>JAVTVJ010000099.1:450403-861864 GCA_034509425.1 Eopsaltria australis
GAGATCTAGACTAAGAAACAGACACTCTAAGGCCCTGCCAAGAGCTGCAAAATAAAGAATCATTTGGATCATACTCGAGGAGAGTACTTCTTCATATATAATGTTCCAGCTAATGGTTAGAATGGAAAGCTAGAGAAAATGGTTCAAGTATAACCATTATTAAATCCAAGAGCTTAAAATTACACCTCAGGGAGCTAAGCTGCTTCACGCTGTGCATAAGCTGCACATCTCCTCTCCCAGCAGTTCCAGGCAGTCCTCCCAAGCAGGGTGCAGACTGTAACAGATCTGCTGTCATAATCCTCTCCCCGGGGAAAAGGAGGAGCTCCCTTGCCTTGTTTTAGGAAAGGAGATGAGAGAAGGGCTGAAGTCACTCTGAGTATGTGCTGTGTGAGCCTTAAAGTGACAGTCACATGAGATACAGCCAGTGATAGGCCTGACTGCCTTAATAAACCAATATGTATAATCTGAATCCGTGAGAAACAAGTGCAGGAGCTGTGAAACAAGCAAGAGCTGAGTAAGCAGGGACTGCAAAGAATTAATTCTTCATGGATGCATATGAATCCTACACCCCACATTTAGCTAGTAAAACATAATCCTGATTTAATAAAATTAAGCCAATTAACACCACATGAACACTTAAAAACTTGTCAAGTTGGACAGCCCAAAGCCCTGGGAACAGCTTCATTCAGAAATTATAAAACCACTCTTACATTAAGCAGAACTTCTGCAGCAGAGGAGGACCACTTCAGAACAAAAAATAGCCCAAGATAACTGATATTGACAACATCCAGTAGCAACTTCCCAGCCATCTCAGCGACCTCTCAAAGACAGAACCACCAACGTGAAGTCAGTAGTCTTTAGCTAGTTTCAAACTAAGTAAAGAAAACCATCTGGCAAGAAAACTCAGCCAGAGAGCCACAGGCCTGCTCAACTGCTTTCCTGATGCTGTCTGCCACTGGGGTTGTGTACTAAAGGGAGTGGGGCGAGAAGGGGGTCTGCACTGCTAGACAAAGCTCTGCTCCCCCAGTGACACATCCATTTTCCTGTTGAACTCTCTTTTTCTGCCATTCCCCACTGGATGAGTTCGTGCAATATGGAGCAGGAACAGTCAGGTAAGGACAGACCAGTGGAAATCATGTTCCTGGTCTTTCAAAGAGAGCTTGTGGTCCTCTCCCTGTACTTTCCTGCTTACAGTTGGCTTCATGGCATCAGCACACATTGTAAGATACAGGAATGAGGGAAGTAATTTCTTCATTTCCTTCTTGATTCATACTGGTATAGGAAAAACAGCTCCTTTAAGTGAGGTGGAGAAGAAGGGAGCATGAGAAGTTCATAGATTTTAATAAGACACAACAATGAAAACGGACAGCCAACTCCAGGTCTAAGGCTGATGGCTCTAATGAACCTCTGCACTATGGTAGACCCTGAAGTCTGGGTCTGGACTGAAATGATCCATGTCTGCCAACTGTTTACCCATATCCATGGGCTGATTGCCAGTATCCTTCTGTTGTGACTTTTACACATTCTAAATGACAAGGAGTTTTAAGTCTCTCTTCTATCTAAATATGTAACTAAGGATCACAAGTAAATACCCGTTGCTTTCATTCCTACAGATTTTACTCACATCCTTTGGTCAACTTCTTCCACCTGCTAAACCTTACCAGAGTACTCACCTGTACAAAAGTTCTCTTAGCCCAACAGGCATTTCACACTCTTTTGCTGATCTATGATAAAGCAGGTAATTTCAGAGAGAACTTAAATGGGTGAAAAGGCACAGAGGGAAGTCATGCATTTAACCACACTGCATTAAAAAACAGATGTGCCGAGATCTGTAAGTTTTTAGAGTATTTACAGAGAAAAAAAGCATTCAAAAGAAAATCTGTGCCTTTCATGTTAATTCCTAACCTTTCTCCTGCCTTCTTTGACCCATGGTCTCAGCACAGTCCTGCTTAGTGTCAGTCCGCCAATACTTTCTAGGCTATGGCAGTCCCCTAAAAGTAATGCTGCTTGGCATGTTCACAAGAGGGGGACTGGCGTGTACCTCCTGGCCAAGCTAGAGCCTCTTTTCTCCTCTCCACACTCTTCAGGGACAGGGCAGGGAAAGACACTGACAAATCTACTGGCAGAAGCCATTAGTTACTCACACTGTGAGCGTACTCTCCCTCATATGGACATTTTGCAATCTCTCTTATCTGAGCGTGTATATTTGAGCACATACCTGATTGATTATCCTGGAAATTTCCCTGCTACTACATCATAATATTTAGATTGATAAATAAGTATTTGCTGCCTCTTGAAATCATCTTCTGAAATGTCTTTTTGGATCTTACACTGCACCTTTCAATTACCAGTTTAATCTATTATGAGTTAATGCTGCAGTTTTGGTGAGTATTGTCTAATCCTTTCGTCAGAAATGCTACAATGTCGGGTTATTTATATGACAGTCTTCTCTAATTCCAGTTTCCCTTCTGAAAACCACCATGCAATTTGCTTTACAGATCATCTTAATTAATCCCTCATTGGATTAAACCGCTATCATTTGTTATTTGTTATGCTGTTAGCAAACAGCTGGGTCTTAGTAACTTCTGTGTAGTTTGTGTAAAACTTAATATCATCTCCATTACAAAATGCTTTCAAAGCTTAAAAAATGGTCTTCAATCTGAAAGTCCTGTTGCATGGCATGTTTAATTTATAAGCACTTTTATCTGTAGACAGTATTTTCCTGCAACATTTTTGTTTGCAATTTTAATGGCAAACTACAGATAACAGAGCAGTCAGCTCTACATGAAAGTGAAGACGCAGAGCAGGTATCTTCTGCTTAGACAGGTTTGCAAGAGACAGCAGAAGTTATGTACAATTCAGAGCACAACAGCTCTTTGTGGATAAATGATGAAAGATATGATTTCTTCCAGTAAGTATGCATAACAAATAGCTGTACCACTGTTTGGTTTGTGGTTTTTTTAAGAATATACCACAGAATGGAGAGAAGTACATGGCTGGTATCAGCACTCTTTACTGACCATTTCAGCAGTGTTTCTATGAATACGGCACATGAGCAGCTATAAAGAAACAGATTTAAAAATAGGTCATAGGCATTAGGAGCAGATTATACTGTACAGGTGGGAAACAATGATTTCTGGCACAAATACAGATTATGTCTGTGTTCAACATTTAGGAAGTCTCCATCAATACAGATGAGCTGCCACCAGTGCTGAACAAGTTCATGTCATTGCAGAGCACAGCATGAGTCTTTAACACAGCTCTATTGCTTCCCATGAGATATTTCTATCTCAAGGGAGTAAAAAGTCAGAAAACAAACATTTTTAATGTGGGTTGTGTGAACAGACCTGTGATGTGTGCCTATAATAAAATAAGATTGCATATTCCTGATAACTGCTGGTACTGGGTGAGAAATTACAGAGAAATACAGAGAAAAGAAAGAAAACTTGCTATTCCTAGCAAACAGTCACAGGCAGGCCAATTCAGATATACAAGGAAGGCAAATTTTCCCAGGGGAATCTTGTTTATCAATGCCAAAGAGCACAGTGTGGCTGGATGCTCTTGAGAATCCTAATTGCACAGCTCTTCACCTATCTGGAGTGGGATGGGCACCAGAAAGGTTATGACCACCTCACTACCCACCAAAGATTGCTAACTGCTTTCCTAAAAGGCGTAACATAAGAACCATCCTGGCTGCCTGCCTCCTCCTGAGATTCATCATTTGGACACTGCATTCTTCTGGTCCTTGTCTTGCCAGTTCTCTTTAAAGCAAACACTAAGAAAGGAGAGTATGGCCCCAAACCAACCTCAGGAAAGGTTGCCACACTTCTTACAGATGACACCATCTTCAATATTTTAAAAAACCGTACCATCGTATAAAGTTCAATATATTATATAGGAAAATATGACATATATCAAACCCTTGCTTCTCTCAGTCATAGAGTTTCAAAACAGCAGATTTTCCTTTGCAGTTAGTAAGTTATTCCTCATTCCTTCTGCTCTTGATTTCTGTCCTGCCTGTAAGGCAGAAAGAAAGGGAGAAGGGTGGAAAACCTGTACAAATAGTACTTGCCACCACTGCAATGTCCAATGTAGCATACATAGACAGACTTCCAGAGGAGAAACTGAAGCTCAGATTTGGACTCAGAGTATAACACAGCTTTATTCCCCTTTGTGTTTTGTTTTGTTTTGCTTTGTCAAGAAGAAAATAGGGAGAGAATATGCAGAACATCAAGAAATCAGTGTTTTCCAGAGAACTAAATCTCAACAGATGCCTAATTTACAGCCAAAATTCCTAACTCTCAGTAGAAATCAGTTCTAGATTGACTGCTATCACAGATTCATATGCATTCACAGAACAATCCCTATTAGGCACACCTCTTGAAAAAGATACTCCACACGGATTTTGGTCACTGGCCAAGACGCCACAGCCACATTCCTCAGCAGAAAACCCATACAGGGGAACGAAGAGACAGTAAATATTGCCAGAGATCAATTGCCAGTTGAAAACTGTTGGAAAGGCAATCTTTTCTTTCAAAAATGTTTCTTCATTCATATGGAATCCAACTGATGTGCTTTAAAAGCCTCTTCAACGGAATTCTTTGACATCTGTAATAATTCTATTTAATGCACTACATTGGGTTTTTTGGCTATTGCTACAAACTGTTCAGCTGCTAATCATCTTAACATTTTACTTCCTGAGAAGTGAGCGGGTATAGAGAATGCAAGAGAAAATGTTAATCAACTGCACAGATATATATTTAAATAGGATACAGTTATTAAATTAGATTTTAAATTGGCACTAACTTCAAGTAGACACTCAAGAACAGGAAAAAGTAGTTTTATGGCTGTTAGTCTACATCAAACATTGAATCACAAGTGCTTGTTTTTTCCAAAGGGCTTTTTTCTCTCATCTGTTCCCCAACTCTCACCACATTCCCTGCACTCAGCTTCTAATTCTCAGCTCCTAGCCATCAATACAAGCTCAGTGTTCCAGTTTATCCTGTCAGATTTTTCTCTTTCCTACCCAGGGAAAGCAAGAAGAGTTACTGAGCACAGGAATGACAGATGTCCTTTTGGTACTTGGATCCAGGTTCAGATTCAGCCTACAGAAGCCAAGAACAAAAACAGCTGAGCTCTGAAATGGAGTACATTCAAATGCAGATGAGATGAAATCTTCAGGTTATCTGCACAGTTCTACAACTTCTATCACACAGAAACTGTGGTTTTATCAAAATCTTTATATTGGCCAGATATTTACAAAATAAGTAAATAAAATGCAGTTTCTAGTGTGATAGTACCAGTATGTTCCTGCCACAACAAATGCCAAAACTTTTGCTCCTGATTCTGTACAGTCCACATGCTCTTAAAGATCAGCAGAAAGTTTAATATGAGCACTGTATGTGAGCCATGTCAGCAAAGCAGGTAAGGTGACATTTGACAGGCACAAGACTTGGCAGGCCTGCCTTGCTGCAAGCTCAACAGATGTGTTGAAAGAAGCACAAATCACACATCTGTGAACCCTGAATTTAGTGGGAAATTCTGACCACACTGAAGTGAATATAAAATAGCACATGATTTCCAACAAGGATGAATTTTACACACACTTTGAAGAACTCGATTATTATCTCTCTTCGGATTGAAGCCACTTGCAAAACTTTCCTTAACTTCTAATTTAACAGTCAAATGAAATTTCAAAATTCAGGATGGAAGTTGATTTCCTACTGAGACAGAGCTCTGTGAGCAGCAAGTAATTACTTCATGCAATTACAAGTCTTACAGTTTCCAGCACTTTCAGGTATTGAAGCAGACTGCAAAGAAGACTTTCTATTTTTTTTTTTTTTAAATCTTCTCATTTTTTAATACACAGTTGGGGCTTTTTCCCTGAACTAAAAGAAAAAAAAAGGTAAAATGTTAAAACCCTGGGAAACCTTTATGGATTTGCTTTGTTCTTCCCCTGCCATTGTAATATCCCCAGCCTCCAGTAGCTTATCATTATTTATTTAGTTCCATGCTCATCTGTGGTTTATACTATTCCTGAATGTGGGGGTGAGATACTGTAAATCAGTCTTTGACTAAGCAGATGATGTATACTAGGTGAGATGAGAACACCAGAGAAATATACTTGATTTTTTTCCCCAAATTTGGTAATTGCTATATGGAGTTAGGTGTGCTTAATCTAGATGAAAATCTGACTTGCATGATTCCTGTAATTCTCTTGCAATATACATCAATTTATTCCTTTGGGCAAATCTTTGTCATTGGTTAAAATAAAAAGTAAATTCTAATGTGATACAGAGAAACACAATCCAATATATTTTAAATCTCTGTGTATATATCCCTTAATATTTATTTTGGATCTAATTTTGAATGTAACTAAATCCTTCAAAGATCCTCAGCTAAAAAACTAAGGGGTTGTTGGGTTGTTTTTTTGGATTTTTTTTTCCAAAAAGACATATTAACAGGAAAAAAAAACCCAAAAAAACCAGAGGAAATGGATTGTAATGCTAATGCAATTGAAACAAAGCTGCTCTTAAGAAACATTTACCCGATCTCTGTGGATGCAACAGTTAATACAGGGTATCAAGCTAAAACATCTTTCAACTTGTTACAAGCATTCTTGTTTCTAGGAATGAAATATTTGGCAATGTACCATGCCAAAGTTCTCATTTTTATGTAGTGAGAATTTAGCTGGCATGCATCTTTGGAATGAGCCTGCATCAGATGAAACTTCAAAGTCTGCAGCATCAGTGCATTTTCTCCCAAGATGCTGACAGTAAGAGGCTGCATTTACAGCAGATATGGGTAATCACTTCCTCCTCCTATTCAAAGACAAAGCTCTGCACTTCTGAAAAACAAAGATCTAGTTAGAAGTCGTATGTTGGGAGAAGCCCTTTACTTTGAAAAGGAATAAATCCACTGAAGATTGTTTTAGTTGAAATGAGTAAGACAAAATTTATGTGGGGGAGTTTCCCTACCAAGGAGACACACAATGTTAGTTTCACTTCACAATACTATGCCTGGAATACAATTCCAAAGCAAAATTATTTTCAGTGCAGTCACATAACCCTGTTTAAATAGAAATTTTAAGTGTTTTTTATATTTCCTGATAGTTAATTTAATCTTGGGTCACTGTACCCTGGAGTGAAACCCCACCTTACTCAGTTACTGAATACACAGAAAATTTACTGCATATTTATCATGTGTCAGAACTAATGACATCAGTGAATATCTAGTTGCCTAGAGCCAGATGACAAAGTAGCTCTGCTGACTGAAATGGAAACTTTGCCAATCTGTGCCACCTTTAACATTTTGCTAGATGAAGGAAAACAAACTGGAATCCACAATCTCTCCACTTACTGGCAGTATTAAATGGGCTTGTGAAACCACTAGTGCTGATGAGTGATGTCTAACAATAAGAAACAAATTTAAAGCTTGAAGGCTGGAGTCCTCTTTTGTACTTTTATTATAGGCCAGCCTTCCCTCTGTTTTCTGAATTAAGAATTCTCCTTGGGTTTTTGACCTTCTGGGGTAGAGTAACCCCAGAGAAAATAAGATCTCTTGTCTTTCATATCTACATTTACCGCCAGCAAACACCACTAGATCATGAAAAATTACTTCTACTATAATTCTAAGGTAGATTACAATTCAACACCAAGATACTTGGTGCATTAAGTATTAATGCCACTTGAAGATGAGTTACCTTGTTTTAATATAATTCTGATATGAAAAGGTGTAGAGACCCCAGAGTCTCAAATCTGGAGATGTTTTCAAGGGGATTTGGTATAGTCATTGAGAGAATCATAGTGAAGTTTCACACTTCCTGATGATTCCAAATATTCTAATAATGACAAAATATACAGCTACTCCTTCCATTCATTTCGCTTTCTCTTTCATTAAGAGCTCAATAGCTGTTCACTCCACTGTCAGATTACAGCTTGAAGTCCTATGCTAGTTGAGAGAGGCAAGGAACATGATACTCCCCACAGTCTGTGCCAGCCTCCCTACAACAGGTCCATTGGAGTCTGCAGAAGGTAAGTAGTAATTTATACACCATGCTCATTCAATGCTCATTCAATTTTTTTGTCAATTATCTTTATGTCAATTTCTTTTTATCTCAGTGTTTTTATGTGCCACCTGCAGGTTCTGGATTTTCTTCCAAGGACACTGGAAAGTCATTTCACAATGATCAGTAACAATGACAGTGTATTTTGATTGGCATCAACAACCAGGTTAAATTCATAATGGTGTTCAAGTGACGAAGATCTCAAGATTACGACCAATCCCCTGAGCTAACCATGCATTCCTCTAAAATGAATTTATTAATTTTGCCTAAAACTCATTCACATTGCTCACTTTGGCACTATTTTCAGGAGGGTGCTTTACATTATGAGCAACTTCTACAGAAATTCTTCCTGGATGTCTTATTGACTAGACAGCACACCTGTATAAATTCAAGCCAAGTCCTTGCGTTAGCCGTGATCTTAAACTGCTGACTGGCAAAGAGCCCATTCCTTTCTTTTGAGTGCTATATGCAGGGTACCTTTTTAAATTCTATTTAGCCTCCTTTCTTTTAAGCTATGTAGGCTGTTCATATCCTTTGTACCACAAATAGAACAGATACAATTAATTGAAGGCATCCCTGCTGCTGAATTTAGCCTGCTAGTCTGATAGTCTGAAACTTCAGAGGAAGTTCCTACAACACAGAATGAAAGGCTACTTTAATTTCCTCTGGCCCCATTACAGAAAAAAAACTTTCTGATAGAAAGGGTTTTTTTGATACAATAGGGAGAAGCAGTTTTACCCTTCTGGCAATGCGCTTCCAGCGCCCACATCGAGCAGAAGCTGGGTATCTTACTGGTATGCAAACACCAACATACAGGAATTGTATCAGGATGCAAAAAACTAGAAGGAAAAGTTTGATTTTATAAACTGAGACTTTTAATTCACTTGCAGCAACACACAGAGAATACATCAGAATTTGGGGAAGGTTTTAAAAAGTTTTAGATCCTTAGGAAAGACCTTGGATGAACAGTCAGGTGCCAGCACTCATTTGCCTTCCAAGTGTTTTCGAGAATCCTAAGGTCCTTCTCACACAATTTTATGCTTAAATAATTTAGAAATGTGAATCTTAAGTAATGAAGAAACTGCAGTGTTTAAGTGCTATTTTACCACAGTAAGATCTGTTAAAAAAATCAAGCTGTTCACTTGCTTTTACACCTAGAGAAGGAATTTCTATAACCTTCTGTTTCCATAGGGATTGTTAAAAGGTGGTAGAGTTCTTCTGTGAGTACTCAGATTACACTGGAAACTTGCAAGCACAACCCTCATTGTTGGAAAAACAGTGCTTTCTTTGCTACTGCTTCATTTATGTGTAGCCACTGTTTACCAGGTTGAAGTACTCTTATCTTACAGTTTACTCCTTCCTGAGAAAACAGGAGAAAGTGTTAGTGTACCTGCTAGAATACATAATAGACCAAATAACCTCAAAACCTGCAGAAGGAACTTACCTTATAAGGCTTGGTACTGCTTTTCTTGAAGAGCGTACTTTAATGCTACTTTGAAGTATTTCAATACATCTTTAAGTAGCAGGGTATTCAGAAGCCTGTGATTCTGATAACACTATTTCAATTTTAAACTCTATCCTATTTCGAATTTCTATTGCTCTGATGTTTTGCTCTTAAGCAAGAGTGAGTTTGCAGGTCTTGACCTCTTTTCTTAACTGCTCTTGCAAATTTAAGAGAGGAATTTTTGAGACTGGGACTGGAAACATGTAGCTGTTTTGTGATTCTGGGTTATTTTCTTTTGCTTCTATTGTTTAATATATTTCTGGAAATATTATTTTCCTTAGTCATTAAATTGTAAACTGCACTGGTGGCTTTAAGGAATTGGGGAACCCAATGGGAAAAATTATAAATGACTGAGTTGTTACATTTAGAAATATACTTTCCCTGAATGACCATTAATTACTTCCTACATAAGTTTCCTAACTAAACACATATATACATTTGTATAGGTGAGCCTAAACAAGGTTGATGAATTTGAGGTGGTTTATTAAAACAGGCCTCTAAAAGGTCTTGTGCTTTAGACTGCAGGGTCTTTTCCGACACAAGCTTGCCACTGAAGGGGTGAGCTGTGGAATTTTTTGAGAAGAGGGGAAAAACAACCACCCACAGCACATTAGAAGCAAATGACAGCATAGCAGTCCCTACATACATTACACTCCCCCTGTCTGAGCCATACAAAGCTGGCTCCCAGGTCGAGGATTTAAGACACGCTAGTTACCTAGCGTATTTCACCCAGCAATGTGCAGAGGAAGCACTGTAATTAAGGGCTCTAAAGAAAACCCCTTCATTTCAGAAGAAATGCATACACATTTCTGTGATTTCTTTCTTTATGGATAACCAAATACATTTAGCTGCACAATGCCTTGTACATAAACTATGGGGATTTGTTGTCTGCTGCCCTCTGGCACCACTGTCAGCCTTGGACCCAGAAAAACCAAAAGAGCAAAACAAACCAAGACATTCCAGGAAATTTCCAACTGTGCTGTGACTCTGGGATGGGGTGGGTATGTTTTCTTTTAATGAGAGCTGAATATTAGTCACATCCTTGAATGTTGTTCAACACTGCAGATATTGTTGATAAAACAGAATACTTGCTGTACTAAAAGGACATTTATAGAAAAATTAGCACAGATGGGGTGAAATTATAAATATGTTGTCTGGACATCTGTGTCATTTATACTGAAAAACCTAAAATGAATGATAATTATCCACATTTAGTGGAGCAAATGAGGAAAGCTTATTCACTGTGTAAATAATACAGTGCTTTGGCCCCCCTCCAGCAAAACTATATAGGCAAAAAAATCTTCAGGCTTGCACTGGATACTGATTCTTATCTAGGCTCAAAGCAGAATGGGATTTCCCCCATGCTGAATCCACAAGAAGAGTAGGATCAATTGACCCATTCGTTGGATTGCATCTCACTATTTCATACACTCATTTATAAGCACAGAAAGCTGAATGATTAAGCCTTTAAATATGGCTATTAATTTATAAAGATTTAACAAATGTATACAATGCAATAAGAAACTCCAGAACGGAGACTAAGGTCTTTTAATAAAATTAGCTAACCCAAACTGTCTTAAACTCCAAATTATACATTTGTTTTCAGATCACTAGTGGTGCTCTCAAATCTGCATTTTTTATGAGAATAGTCAGGTTTTCTTCTAGTATTTATTACTTTCCTGAAGTGTTTTCTGCAGCTGCAAAGTTACATAATACTCAAAAGATGATAGAAAGACTTCCTTAGGACTTTTAAATTACTATCTATCGTGCATTGGGTTTGAGTGTACTTTCAGTTAAAAGCATTTTATTTATCCTTTAGGGTGATGTGTCCTTTGAGCTCAATTGTTTATTCCAGAAATGGCAATAAGAAAAAGGACAGGTGGAGTACATTTCAAATGTAACTCTCTCTGCCAAGACATCAGTTTTCCTATGGATGATGTGTGGCATCCATTATATTTAAAAAGGCTTGTTCTCCTCTAATTGAATTCCAGATTGTTATTTTTGTCAAAAACAAAGGTTTTCTGTGTTCCTAAAATAATTAGGCCTAATTGCAAACCAAATTATCTAATTTCAAAGGCTTGTTTCCCTCTCTGAAATGCCCATTACAGACAGACTACAGATGACTAAGACTTGTGTCATCCGTGACTTTATTAGGAGAATATTCTAAGTCCTTCACTTTCCCTGTAATCAGAACTATAATTTCTGCAGGTTATTTTAAGATCAAGCTACAGCTAAAGCAGGAAACTCAATTTTATTCTGAGCTCCAGACATGTCGACATAGCAAAGCAGGGCTCCAGCTTTATAGGCTATCTTCTTACATAAAGCCTAACACTGGTATTAAATTCAAGTTCCCTAGGAGATACACCATGCTGACTACTATCAGACAGCTCTCTATTTGTGGAATGAAGTGTGGCACAAATGTTTGTTTTGATAATCTGTTTGTAAGCTATCCTTGTAGAAACAATACAGGCTCAGAATGGCCATGTCCTTCTCTCTCTTATTTATTTTTAAATTAATAAGGAAAACAATCCTGTACTCAAATGAAAGAGAAGAGATAACGTAACAGCAGCGATGTGCCCTCAAGTTACCTAACAGCAAGCCCAGAGCACATGTTTCCATTTAGCTCTGCAGCTTTGTTAGTGGTATTTGTTTCACTAAAATTCCAGTAAGTTATACAATTCATTCTATGGAGAAAGACTTTACTCTTAATTCTGCTAAGACAGTTAATCATGATGTAAGATGCTAGAATAATAGTATAAGGAAGGTGCGAACACCCTTCACCCTTCAAATGTGAAAAATATACCTTTAAAATGTAAAGAAGTTTTAACAAAAGCTTTGGGAGGACATGCAATGTGCTTTGTAAAACTAACGTGTGATGAAATGTAAAAGTAAATTAGCAGCGACACTGCAGCCACGAGGTTTTCTTGAGGCTGTGGAAAAAATAGAACATTGTTAGTACTCCACTACTTTTCAACTGCCTAAAGTGGGCCTCACAGCTAAAATGTCAGCTCACATTTGATTTTCTATTGCCAGAATATAACTTAACTCTTTTTTGCCAGTTTGATGTTTGTAACTCAATAGAAAAATCATTCTTCCTTTTCTCTAATATCTCCTCATCCTCCTCAAAAAGAGCTTGGGGTTGCTCACATTATCAATCAGTTACCTCCACCTATGCATTACTTTCTGCACTGTTCCTTTCTTTCCACTCTCAATTTCTCATTTTTTCCCCACTAAAGAAGCTTGTCCCCCACATCTTGTTTTCTCTCTTAACCTTTAATGTCTTTCACACTGCCTTTCCATTCTGCACTGTGTACCACAAAGCACACAAGAAGGAACTGATGCTAACAGAACTGCTTACAAGTTCTAATAGCCCTCCCTAGTCAGAATCCACCCAAACACTACTGTCCCTCTTTCTACCTTTCATACCTGTGGTTTATTACCATTGGGAGGAGCAACACAGTCCAAATTTATTATTGCTTCTATTACTATTGTCATTATTAATATTTTTAACATTGCTATTAACAAATACTTGCATATTAGTGAAGTTTTACAAACTAATAACTAGATTGAGCCCCTAGTGGGAAGTCACCTGAACATGAAAGGGAGGGAAAGAACGAAATGGAGATTCTTTCTCTCCACTTCTCTTATCCTTCCTTTGCAGCTCAGAAGCTGTAATTATCATAAGGTATCATGACTGTGGTTCACATCATGAATTCAAATTGGTGATGACCTTTGAAATAATTTCTTTGAAATGATAAAAATCAGGAACTTAAAAAAAACCCCAGAACTAATGACATGGAGTATGAATACATGAATGCATTCACCAAGTCAAGAATTACTCTAACTGCAGTTCATAAAAATGATTTGTCAGCCTGATTGCTTTACTTCGAAAGAATAGCATGGTCCATAAATGAAGCTGACCGGTGTAAAGCTATGAGACATCCTTGCAGTTCAAATGTCAGGGAGAAAATTTAGTATATGGGCTATAAAAAGCTTATTTGTGTGCTTAAGTTAGATGTAGAATTATATATTATATTGATTCCATGCTTGTTATCTAGAATAGTCACTGTTATTTCACTCCCTTTACAGGAATCCCTGTACCAATGTAAATGTTTCAAGGACAAGCAAGTGAAAGAGTGAGCCAAGGGTCTTCCACATATCAGCAAATTATATACCTGGGTAATCAGAGGCTTTAATTTCATTACTTTTGGTTAATGCTTTCGGTAGGTGATCAGTGAATTTAGAGGGGTGAATTTAATCTGGTAACTTCATTGTACAGTTCATTTTAATTCAGCAAGCAAGTAGCTTTGAACAGTGACTGCAACAGAGCACCCGTGACTGTAAAGCAAATGGATTTTGTTACCCCTGACACGAGCATCACCAGTAAAGGAACACTTTACTGAGTTTCCACTCACACCTATTCAAATGAGTACATTCCTGGCTCCAGGTAAGCCATGTGTAAGCCCAAAGCTTCAACGTTCTGCATGAAACTAAGGAGACAAAGAAGTATTAATAAAACAAAAAACAGCTAAGAAAAATCTCTTTGTGCTTATCCTTCCTCAACACTTTAACATTTCTACATGCAGTGCTAGGAGTTTTAGCTGCAAAAAAGCCTGATCTCTCCACAGCATTCAGGGAGAGGGGATGGAGAAGTGTCAGTCTGGTGTGTTCTGGAGGAGCACTGAAGCACTCCGTGCTCCTCTGTTCTGCCTTACTGTAAATATGACTGCTGAGCACCAGAGGAAGATTTTGAGGGTCCAGCTTCCATTAGTTAGGGATTCTAACAGCTCCCATTAGTTAGGGATTCTAAGATGTATAAACAGGATATACATCTTTGTAATGTAGACAACTGCCATTTTATTTACTAAAGTAGAAAAAATTTCTACCTATTAGAACTGCATATACAGTAAAGCTCTGTTTCTCTGTTCTCCTGACCATGAGCAAGATAAAACTGCTTATGGCTACAAACACAGTCAGGCTTACACTGAAAACTGAGATGATTAACTGCGGGGAGGCTGACAGTAAATTATTTCCTCATGATTCTTTGGAAATTTTCACCAAAGACTCACAGGAAAAATATTAAAGCTTCCTCTTCTCCTTTCCTCCCTTCCTCATCCACTCCACTTCAACATTACCCTGTCCATTACAGCTCTGTCCAGGCTGTTATCAGCTGATAACTGATAGATATGATACTTAAGCTGCTGCTTTTCATTCTTGTTGCAACTTAAGAAGCTATCAAGAAATGCTACAGAGAGACTGGAATTTTCTAATTCCTGGGTTCTTGTAGAATGATTCAGAAATATGGTGGTCACCCCTGAAACAGTGGAAAGGACAGCTTTTGTTATCCTGAGGTAGCAGGTCTGGGCTAAGCCAGTAGTAGTCATTGTAATTGAAGTGCAGTGTTCTGCAAGCTTCATATCATAGGTAATGCTTTCTCTTGTTTCTTTGAGCTCTCGGAGCTCCCTAGAACAAGTGTGTGAATTACACCCATCTGCACAAGTAGCTTAGTTCTGACATATCCCAAGTTCCCAATTTTGCAAGCTTCATAAGCTTGAAGATTTTTTTAGGTGTTTTTACCTCTATTGTCAGATAATTATGGATTCAAAGGCAAAGTATCCATAGACATTTCAATAATTTATCCAAAGATCTAAAACAAAGGAGAACATGCGAATGAATACAGAGGGATACTATTTTTATCCAGGATATTTCTGAAATTGTAAGAGTGAGTCAGCAAAACAACAGCTTGAATGTTGGAGAAAAGCCACTAGAAACAAAGAAGTACCACTAAAGATAGTTCAAAAGAACTGACAGCACTTCTCAGAAATATAGTATCAACTTGTTTTGTATCAGTTGCTCACTCTCAGTAATTCTTAGCTAAATAGGCTTTAGCAAAATCCAAAGCACTGATATGTTGGAAGAAAATGTTATGACTATGAAAAATCATATATATAAAACTTCCACAAAGACAGACAGAGGGCTCAGGTAATTATTCCTTGTGTGTAGTGAAGCTCACTTCACCCTGCATAAAGATAAAAAATCTTTTACCTCACAAAATATTCTGTTTTTTAAAGATGAATAAATGAATGAAATATTTTTTATATTAAATACATTTCTAAAGCTCTAGTCAGACTACAAAATTAAGCCCCCAAACCCTGCCTTAAATAACAGTTCTATATAAAGTAAGCATGCCAAAACCTCAAGCCCTTATCTGTTTAATGAAGGCACCATGAATTCACAGATATTCAGTATACTTATATTTTAAATGTTTGCTTTAGTTCTTATCCATTACACAGCAACACCAACCTCTTATTTTTCACAAAAGGTGTTGTGGGAATATATTCATATTTAGAAATGTTCTATAAAGTGGGCTCCTGGAGAAATTAATAAACTTATGATCCTGAGTAGTGTACAAACAGGGTGAGCTTAATAATGCCTGTAGCCAGGCACGAAACCATGAAGTCACAGAAACATTTTCATGTTTCATCCACTATGGCCATAGGTCAAAGTTCAGTATGAAGGAAATGTGATGAGATTACACAGTTCTTAATCCTACTGATTTCTTGCACTTTGTCCATTCTCAGGTCCTTTACTCATTCTTTGCCACTGCCATCCAGGCTGCCCCTGGCTCCTATCCTTCCCACTATGTACAGTCTTCCCCATGGTCCTCAACCAGACACAGCCTCCTTGGTTGATCAGTCAGTTCCTCCATATCCAGTTTTCTTTTTTTGCCCTTCTCTCCCTTATGCTTCCAGTTTCCAACTGGCCTTTTATCAGTCTACTTGTTACCATGCTTGGTGATGGGGGTGGAGGGGTCTGCAAGACAGCTGAGGGATACAAGATCCTGCCTTTGCTTGAGGCACCTGAAATTGCCAGGGCTGCTTCAGGCTGCTCTGCCTTGAAAACCAAGATCGATAAAAAGGACAAGAACATAACATGCTAATTGAAGAGAGAAGACCTTGACACAAAGTAAAACTTGATCTGCAATTTAAATCTGGCCAACAAAAATAGATTTGCACAGTGAAAAATGAAAATCCGTCTTTCAGCCACAAGTATCACATGCGAAGTTCCTGATCTAAAGCATCAGAGCATCAGAGTTTCATGTTCTAGAATAAGGCAGGTAGAACTTTTCAAGGACAGAATAGCTTATTTTTGTGTAGCTCCTTTCTCAAAAATGGTTGAAATGTTTCAGCCAAAAATAACAGGAGGGAAAAAAAAAAGAAGCCACATTTTAGCAGACATTTGAATAGCACCTTCACAAGTTTCACAAATATTTACTGCTATTTCTTTCTAAACTATAAATGTTGGTAACACATCACAGTAGTCTGAAAATCTCAAAGATACACTGGTCTAAAAGCAAGCCAGTAAAAGCAATTTCTGACCACCACTACAATGAGGATTCTGTTCTATTCTGGTATAAAATGTGGCATGAATAGACAAGGAAAAAAACCACCTGAACAGTAAGAATGAAAGAGTTACCAGCAATGAAAGAAAAGAGTTACTAGTTCTTTCCTACTAAGAGATGGTTAAAAATAAAATACAACATAACTTATGGGACTTGATAATCATTTCACCTTGCTATCCTTCCCTTGCCTGTTGAAAGGCTTGGGTAATCCAGTTCCAGGTTACTGATGATAAGTCTTCCCAGTTTAAGGCCTCATACAAACTTGTGAGTCCGGTCATTTCATAACACTAAAATAATTTCACTAAGTTCTTTGTGAGCATGAAACCAGAAGTTCATTTCCTCTCCTACCTAAGGTAGTTCCTCAAAACATTTGCCTCTGCTTTAAGAAATACAAGTTTTAAAAAGCACTTTCAAAGGCTGCCGTCAAGTTTAAGATTATGATGAACATCCAACCAAGTTAGCAATGCCAC
The DNA here is from genome assembly GCA_034509425.1 of Eopsaltria australis. Lineage (NCBI taxonomy): Eukaryota > Metazoa > Chordata > Aves > Passeriformes > Petroicidae > Eopsaltria > Eopsaltria australis. The sequence continues at coordinate 467,845 of JAVTVJ010000099.1, forward strand.
TGGATAAAGCCCTTTATCAATTAGAAGTCTTGAATACTTAGGGCCACACAAAACTTTTCAATGTGTGGCCTTTTCAGGTTAAAGATCTACTGACATTTATTACGACAGCTGAAGTGTAAGACTTCATCGTTTTTTCATAGCCATTGTAACCATTCTTAGAAAGTAATCATTAAAAATTATTTTACATAGCCTTTTAATTTCACCTAGATCTCTAATCATGAGGAACTTTTTCTTGATCTGATGCTTATAGAATCTGTCAGCAAAAGGTCTTCTTTATAACAGATTTATGGGGTGAAGTCCAGGTATAATACACACTGTTTCATATTGGTGAAAAAAGGTATGAGTGTCTAAGCATCAGTTTTAAACATAGGGTGTCTGCCTTCTTGGATCAGAACCCAAAGCTCCAGCAGCTTGCTGTTTAGCTCACAGTGCTAAACAGACATAACACGTTATTTTATTCATAGCTTTACTTATCTAGAACTTATTTCCAGACTTACAACTCTGTCCCTCTCCCCACAATGACCTCTGTGTGTCCTGGGGTTCCTGCCAATGGCGTGATCCCACTGCAGTAACGAAACTGGGACAATGGCTTTCATTTACTTCTGTGCTCACTTATAGCCAAGGAGCTTCAGCAGGAGGGAGCTCAGCAAAGCCTCACTGCCTGTACCACTTTCTCACTTCTCAAGCAACAACAACGGCAGAGTAGGCACAGGTGCCAGAAAAAAATGCATAAGAATATACAGTTTTGCAGAGGCCTCAGGCTCAGCTGTGCACGGCAGCCCTGCGGCCTCCATTCTAAAGATAAAATATTTCCTGAAAGACTGAAGAACATCAGCATGTGATTTTGTTCTTTCTATAATAAGTAAGAATAATACTTAATTTCATGCTTCCCTTTTCAAGTTCATAAAAGTATGTAAGTCTTCACAGATGCATAACATTTGCTTTTGGCCCACGTACAAGCAAATGAAACTTCAAATCACAGAGTAACTTTTTCTGAATATTTTTCCATATATAAAGACAAGTAATTGAAAGAAAATGGCAATTTAATTCCAGACTTTACCAGCTGGCATCAGATATAAATTAAGATCATTAATTTTGGAACAGCAACAAATGTTTAGATTTTGGACAAGTTGAATATTTATTCATGTCATGGTGAATATGTGATCAATATTTTAGCATTATTTAGTCAAATAGAAGTCAAACCATGAACTGGACAAGAGTTGGCACCCATCTACTAGACAGACAGTTTTTCTATACATTTTATCAAGCAAACAAACATGCCTTAAGGATCACTGTGAGAAAGTGACTACTACCAGTATAACTGAGAGCTATTTGCATTTTGTGACAAATTATCCAAGTAATTTGAATTAATTCCACAATCTGCATAGACAAACTGCAAATAATTTTGTCCCAAACCATAAATTATTTTCTATTTTTTGTTTTTTCTCATTTGGTGATTTCTACCCTCAGAAAAATGTTTCACCACACTAAGGCAGAATCCAACCCTTCCAAAGATGTTGCGATCAAATCCACAGCTTTGCATGAATTGAGGAAGAACAAAGGGCAATAGAAATCAAAATTAAGAAAAAAGCTGACTTAATTTTATTTAACTTTGGAAAAGTCAATAGGAAACCAGAACACTGTCAGTCAAGAACATGAAATAAATAAAGTGATAAGGACTTTTACAGTGTAAGACAGATGCCTCTTGGCAGAAAAATATATTAAAGTATTTATGGACAGTGCATTTAAAACATAACAAACATTAAATAGTGAAATGTGACACTGTGCATGCCAAATAACTAGACTTTTCATCTTAGTGCCATTTTCACTCATTGGAAATCTGATGGACTTCAGATTGCTTCTTTATTCTTTCATCTAAAAAATCAAAGTAAACATATAAGTGCCATATTAATAATCTTGGAAAATAAAGAGTAATTTTTTTCCTAATTTAATTTAGTCCACTCCAATTTTCAACAGGCCTCATAACTAACATAAATCCTACATAAGACATTATTCAGACCAAGGAATCCCAAGCCAGACAGATTATAAACACTTTCACCTTATTTCCTTCATGATGGGACGAGTATATTTGAGTGTACAAGGAACATTGGATAGCTGTCATCATGTCCCAACACTAACAAGTTTTTCTGACAGGGTAAAGCAACGCAATTCAGAGAAGTCCAAGCAGAGACATCAGGCAGCTCTGCTGTCAACTATATGGGTCATGTTGAAGAGAAACCACAAGAAACACCTTCTATGGCACATGAGCTACAATCTCCACAGGAAAAAGAACAGACTCAAAGGTGACAGAGGAAAGATCATGACTAGCCCTGTGAAGAAAGAAAAATTAAGAAATACAATTTTTTATACATACTGCAAATATACAACTCTGTAGTGAAGTTTTCAGAAATTAAACCAGATCTCTCATTTCCTAGCAGTCTAATCTCTTAGAAAAACTGGATCTTTCCCAAAGCACATTTCTTTCACCTAAATGAAAATATTAGAACCCAGACAATTGTCAATAGTCAGACACTGCCATGTACAATCCAAAGGCCACAGAGTGGAATGAGGCAAATTGCTCCAGGAGGTAGCTGGTGCCTGCTCTGCAGAGGTGACAGGCGATTACTACTGATTTCCAAGCTACAACAAGCATTCTCTTAAAAACATACCTAACAGCACTGTACCTCCAGAGCCAACTTGCATGTGGGGCACACCAGATTTCAAAGGCTGGCCACTGAGTAAGTAGTTATTATTCCAGTTCTGTCATCTGGCCAAGAGGGAACATGGCTTTGAGTGTGGCCAAAAAGGGATGACAAAAAGAGGTGGCAGGTATAAAATAAAATGCTGTCCTCTACCATACAGGATCTCCATTTTTTTCTCTACTATCCACATGGAATAATATTATTAATTACCTTATTATGACAGAGATTTTTCAAAGCTGCAAAAATTAACAGCTAAGAGGTACAGAGGAAAGACAGGGAAAAGAGCTAGATATTGACTAAATGCCTGAGAAATTTAAGGCACATGTTCTGAGCTATTATACACTGAACCCAATCCAATAATGGTTCAGGTGTGCCTAAAAGCCTGTAATTCAAGAGGAGACCCTGCCTGATTTTACAGCAGCGAAAATGTCTAGTATTGCTAGCAACTTAAGAGTATAAGACTATTGAGTATGAAATCTTGGGCAGGAATGAGGAGACATTATATTCCTCTATTTCCAAAAATACAGACACTTATTGAAGCTATGCATGCCAAACATGTCTATATTACTTGATCAATATTAAATCAGATAATATTTTGTATGGATATTGCATGTAACAACTAAAAATGTAAGTCACTCAAACTATCATTGCCTAATGGATTACATGTTAGACAAGCAGAGACAAAAACAGCTGTCATATTAATTTAACAATGCAACACTTTGTTTTGTTGCATTGTTCTCATGACATATAAAAACCTACTAAGCACTGAAAAAGCCACAGTAAGTTAGACCAAGTAAGTGATACGTCATTTGTAGAGGTCCAAACATACTTGTGCGGTTTTTCTCCTTTATGCAATTGATTTCTCCTCTCTCTCACTTACACACTCAAGCATATTTGACACTACCTTGAAAGGACTGAAGTCTTTCAAGTCTCCTGCATTGCTCTTGATAGCAGGTGTAATGTGACTTCTTTTAGCTAGTTTACACTGAAAATATCTCATCCAAAATTTTTAAATTGAAAAATAAAATGTCCAGCATTAGAAAGCCCCCCAGGCACACTGAAATAAAGGAGGAACCAAGAAAAACATATCCAAGAGATATGTTGTTTTGAGAGGTCCACAGCTATGGGCAATGGGATAGTTACAAAACTCCAATTCATTTTGAAGTTTGTGCCATGTCTTCTCCTTTTAAATTCCGTCATGGCTGTATCAGGGCTCACTTTGAAGCATGCCAGCACCCAACCTACATGAGCCATTTCATGCTAGTGAAGTCAGCAGTACCCAGAAAATGCTCCATGTTCTGACATCATCATGTACAATTCACAGAAGCTGTTTCACCTACCCAGCAACTTTAGGTTACAGTGTTCAACAGCCACCATCTCATCTAGGGACTGTTGAGAACAGAGGACTTCCTCCCTCAGTCCAGAGCAAATTACAGCAGGAAACTCCACTACTTTTATGAAAATAATACAGTTTTAAATTCAACTAATAAATGAGGTTATAATTGAATAATAACATTTTTTTTACCCTTAATCAGATTAAAGATGCTCAAGAATCTTGGAAAGAATGTTTGAACTACATAGTCTTCATGAGAAATTAACACCATGAAATGTGGGCATTAGAAAAATATAACAGGTAAGAATTTAGAAAAAACCGCTTGCATCACTAAGTCTAGCCCTGTGAATTTTGTAACACAACTCCTCTATGAGTAATTTTAATTTGTAGCCAAATAGCTGCAGTTGGTGCTTTAGAAACTGCTTCAGCCTCCTACCTTAGTTATTTATGTCTCTGCTCTCCATAGCTCTTACTGAGACAAAAAAGTTCCACCATCTAAACTACTCTTTTCTTTGCTTCAGGCTACTATTCCATGCTTTACCATCTTTTGAGAACAAATAATTCCCTTCCTTCATTTATATTGTTACCTTGAAGTTATTTATAGCCAGTGCCCATGTCCCTCGAGCTGTTATAGGCTATAAATATAACTCCCTTAATCCCTTTTCATATGTTTTATCCTCTAGTATTTATATCAGATTTGTAATCTTTATATTTTCTTTTCATTTTAAACTCTTTGGACCACAACTACAGACAGAATTGCAAATGAGTGGTGAAACAAAAAAAAAAAGTTCATTTTAAATATGATCTGTTTATACTGCTGCAATTGTGAACACACCAGTCAAGACTGAAATGCATTAACTCCTGTAATTGTTTTAACCTCCTGATACTTTTAAAACAAGTTATTTTGAATTTAAAATTTCTAATGTTTTATCTTAGCAAAAATTATTCCAGTCAAATGAGAGCCATGTATGTAGTTTTAAAAGAAAAAAGGGAAAGAGATATTCTTTCCCCATATGTTCTCTAAGAAACTATATCCCCCATTAACAGCCACAACTGAGCCAATTTTTGTTTAAACTTGATTTGTTTTAATCTCATAGACATTCAGGGAACAAATCAAGTTTGATGCAAACTGATTTTACAAGATGCAGTTATGAGCTTTGAATTCTAATTGCATGTATACTTTGAAATACAAAAAACATGAAAAATCCTTTCAAAGGGTTAACAAGATGGTGACTAAAAAGGGCCTGGATTTTACTGGGGCTGTGACACTTGGTACCAGTCAAGGATCTGATCCACAGACTTATCTGGACTTGCAAAATGTCTTTCACAAGGTGCCTCACTGGAATTTGTGTCGTGTCCTGTAACCTTATGTGAAGTTACAAGAACTCTACAGCTGATCAGAAACAGTTTTAAAGATAAAAAACAGAAGAGAAATAAATATTCTTTTTGAATTTCAGAAAAGGTTGATAGTGCAGTGAGGCAACAGTAATTGCTATTTTAGTAGAGGTCTGGAAAGAAGAATAATGGAAAAATGATTGATTGGGTTAAAGCCACAGATGAAACAAATCTCTTCAGGATATTTCATGGAAGGCTCTGAGGAATGCCAGAGGTCCTAATAAAGCTTTGTGATAGGGAAACAAAATACAAGAGTTCACTCATTTTTTGCATGTGCACGGTAATTTCTATCAGAAGGAATGAGTGGAATCTACCTTACTGTGCTTCATTAACCTTAATATAACCTTAAAAACAGATGGCTGTCATTGCAGACAGCTCAGTGACAACATGTGGTCAATGTACAGCAAGATCCAAAACTGAGAAGTGCTGAAAGCAGGATAAAAGTAAGTTTCCATATTCATCAATGAGGCTTTGTCATCAGGAATATTCCAGTTCTGTTATCCCATCTCAAAGGAAGCCATGTCAGAAACAGGAAAGGACTAATTGGATTTAAGATGATTAAGAGCTTGGAAAGACTTCCATAAGTAGAAAGAGTCTGATTTTCATTTGCGCTACCATGCTTTTTTTGCATGGAACACATACTATTTATATCCACCTAAGCATCCATCCATCTATATTGGAAGAGGAAAACCTCTATTATAAATGAGAATTATTTGCATAACTAAGGGCCTTCTGGGGAGCACAAGTAAAGGCTACATAAAAACAAAGTAGATTTAGTGCAGAAATGTAAGATTAAAATATACAGCCTTCCTCCTGCAGAAAGTAACTACTGTCTTTCAGGTTGACTTTATAATTGCATTTGGAATCATGAAGTTTAAGCATCTGGATGTGTTATCTTATGAGAAAGATGAGTTTCTTCTCTCTACTGAGGGTTTAGTCAATTAGTCAAATACCAGAGCTGGTCACAACATGTTATTTCCTACATGATTGTCACTAACTATGTTTCTAGTTCTCCATTCTGTCCCACTGGGGACACAGTTTGTGGCTGTCACCAGTTCAGATGTGCAGACTTTCACAGCAAAGCAACAGCAATGAAAATTTTCTCTCCTTTTAGATCTGGCATCTTCTACTTTGGCTCTTACTGTGGAAAGCACAGTGGTTTTGAAGGGTTCTGATCCAAAAAATGTCTGTACAGCCTTGTGCCAGCCACGAGACTCAAACTGTGCCTTCAACTTGAAACTGCACTCAGTAAGAAATTTATAGCAACAACTGGGAAAATTATATGGTCCTTTTGATCTGCGCTTGCTAACATGTCAGCATCAGTTAGTTATTTTATGGTTTTCGTTTACATTGGAAGTATTTGATACCAGTACCTAAGTAGAGACCAGGAAACAGCATCATACAAAGGAAAGTTTTTATCCCATAACTTGAATTATTCTGATTTCCAGATTGTCTAAGAAGTCTAAGTACATACCAAAGCACGCTTAGGTTACAAAACTAGAGGATAGGAGGGACTACAGTGCGAGAAGGTTCGGCAAAATATTTTCTCCACAAATAAATGGACCAGAAATTGAATGCAAGAGCCACGAAGGCCTTCCTGGAACAGATGCTGCACTAGTACTGACACAGCTTTGAGATGAAGACAGCTACTGGTTCCAGTACATTCAGTGTTGGTGCAGGCTGCTAAGGTCAACAGAGACATAATACTCTACTTAATGCAAAACAATGTACATTTTTAGCGTATTTTCCTTTTTCGTTAACAGGTAAGATGTGCCCTATAGATGATGAAAGGTAAATTATTGACAGCTTTGCAGGGAGAGAATTAGCATAAATTATACTTAATGGTAAAGTGCTATGTAGTTCACTGGAGTTTAACAAGGTGCTAATTGAGTGTGAAATTTTAGGCTCTGTCCTGTAAAATGTTGAGAGAAGCAAGGTGAAGTCTCCAGAAGATTTCCCAGGCAGCAGTTTCACGTATTTTGGGGCTACTGTATGCCATAGCTGAAACTCAGAGGAATGGCTGTGCCTCCCTTGCCCACTCATGGCCCCTCTGACCCCAAGGGTGATCCCTCCTTCCCCACACTGCAGAACAAACCTGCAATAGTATTCCCTAGAAGAAATAACAAAGAGAGGTCCTTAAGAATGAGTTCCTGAGATCATGGGAACAAATGTGCTGCTGCACACCTTTGGGTATCTGCAGATGAAGAATGGCAGACAGATAAGGATGTTTATGGGACATGCATCTGCCTCTGGTGGGCTGCTAGGCCTGCAGAAGGAAAATCACTTTGCCGCAGACACTCATTCAAGCCCACCTCAACTAACTGGTGAAACTCAAGAGTCCCCAAAATTTTTGACAGGTTTCAATATAGCCATACCAGAGTGCCCGCAGTGAGGAGAGGCAGAGTAAAACTGGTGATAAGGCAATATATATATACATCTTTGTAAACAGAGATGCATACCAGTGACAAGTGGATATGCATGACCAGTAACCCGACAGAGGCATTCTTTCTCAGATGAGGTTTAAAATTTTTAGCCCAAGGGTAATTTTTTTTCTAAATATTCCCATTTCTAACCATATATTTTCTAAACAAAATAGCTGTGTCAGTATTAATATCCTTAATCATCCATAGCATCACCATTACTTAATTCAGCTACATCAGCTTCCTTCTTTCTTTCTTTGCCTATACCCCTTTGACTTTGGTATTTGTAATTTCCCTTCTTATTAAGTTCTCCAGCTGCCCCATTTTCACCCTGTATACACTGGTAGAAACACTTAAAAAAAAAAAAAAAAAAAAAATCAGCCCAGAGCAAGAAGAAAAGGCAAGACAGGAATTGTGCAGCTGACACAGGGATGGAAATTTATGGCAAAGCTGTGCTGAGACTCCTCTGCAGGATCTCCAGGAAAGCTGAGCTACATTTGGACGGAAGGGGCTCATGATGGTGAGATGTAGCAGAATTTGCAGTATGTGCATAAACAAAATCTGTGTCTTATACCTCTCCCTCTCACAAACCTCATTCTCAGATCAAGAACACAGAAAAAGAATCTCTACAATGGCAAGAGAAATCCCTGAATACTAGCTTACGTGTCATTACAAGAGTAACACAGTCCCGGGTTGTTTTCAACAACTCTTGTTGATTCTAAAGTATTCATAGTTTCCCATGTATTCTTCATGATGGCATTAGAGATTTCTTTGACAGAAACTTCTCTCATCTCAGTTGATTTCTTTCTTAACTGTTTTCAACTATATTTTTCCTGTGTTCATGGACAGTTAGAACTGTGCTTCAAAATCCCCTGGTTTCCACCTCCCACATAGTTCTCTTACATTTTCAGAGCCTTTCCCACCCTCCCTCACAACAGCATTTTAACATAGGAAGTGCTTGTATACCTCATTTCTGCCCTACTACTCCATTTATAAAATTCTCTCATAATTTCTTCAAGCCTTTCTCTTTCACCAGTCCTTCTTTCATACTCCTTGAGTAAACCTAAGTAAAACTTACTATATCCTATGGAATTATTTGTGATAGCTACTGACAATTCTTAAAAGAAACAATAGAGTAAAACTTTCTTCTTCTTCTGAAATAAATCCTGTAGGAAAAACAGTGACCGCAAATGAAAGGATGGAAACTTTCTGATGCGTGCATGGGAACAAGCAGATCTCTGTTTGGAGCCTGGAACAGTTTTGAGCATATGCATGACACAGGCTGGAGAGCTACTAGAGCGAGGTAAAAAGCTCTCCTGAATTTAGGTCCCACTAGATTTCAACAGCTGCTGTGCAAGGATTTTTAGGATGAGCCTTTTGAAGCATCCTAGAAATTTCTATATAGTCCTTTAACATTATGTGCCTACAAGAAACAGTAGATATGCTAATATAAAGACAGTATAAATACTAATACTGATGATTTTCCTTTTGCTATTTCTAACACCATTCTATGCCTCATACTAATTCCATCACTATTTATGTTAGCATGAAATCTCAAAAATTCTAGGTATTTTACTTTATGTTTCTTTGTGATATTGCAATACATATATTCTTTTAAGCACTTCAGAACTTCAAGGTCAGATTCAAATTAGAATATAAAAAATTTGAACAGTCCAGGAGTTTTACATTTTTGTGTCCATAAAAAAAAAAAAAAAAAAAAAAAAGACTTCACAAGGCTTAGGAAAAATACACATTTTCAACCTGGATGTTTATCTAGAGATCAAGAAAGTAGATGTAGAGAAGTAAGAACTTACTGTCTCTGCAAGAAATGGAGTTATGAACAGGTAAATAAAAAGGCCAACACTAACATTTTACTAAATGAGTACAAAAAGAGTCTCTGTGTTAAGATTTAACACTAACAGTCTGTTTTCCCTGTTCTCTCTCTCATATTGTTACTGCACAACACTAACAAGGTGGTGGCCTTGGGCACCAAGAAAGAAAAAGGAAACTTGGATTAAGAACAGAACAATTGGGGGAAATTATTAAATTAACATTAAGCCTGATCATCATTCCATTCCAGACTTCACTGAAATTGAATAACTGTGGTTCCTCCCTGTGGCATGCATACCTTCAACCACAGGGATCATGAACGAGAACAATAGTCTTTGATTGTAAAAGCATGATTTATATATTTGGCATTTTCAAAGAATTCATTCTGTTACTTCTCTTGTCTCCCTTTCATGATATTCAGTCTTATTACTAGAAAGAACATGTTATCATTAGAATAAAGCATCCTGCACTTCTAGCACATTCATCCGCAAAAGGCTTGAATTCTTGGAGCTCATCATGTTTATGTACTCCACAAGCTGGAAAGAGTTTACAACCATGAGACACAAAACAATTAAAACAGATGTGTTGGCTATGCTTAGATTATACTAAATGCCAAAGTACCTTTACAGTCATGCACAGAACTGCCAGGCTGACAAAAAAAATATGAGCTGCTTATTATATAATGGGATTTAAACCAGCACCATATCATTCAGCCATGCAGAGGCTTCCACCGATTTTGCAAGCCTTTTTACACCAGTAACATTTTAAAGTAGAACAAATCAGGTGCCCCCTGATTACACACAAAATCTGCACAAAGACAGAAACATGCCACTTATTTAGAGCAGAAAGCTAAAAAAGACGGAATTCATTAGATAATTGTAATCCATTAATATTTCCCTATTTTGTCAGCTGCCTGCTTCCTGAGCAACAACTGCAGGCAGAGGCTGCACTGACACCCAGCTGAAGATCTGATGCTTTCCTATTTCTGCTGCTCTTTACTGAACTGTCACTAAAAGCTAAAAGCTTGCTCCTAAATATACACATACAAACACAAAGATCCCAGTGAACTTCCTAAGGAGAGAATGAGCCTCACTGTGTTCTTGAACAACAACTCTGCTTTAGGTTTAAAGTTTTTCTACTGAGCAGAAATGTTTGTGTAGCAATCGTGAAGAGCACTTTACTAAAAATCTGTCAATTTGCTGAAGCTTCCTGTTATATCTTGTGAAAATCATATAGAAGGCTACTCGTACAGCAGACATTACTTTTATGTAACAAAACTAGATGGGTCCATTTTTGGAGGAGCTTTGTGCATATGTGACATGTTCACACTGAACATGGAGCTTGACAGAGCCAACCTCTAAAAATAGCACCTGGTTATCCTCGTTCTCATCAGCAAGCACAACCCCATCTCAGCTCTGTCATTCGGTGCATCAATCTGGCACCCCTCTCCCTCCTCCAGGAGAGACAGAAGCAGTGGTACCCTGAGGTATCTTGTTTTAGGAGAGGTAAGAACGTTTGCATCTGCTGCAAGCACACATTTGAAACAATATCCCTGCCCCTCAGCAGGCAGTTATCATGTTGTTTTGGCAGCAGGAAGGAATCTGTGGTTTTTCTTGAATGTTGCTCTTCTTTATTTAAACTACCAGAAATAAAGCAAAAATGACAGAATGCTCTGTCTATAAATAATCATTCCGGTGTACAGTTATATTAGGAGGTAACTCAGATGGCATGATAACGCCTAACAGGCTAATCTTAGACCTGTAATGCCATAAGATGAAAATAACTAGGCTAAGAATAACTGACCCAGAGGAGTCAGCCTGTTAAAGAGATCCACAGAACAGGGCATTTTAGATTTTCATGTGTTTAACAATAGTATCTTCCAATTAGTTTCTCTATGATATCTTGTATTGTACCCAAGATATAAAGCCCTACCCCTAGCAGTGGTTGGGAAAGGTTAAAATGCAACAACACCTGAAATCTCCCCTATCATCTACACCAAAACCTGAAATGAATGTGCATATTTTGCAGGCTGTCTATTCTGCTTTCTCCCAGCTTTTGGTTTCTCTGCAAAGACAGTGCAGAAGAGAGGGGCTGGGCAGTTGGCACAGAAACATGGGTCTGATTAGAGCTCTGGCAGTAGAAGAGTTACAAGCGTTCCACATACTGAGAGCAAACCTCAGCAAACTAAATGTATTCTGCACATAGCTTTACAGAAGGGAACACTGGCTGAAACTGTGTGTTTGAATACAGTGCAAACCAATATGTGTTATAAAGCTGAACAGCCAAAGCAATAAACGACTGAAGTAAAAAGCTGTTTTCCAATAAAGAGATTTAGTTCAACACACTGAAGAGAAGGAAGCTAGTGTCCTAACACCAGTACTAGTGAACCTTTGTAATAAATGCAGTGTTTAATGGTGTCTGAGAAGCACTGAAAGAGGTTTTGAAGTAATGTTTTGCACAGCTTTTTTATTTATTTTCCAGCGTTTCTAACTTGCTATTCTTGTCAATCTTGCACTTTGAATTTCAGGCTTTTCTCACAACCTACAAATATACCTCCTAATACAAAGCAGGACCATCAGGTAACCACATAGCATGAGAAGATGGGACTTGAATAAAAAAAAAAAGACAAAATAAGCAAAGGGTAAGGTTATAGCATTAGCTGTAACAGCATTAGACACATGAAATTGGCAACATTGGTTATGAACTCATTTGAACAAAAACATGGTAAAATGGAATGAAGCTGCTTTTTCTGTTTTATGTTATTGAGAAGACATTGAATACAGACCAAAGTTTTGTCCTGCATACATTGCAGGGCAGAGCCTCTACTCAAAATCTGTGAGATTTTAACTCCATAAGACCTGCAGATGTGTGTTGCTTGTTTCTTCTCATTGTATTAACTGTATATGCCTAAGGCCTTACACTTCCCTAACAATTAATTCAAATAATTCTGCTACTACTATGAAGCACTAGATTGTTTTGTACCTTACCTTTACAACAGACATTGAAAAAGCCACTCTGGTTGTTATCCAGAACTTCCCTATACTGAATTTCCACACTCAATCTTTTCATTACTCTGAAGAGAACCACAAACTCAGCACATCTACTCTTATTCTTTCTGCTCTCTCTGAAGTGTTACTGCTGGAGATATCATACATAAAATATTTGGTATCTGTAAGAAGTTTATGTTACCTGATTGAGATATACACAAATATGTCAGGTTTTTCATGAGTATCAGAGCAAAAACTTTAAATTAACTTGCTTTCTGGGGGTTCTCCACAGGAAAAGGTGAAGGTTTTGTTCAGAAAAAAACAAGAAAAAAATGGGAGAGCAAACACCAAAGAACTTTCCCTGAAGGCAATATAAATCCATGTGTAGAGCAAACCACGTGTATACAAGGTCATGCAGACACATGATGGATACAACATACAAGACAAACTGTGTACACTGGGGTTTACTGAGGGAAGGAGGACCCGTCAACCCACGTACAGCACGGTGCGTGCAGCAGTGATTCTGTCATTTATATTCAAGTGACACAGCTTACATTTCCTGACTGGTGCAGAGAATAAACATTCACTACATCCACTTGCGACATTTGTGAAATTGAAGGTATTTTACAAGCCTGTAGGTAGATGAAGCCAATCAAATTAATCATTCTGAACCAGTATATTCCCTTCAGAGTAGTTTTGCTCCATCGATTCCTGATCCTAACAGGTATCATTTACTGTGTTTCACAGAAGGATTAGCTGACATAAGCAGGATTGTGTAACTTGCTCAGGTCACCTGTCAACTGATTGACAAACCAAGCTTTAAGCTCAAGATCTCCTTGAACTCTTGATTTTTCAACACAAGAGCTTTCGACAGGAAGTAGAGGATGTCTTATCCAATAAAAGCCAAGGTGGAATTCAGGTAGGGTACTGCAAGGCTGTACATCAAATTATGGCCAGTGGAGAAGACTTAGCAACTTTACCCTTTGAAAAACCATCACTGTGTATTAAATCACCAAAAGTTAATGAACTTCCTGAAGTCCCACATCTACAAATACCAGGACTGGGTAGGTCCTTCCTCCTCCTTCACACAACTGCCATCTATTTGAGAAATGCAGTCCTGCATTGGTTATTTATTAACTACATTTTAATGAGTGTCTTTCCCATGGACTGTGCTGCATCCAATGTTTTTTTTCAAGGACTTACAGTTTATTACCTGTATTATGGAAAGAGCAGAGGTCAGCTGAATGTTAGGATCCACTGTGGCATTGCATATGGAAATTGAGTCTTTTGTGTAAAATAAAAGGGACAGCATAGATAAATAGTAATTCCAGCTACATAAGAGGCTTTAGACCCCAGATTTATTTTGCAAATGTGAAATTAAAATAACTGTGGTATCAAGTAAGAATACATCAGCATCATTTTCTTAAATAAAGATGCACAGCACTTGCTGCTGCATTTTAGAGCAACAGTACCATATGGGAGAATCTAGTTCAGCCTTCTCAAGATAGCTGAAACTGCTCTCTGCAGTAAGGTGTAGGTGTCTGCAAATTACACAGCTTCTTGAGTCAGCGCCGATCTAGATTGCTCCATTCATAATTAGACTTTTGATTGGTACCTATCCAGATCATCTCATTCATAGTATGACTTACAAGCAAGGATGGAGACAGACAGGCAAAGCAGTAATTGAGGGAATACCAGGAGAACTGATTCTCATAACAGAAGTGTTTCCTATGCCTGCTCTTGTCAGAAATTTCTTAGACATTTTGCTTTGCAAATACAAATCTATTGACCTGTGCTCTTTGGGCATGTCTCCAGCCCAGTTTAAAAGCAGTTGCATAGTATACGTGCATTGTATTGGGTACCAGCAAACCTAAAAATCTGAATTTTGTTGGCTGTTTCAAGTTATTCTTGAAGTCTTTGGAGCAAGCACATCAAGTGTACAAAGCACAAACATTTGGGGATCTGTTATTTTCTTAACTACATGCAACTTTTTAACCTGATTACAAGTGACATACATCTGAGAAAAGATAACTTTAAAGTAAGGACATTGTGAAAAGGAAAATTCAAATGACTGATTGTGGCTTCTCCAAATGCTAGTGCATACCCCTAGTGCTAGAAATACCCTAGCTATTTCTTTCTTCCCTATATGCATCATAAGTGGAAACAATGAAAAGTTACCAGAACTGATCCTGCAAGATGCTGAACTTGAAGGAGCTGAAGGTAACCAAGAGCAGCACCAGGCTTTGAGGTTTCATGTGACATGAACTGAAACTGCAGGCTATGTATGTCAACTACTTGTAGTCTAGTTGTGTATTTTAAAGGCCAACTGAAACACAGAGGAATATTTGTGTTCTACAGGATATATATATACACATATACTTAAACATCTTTTATCTGGATAATGCTCTTGAATAAGCTTTTGTGGGGACTGTTTTCAGTTTAAACCCCCCTCCTCTATTCTACTTGGCACTACAGGGGAAATTGTGTATGTTATGTGGACTTCCCTAATGTACTATCAGATAAAAATCAACAGTTACATTCTTATTTCCAATGAAGATAAGCAGAGCTATAACTTACAGAAAATCACCTCCTTTTCTTGAGTTTCAAATGAAAAAAATGTTATTATATTAGTTGGCAGTTAGAGGGTAGCACAGTGAGATAAACCCCCCAAATTTTCACTTGAGAACCATTAATTTCAACTTGACTTAGTACTAAAAAAAACCCCCAAAAAAACAAACAAACAAAAAAACCTGAACGGGAGGGAGAGGATGCAATCAGCCTGATCTCTGACCAACTTAAAAGCACTGGACACCTGTTGAGCTGTTCAGGAAAACTAAGGAAATGTAAAAAAGCAACAATTCTTGAACAAGAGGTTGACACCATAGATGGCTTTGCAGAAGAACAGTAACACTTCCAGGAATACTTTTGCTCTTACCCACTGCCTTTGCTAGAGCTTCACTGTTCATAATTGTAAATGTGCCTTCACCTGATTTGTGTCCCTGACAAAGGAGCTAAAATTGGCGGTCAACGATCTAAAATTGTGTGTAAGAAAGGAACACAAGTGAAACATTTAGCTCTTCTTATACAAAGCAGAATAATAAACAGTCTTTATAAAACAAACGAACTGACACAGGCTCAACAGGTGTACCAAAACAGGTAAGATGTGAAGAGAGGTATGGTCTACACACATAATTAGCTTCAAAATTTGAGGTCAGTCAAGTTTTGGGAAAGAAGGAAAAGTAAAAGCAAAAGAAGATGAAAAGAAATAAAGAAAAAGAAAAAGGAAAAGGAAAAGAAATAAAGATAGTAAGAACAGCAAAGGGGGCACAAACTACGTCTAAAGTACATGTAAACAATTCACCCTGCATTCCACATATGGCTCCTCTAAAAAACTATCACTTTCTGAAAAACAAAGTCAGAAACCTCGGTTTAAAACAATATAAACTCAAAAACACTGTGCCTTAATAGACAAGAGTTTCATCGCAGTGAAAACTGAACTGGAATTGACAGACTTTAGGAGAGAATAGGCAAGAGCAGACAACCTGAAATTTTGACATTTTTAGCCCATCTAAATTGAATGGCAACAATTCTTCCAATTTAATTTATCCTCAGTAGCAAGTCTCAAAACACAGCTAGGAAAGAAACTAGAAAACACAGGGGTAGCTTAAAATATATGAGGAAATATGCAGTGTTCTTTCTGAGCAGCTTTGAAATACCTTCATTAAATAACACGTCAAATTTACATCTCAGTGAGTCATTACATGCAACTACCATTGCCAGGTTAACAAATATTTTTAAAGGAACAAAACAAACCATGCAGTTTAGACATTTTTAAGTAATACTGTAATGAAAAGAGAAAGGGACTGGTATTAAAGCCTCTTCATATGCGAACTAGAGAAAAGGAAGCTCACAGAAAGAGCAAATCCTGTTTATAATACACATATGACTAGAATTGCTTATGAGGGGCTCTAAATGCAGCCTCCTGACAAGGTCTGTCTGAGGAAGCCTCTTCCTGTGAACAACCCTGTAGCATGAGCCCCATTTTGCAATCACGCAACAAAACAAACACGGAAACCCAAACTCGACTTCAGTGGTGAGCATTTTGCTGTGTCTGGAAAGCAGCAGATCAAAGGAGACAAACTCCTCGCAAAAGCAGCAGCTGCAATCTAAAATACTACCAGAATTATATAACAACAACTTCGATAAAGCCCGCAAAAATAAAGTCACTTCTTGAAAGGAGGGGTGTTTTCTTGTCATGCTAGGCTGCATGTTCCCGGTCAGCCACTCGAGTCTAAGGCACGGAGCTGTCTCTTACCTGAGCTGATCATACTGTGCATTCTTTGCTGAGCCAAGAGCTGTTCACGTCCAGAAACCCCATCTGAGGAAAAACACGATTCACTCTCGTAAATTGTCTGCAGCATATTCCAACTGGTCTGCACTTCAGCTACACAAGAGATTCATCACTGCACTTGCACACAGGCGTCGGGCACGACCCTCTGCGGTCCTACCTCCTCCAGCGAGGGTTGTAAGACTATATGCTTCGGCAATTAGCAGTGTTTAAGCATTTACACGAGCATCTATGAGGGAAGGGAAAAAGCCCAAGTCCACCGTCGGCAGCCCCCGCCCGCAGGAAGGGAGCCGTGAGCGTGCGGGGGGCTGAGCGCTGCCGAGTTTGAGCAGTTGCGTTCGGGCAGCCAGCGGCAGGTGGAAGAAGAAATGAAGAAATATCTCTGCGCTTTGGGCTTCCTGGCAGGGCGGGGGGGGTGGGGGGAACTGCCTCTAACAAACCATCAAACGGAATGAGCCACCTTTCCAGGGACCGGGAGCGGCGGAGAGTTTAACCGAGGTGACCCCAGCCCAGCCCCGCGTTGCTGTGCCCGCGCCCCGCTCCGCTGCCGGCCGGCTGTCCCTCGGCCAGGCGGCTGGGCGAACTTGGCGGGAGCAGCAGCGGTAACTCATTTGCATTTGAATTGACACCCTCGTGGCCCAGCGGCGGCAGAAATAGAACAATGGCCGGCCTGAGCCAAAAATAGGTCAAGCATGGCCGGGTGATTGGAGCCTGCATTAATGCGTTTAAAAATACCACAGCAAACACAGCTGTCCAGTCCCTGTCTTTCAAACCGCCGCCCGTCCTCTGTGCGCCGCCCGGCCTCGGGCTCTATTAACCCATTCCCCCTGCCCAGCCCGTGTCAGTGGGGACAAGCCAGGGAGGAGGCAAGAGTGGGACAGGGACGGTCCTCGCCCGGGACTTGCGCCCCTCTCCCTCCCCCGGAGAGTGTTTTGTGAAAAGAGAGCAAAACGCCACGGCCTCTGTCTGTATCGGTCCTAAAATAACGCTGGGAGGTTTTGCTGGCGATGTGGTTTCTGCCTCGCCCACGCGCAGCCATCCTGCTGTTCTATTTTTGCTGCCCGTTTCTCTGGCTACGCCACAGTTGGCTTTGGCAGGGGAGCCAGGCGGCCGCCAGCTCCCTGCAGGACCCGCAGCCGCCGCCGGAGAGGCGATTTCTGCAGCTAATCGGCCGCGGGGAGCAGGGGGCGGGGGCAGATGTCAGTGCGGGACCGGGTTTTGTGCGTGCAGCTATAAGCAGCCTTTCCGTATTTAGCATGCTTCATATAATTCTTATAGTAAGTCACCAGTTGTGGCACAGCGTGTTAGACACGCTTACCGACTATGCACTATTTGGTTGACTTGCTAAAATTTGGAGAGGGGCTGAGTAGTTCACGCTTATTTTTTAGCAGGCATTAGGCAATTTGCGCAGCGTCTTTTTCAGTTCTCCAAGATGATGTGGGTTCAGAAGAGCAGCGTTTGACAGTGTATCAGACAACAGCACCATGCTCCCCTGTGGTCTGGCAAGTTTCACACATGTGAAGTTCATTTTTCGTACTGGTATTTCAAAGGTGCATCTCATTTGATGATTAATATACCTACACACAGATAACTTTCATTTCAGTGTTACAGACAGTACTTTACTTCTCGGAGTCCTACCCTGCTTTACAGCACTTTTTATAAAGGTGACCAAAGCCTGTTGCTACCTATATTATACAGCAGCTTGACTACTCTCCTACCAAAATTTTATGTCCACTCCTATGTCCCTGTTCCAGGGGAGCAACAGTGGCCACTGGGATGTGATTCCTCACGGTAATCAAGAAGCCAACACAAAAGTTGTATTGGAGTTTTCTGGAAAGCCACCTAATTCTCAACCATCAACATAATATTTTGCTCCTGAAGACAGAAGAATTTGCCCAGTATTTGAGGCTCTCTTCTGCCTTTTGGTGAAGAATCCTCTGTATGCTTTTTAACTTACATGATGGGTCACAGCCAAGGGCAGTATATTTTTTACTACACTTCTCACAATTGTGTTAACAAATAAAAGATTCCCAATAACGAAGTACTGTGACACTTCTGTGATGTTTGGCTACTAGATGGTACCTAGGAAGTCTGTGGCTCAAATCTTCTCATCATCCCAAACCTTTGCTTCCTCCATGTGCTAAATCACCTGGTTCTGGTGAGAGTTAGGACCTGCCCTCTGGATAGAGAAGAGACCACAGCAGCTGGCAGCAGCAGGGGTTTTCCCTGCAGAATCCTCAAGTTAGCATCTATCACTTCTTGCCATGCTGTTCTCCTTGGTGTCTCTCTTCCTTTACCCGTTTTCCACAGGAGCACTGCTCCTGAGGAAGCAGAGAAGCTCTGCAGCATCCACCCAACCCTGCGAAGGGGCATGAGCAGGGGCAGTGGCAGCACAGTGACAGGTAGGGTGTTACAGTGCAAGATTTCAGATGAGCGTAACACATACCATCACATCATTGATTGCTGACAACTTGGTATCATAAACATTTTCACGGGAAAATAAAAATACCCAGATGTTTTGTGGGAAATACGTGGCCCTTCCACAGTTCAGGGCAGTTTAACACAGTGCAAGGGGCATCAACGGTACAAACAGAAATCTCCTCTAATGCAGAAAAATCTTTTTATAGACAGAAGTAAATAAAAAAAAAGTGGAATTGTTTATGCCCTTCAGCCAAACAGAACATGACGCTGTTTGGTGATTCAGCGCCTCAAAATATTCAAGTTTCATATTACAGGGAAACACGGGAGGAATAAGTTTAAAAACAGGTCAGAACATGGAAAACTGTGGAGTCTGGGATCCTAGTATTAGGTACCCATATGTGTTTATAACTTCTTATATATGCAGCTGCATTTTTAAAGATAGCATTCACAGCTCTAAATGACTTCAAATACTTCAGTAACTAACTAAAAGCAAACTATATTCAAGAGCAGAAAATGGACATTTAGGTATTTAGCTGCAAGTGTTCTTTATTCTGGCGTACATATTTTAGACTGACAGACATAAACTGTCCTATGTTCACTAATTCACAGGCCATAGTAACTACAACATTATGCTTTACATTTTAGATGATACATAAAAACTATATAAAAATGCTTTACTTATGAAATCAGTCACCCCAAAGGTAGGGCTTTTACAACCTGAATTCTTCCGACCTGCTTTGACGTATTATAAGCCTACTTTGGTACATGCTTAGGTTTAAAACACATGTGTAAATCCATTTCTTTTCAATGTAATATTTAAGCACATGCTCAAATTCTATTGATTGCAATAGAATTTAAGCACATAGTTAAACACTTTGCTGAGTCAGCCCAGACTTTAACTGCATGATCACGTGAATTTAAAGAGCTCCTTAAGAGTCCCACAGGGGAAGGATAAAGGGTTCATGCCTGAAGAAAATCTGGTTTTTATTTTTAAAGCTATGGATGTTATAAGGTGACATTTTCATACAGGAACATGAGGGGTTTTTTAATGTTTTTTCAAATGTATTTCCTAAACTTGGAGAAGTTTAATGACACTGGCAGTGAGAGTAAACTGCTGAAATGATTTAGTGCTGCTGAGGTGACTCTAAATGCAATCAGCCACTTTATAGAAAACGTAAGGCATGTTAGTAGCACTGTGATCTCATTACAGCATTTTCACAATGTGTTTCTCCTATTTTCTCTCTGAGTTGTTAAAAACAAATAAATATAAGGAAATTAAATCTGGAAACCACATTACTGCAGCATTAAGACTAAGAAATTAAGCCCTCAAATTAGAAAGAGCTAGGATTTCTACTGCGTTATTAACTCAGCGACATTATAATTAAGTAATGCTTTTGTCTTTTTCTTTCTTTTAATTCTTATTTTCCTTTCAAAGTACAAATAGTATACTTGGCTGTTTTTAGCATATCCCATTTCTCACTCATGCTATTCTGGAGCATTGCCTTCATTAATATCAACAATTTAGTTTCAATTTCTGCAATTTTCTTACTTGTAAATGAATACTTGCATAGATTTTTTTATCATATTGCTCAATTATATCAGATAAATATTGAACACATTAAAACAAGAGATGTTCTCTAGCTTCTAGTCATATGCTTAAATGAGGACATTGCAGTCCCATTCAACCTTCTTTCAGCCCTTTTTTCATTTGACAAGTGAAAAGGCAACAAGTAATAACATGCATCAATGTCAAACAATTCATAAACAAGTGGGAGCTAAATTAAGATTGCATGAGTAGTATTAAATTTGGCCTATTTCAGTACTGAAGGTTAGAGTTCTAATCTTTGCAGCCTAAAGATTTCCTAACTATTTCTGTGTATCTAATCACTGGGATTAAAAAAAAAAGGAAAGAAAAAAATTAACTATTGTATAGAACAGATGTTTCTGAAGCCACAGTTCATTAGATACCATTAGTACCACGTGAAACGCAAACATCCAGCATAAATTACTACAGCTTATGCTAGAGGATTAACTATGTTAATGAACAGCAAAAGACTATTACCACAGAGAAGCAGATGGTTTGGGAGCAGAAAGAAATCAGGGGAGATGCTGTAATGGTCTGGTCCTGCTCCCTCTTGGAACTAAGAGACCCTATTCCAAGGCCCTGGAGGAGTTAAAATGGATCACTTAATCCATGTGCTCTGGTTAGAAATACAAAGTACAGGAATGTTTCTGACCAATTCTCTATGTAGCAAGCCTTGGCATTGCCCATGCAGGAATACTTCGTGCTTTTCTTTGCAGTGCTGTGAAACCATGTGATGGACATTTTTTAAGTGAGGAGAAAGCTGCAATTCTAGTGTTTTAGCTCAATTCAAGCTTCAAAGGAATTTTCTGGGACAAAGAAAGGCATATCTGTAGCTTTAGGGGATTTTGTGACAAACAATGGGAGAATAAAACTTTACAAAGTTCTGAGGATAAGAAGTGCTATGCTAGATAAATGTACAGCTCTCTTATCATCTCTTGTATAAGAATACAGAGAGCCTTGCATCTTTCTCATGCAAATTAGCTCAGGGGTTTTATAACTTGTTGATGACATCACTTCTTTCTCCTCTTAAAATACAACTTTTTATTCACATAAATAAATCTACTAGAAATTAAGTCTCAGATTCAGGACGACACTTCAACAGCATATAGTTGATTATAAGCACAAGGCTTAAGTTAAGCACATGCTTAAGGACTTCATAAATTCAAGGGTACTTTCCTGAATCACAAAGCTCAAGTAATAAAAAGACCCTAACACTAATATAGAGCTATGAAGTAAATAAATATTTAGATTAGGCAAAACATACAAAATTAATTTCTTCTGTTGACAAAATTGTTTACCAGGTTGGAACTAAAATCTCCACGTTTTGTGGCAAGACTGAGGTAAATTGCATATAAACAATACAAGCCAAAGCAACATCAGATGTTGACAAATGCCTCAGACCGGCAAAGCGTTTTGTCCCTTTTGTGCCATTAATGAGTTTAGAGGAGATAGGAGAAGTATGAGATTTCCTGTCTCTGCATGGCTATGCCCGCCTTCCTTAGAGACACATTAGCACAGTGTCTGATGCTCCTGGCTCCACCAGGCACACCCGGGTGGACACACATAAAGGAGTCCTCAAGCACATGACCTGGGAGAGCTGCCAGTATGTTCAGCATCCTCCAGACGTTTCAAGCTTGTTGCACACCTAATGAGCAGATAATCTGAACCTCCATGCAGGGTTCTGCACTGCATCTCCTGATCCTGGGTAGTTGGCAGGTCAGATCAACCTGGTCACCGTTCCTAGACCATAGACTACTAAGTCCCTATGGCTGGAAAACCAACAGGAACACCATCTCTAGCTTACAATATATGCCCAGCTTTAAGTGATTTTTTTTGGATTTAAGACAAGAAATGTAGGCCACGCTTGCTGCCTGGATAACTGAACTGTGGAAACCAATGGCCGTGTAAAGGATTCGGAATCATAGCAGAAGCCAGCCAACCAAATACAAGCTCGTAGGATTACACCAGGACCAAAAGGGCTAATAAAATCCTTGGAAATGTTACAAGTTTGTACTGCATAACAGCAGTAAGATGATATACATATCACAGAATATCTTGGGATACTGTAACTTCTCCCAGTATAAATACTTGGAAAAGAATGATGATAAACTGAGGATAGCTAGACAGATCGTAGGGGTAGAATCATATAATTGTTTAGATTGAAAAAGACCTCTAAGTTCGAGTCCAATACTTAATGTAAGTACATCCAAGTCCACCAACCAGTTTCTACTTCAGGTATCTTCAATGCTAATAAGAACTACTAAGTATTGCTTAATTGATGGATTTGATGGAATAATAAATTCCATAGTAATACATACTAAACTAAACTAATCATTCCTATATAAAAAATAATTTTATTATTTGAAATAATCCTCTTCTGAAAAGCAGAGGCTTAATTTTTGTTTTTTTTTTTTTTTAATCTGAACCATGTTTACTTTCCTATGATACTGGATTAGTTTTTACAAGAGTAGAACAATGGAGTGCACTGTAAATAACTTGGAGAAAAAGCCTTTGGGGTAAAAAAAGAACCGACAAAATGTTTGCTTCATTTTGCTATTCAAAGCTGCCGTTTTACATCAAATAATTAGATTTCAAAAATAGGGTCTTTCTAAATACAGGCTTGGATTCATGAAGTGATGAGGTGGCTTTATATAATATATTACAAGCAGATTATAAAGATATAGTAGATTTACAGCAGATTTATGGTAGATAGATACCAATGTAGATTGGAACAATTACTCTTAAATTTTGAAAAAGATGTTTTATTAAATATAAAAAGAAAATAAAATTAAGTCAGAGAACTGTCACTACAAGGCACTGGAAGCTTGGCCAAGAAAAAGCATTACAACACTAAAAAGGGCCTCCTTTAATGTGTGGGCCAAAGAATGGACCTGAGATGCCAGACCACGTGCTCGGCTGTGGGCACACACCCGTCTCTCCACTGTGCTGCCTGCTTGGATCTTCCTCTCCCTGCATCTGCACCCCTCACAGGGGAGCGTTCAAGCATATGGAGAATCGGTGTGGGATGCACAAACATGCCCCTGAGAGCAGTAACAAATTGACCACTGCTGTGCTCTGAAAAGGTCAATAATGTTGTTATGAAACTGCACAAAACCCTCATGGTTAGCTGGGCCAGGATGGCAACAATCCTCTCCTGGTTTTTTGGGGGTTTTTTTCCCAAATGTTTCAGTGAATCCAGGTCCAGTTTTCATCTAATTTTCTTCATCCTCTTGAACTTTGCTAAGGGAAAGATCTGCAACCCAATATGTAATCAATACTCACCAGCATGGGAGGTGATTTTACTCTGCTGGTGGACTTAGGGCAATGCTAAAAGGATGAAATTGTGACTTCATTGGGTAAACTGTAAATGTTTTGCCTGACTTCAGTGGAACCAGCATTTCTTCTGAGGAGTAATATAATCTTAATTTTCCTTGTGTAACCAGCAAATTTATAGATAGAAAAAGAAGGGAAAAAAACAAAATACAATTGAAAGCAATGTTTCATAACTCTGAAATGAAAATTACAACACATTTCAGGTAAATATAACCTCTCCCTTTAGCTAAGCAAACAACCTTGAAAATCTTAACGCAGCTACTTACTGCAACTGAAAATAGCTTTACAATGTACTATGGCACTGCCAAAACATGTCACAAACTTGACTTTCATAAATACACTCATCCTACTGGTATTCCTAAGGCCAAACCAGCCCTAAGAAGGCTTTTATCCATCCTATAAGCTGATATAGCCAAATCTTGCAATGTTCAGTTTGCTAGGCACTCGGTCCCCTAGAAGGGATGGAACAAATGGAGAGGGGAGCTACAGCAAATGCCCAGCAAAGTCACACCTCAGCAGGCAGGCGTGGGCAGCTGCTGCTTCCACATGTCCCTCATCTGCCCTGTCTCTGGCTTAAAGGAGGAAAATGCAGGTGCTCGAGCTCTCTAGGACAAAGGGACAAGGCTGGTCCCAAGCCCTAGTTTGCTATAATGAGAACTGTTCACAAAAAACCTGCCGGATTGTTCTGAGCCTTAAACCACTGTGTAATGGCAAAAAAAGTTGCCCAGGTCAGAACTGATCATTTGCATTAAAAGCATGGGGAAACAGGAAGATGTTCAGACAATACTCCCATTCTAATCAACTTCAATCAGATATATTTATGTCCTGCAAAGAATCTGGGAGGGGGAAGCTCGTATAGTAACTTCAACTCTAATTGCTGCTGGGAAAGGACAGTCCAAAAATGAAGTAATAAGTGAAAAGTAACTTGCTCGTGCTGCAATCCCAACACCATGAGCAGAGAAGACAGATTATTTTAGATAAGCATAAGCTTCTGACCATTCAAAATGTTGGATCAAACTTGGGCTCAAAGCCTGTTCTAAAAATAGCACAGCAGTCATCTACACATTTCATACCCTGCTGATTGGTAGTCAAGAGAACAGGATGTCAGGGCAGGTGATAATGGCAGGAAAACAACACCTTTCAGTCAACAAATCAGAGGATCTGCACTATCACAAGCCAGGTCTCACACAAGTTGTCAGTCACAGATGGATTGGTCTGTGCATGCTATGGTTGCACTTCATTCCCAGTCCCTTCTCCTCTTATTTGAGCACTTGCCAGTGAAATAAACTGCTAAGTACATTTCAGTACTAAGTACAGAGATTTGTATTATTTTTAACCTGAATATAATTCAAACAAAGTGTTATGATTAGTCTGTTAAAAAAAATGAGTGCATTTACAGCAGCTCAAAAAATAATGCTATACACAGGATAAGTAGCAGTCTTGGCTAGAAGTATCCAGAGACAAAAGCTAGACAGATCAAAGTGGCATGTATCACCCATGGACTGTGTCCACAAGAATGAATAAAGAAATCCCAACCCAGATTATCTTAAACTTTAACAGTATTCTCTGTCTTTGCTACTTAGCTCTGCCAGAATTCCAGAAAAAAATAAAAGCTAAAAAAGTGGAGACAGAAAATTGAGGCAACTAAAAAGTGAACATAGTTAGCAAATGGTTTACTTGCCATGACTGAGGCAGCTTTCCACATCTCAGAAGATAAAGGATGATAACCAAAGCCATGAGACTGGTTTTGTGTTATCTGAAAAATGGGTGCAGCAAAATTGGGCACCACCTTAACTAAAAACAGATGTGCTGTAATAATAGGGCTGAAAAAAACCCACATAAGTTAATTAGCAGTGTGATGAAACAGGCTTGAATTTGGTCAAGCTTTATTTTTTATTTTAATTGCCAGTAAGAATGCTTCTAAAAATAACATCCTTGTGTTTTATAATATTAATTTGCTTACCATTCTAAAGAAATGCTTGTCTCCATTTTTGGACTACACACAAATGTGACAACATTCCATTTAAGGAGTAATTTACTTGAAATAACACAGCAGAGGTGATTTTATTTAGAAACTTCAAATAAAATGCTACTGTAAGCTATTTAATCACATGGTTTTCTTTCAATCAGTATTTACAGGCATACAAAGCACATTTTTCATAAAGACATTATATGTATAAATCTTGAATGTGTGTGCATAAAAATTTAAACGGATTTAAAGCACTTTCAGCTACTGGTGTCATACACCACAGTTGGAATACTAAAGCACAAGTACATTGACATAAACAAAAAAAAAAATAATCTAAATGGTACATAAGCAAGTGTCTCATTTAAAACATGTGATGATCGAGTATTTTATTGACTTGGGCCCTAAATCATTGTATGTACTTTTGTTCATTTAGTGTCCTGTCAGATGCAGCAGAAAGCCTCCAGCAATTCAGAGAGACAGTATGCTGCTCTGGGACCCAACAGAGAATGAATAAGTTGAGAAGTTGAGCAACTAACTATATTTGCAAGGGGAAATCTCCAAGGCATACCTACCAACAAGAATATCAGGCTAGAAATACACCAGGATGGTTGCCAACAGAAATTTTTCATCAGTCAATCTTTTACAATCCTATGGCTCCCATTTCATTTTTTTGCCAACTTATTTAGCATTGCAGACACCAGCAACAAACAAGTTTGGGCTGTGCTTTCATTTCGCACACGCTTTTTCTGGAACTCAGCTGTTTTGTTATACTTTGCCTTCTGATCCAAAGACCACAAGCTTGTCACGGGATGCCAAAGGGGTTTGTGCATACAGCTGCAGTGTGAGGAGAAGGAAAGGACAGAGGTGGTCAGTAGACCATTAGTGGCTATGTACCTGCTTCAGAGTGACCTGCAGCTGTGGAGGGCTGGATTGAATGACCATGGTGACTCCTTCTCAAGTGGCATTGGAAAAGAATGTGTTTCTAGTGCATGAATCTGAGGACAGCCATTTCTCCAGCATCCCAAATATGATGATCCTCCAAAGAAGATCATGTGTGCTAAACAGCGTATTTGTGGAACATTTAAATCAAACCAGCTATTGCTGCAGTCTTGGCACTGCTGCACTGCTGTTCAGTAGAATGATGTTTATGTGGATGGGACGCAGGCTTCACTGGCAACATCATGTTAAGGAGTTCCTTATGCACTCCTGCTACTTTGCTGTCCTTGTTCTGATGGCAAGGTTTTACACGTATTAATTAATTTGAAAAAAATCAGATAAGATCAGATTAGTTTTCCAGTACAGCTCAAAAAGCACAAACAAAAAAAGCAATACTCTAAAAACTCAAGCAGAAAAAAAGCAAGAACTTTTTTCCTTATGAGGTCCTCTTACTCGTCCAACCACAAGCACAGTGACAGAAGTTCAAAGGACTCCTGACAGTGCTATACTAACACAGAAGTGTTTTTACTACCTGATATGAATGGTATTCAAGAATATTTGGATATTGTCGACATTGATGAATCACAGAGAATCTGTATGTCCATGCTAATGTATATATATATAACCAACATAACTGACTACTCAAACTAGCCAGCATCATTTAAAGATATGCACAAAGCCAATAACACTCAAATGTATTTTGGACACTATGGGGGGGGAAAAAAAAAAGTCTTAGAGCTCCAGACAGGTTTTTTTAGAGCCTCAGGGTTCTAACAATTTGTAGCCATGATGTTATGGATCTATATTGCATTAGTTAAATAAACAATTAAGGTCTCCTTTGAAAAGGAGCATATTACTCTTTAAATTAGTTTCTATGCAGAACACACTATTTTCTGATGATGCAGAAAAAGAAGTATTGGGTTACGCAACTTCTACGAGACTTCATTTGATGTCTTTACTTTTCATAGAACTTCAGATGAAATTTAGGCTACCTTAGGACTTAGACTAGCTAATGGACTCTTGTTTCCTCTGCATCTTTAAATGCATGTGTGCAAAACTCCCCTACCAGCCTGTAATTTTCCTGTCTCAGAGGAGGCAGTAATCAGTGTGCCATTTATGCACTGAGAAGACAAAGGGACACTCCCAACACTGCTGGCATCACAGCAGAGGTTGATAAACAATCTGTTTAATTTGGCTACCCCATTTGAAAAGGTTTATATTTACTTTCATTGTCTGTGGGAGATAAAAATGATACACAGTAAGGCCTGTTATGTGCTATTCTGCTCAACACACAGACTTGTAGACAATTAATTTTGTCCATCATTGAAATTAATAATAAAGTTTTCAATTTGTCAATTTTCAGCCAAGATATGGTAGTATCTTACCCAACATGTAAGAAGGTTGAACCCTTGTCATCTTGGAAAGTACAATATCATTACCTGATTTCACATTTAACTCAGAAAATCAGGTTGAACACAGCTTTTGCCATTCACTGTCAGTCGGAGCATGAAATAATCTACTTCTGACTCTCATGGATGACCAGTTACAATATTTGACAAAGTAGCATTTTTTCCTCTACCTGAAGCAATGCAATTTTTCACTGGCAGAAAGTGAGAACTTCAGCTGTCCTAGTCTGGCAGTACCAAGACGAAAATTTGCCTTTCATTTACATAGGTAAGTGACACATACAAAACACTAGTAGCCTTTTTAGGCTATTTTTTTTTCCTTACAAGTTTCTACTTCTCCTGTGGTGACATTCAAAAAGATAATGTGACAATTGCACATCTATGTATTCATCATATATTTCTTAGAAGTGCCCATGATGGGTGGTTAATGAATGTTTAAAACACCCAGAATTATTAGGGGACTGGGATTGAGTGGTCTTGAGCTGCAATTGCTGATCACTGATGTCCAGTGATCAGAGATCGTAACACCCTATGTTTCAGTTCGCCATCTGTCCAATGGGAATAAACTGCAGTATGTTTCACATTATTGTTTAGAACACAAGTATTTTAAGGGTGCTCAGACATCATGGAAATGGAGAACATATGCTTTCTTTAAGCTAAAATACTTTTGCCAAACTACTTCTACAGCAGTCAGTTAGCAAGCATCCTTCCACAGGGAATTGGCAACACTGATTACTACCCATGACCGTCAATGCTTTGTAGAGCCTGCTTTACTTCACATAGCTGATTATTACCAAAATAAAATGGCATGTCATTTCCCTAAACCACAAGAGTAGATGTGCTTTCTTCAAACGCTAGAGATGAGCACAAAAAGACAGTGCTTGCTTTTCTATTTCAAAAGCTTCTTGTTTTTACCTGTGCTCCCTTAACTTGTCCTTCTGTTTGGAACATTTTATGTAGTTCTATGAACATTTCCACTTGCAAAAAAAAAGACAGCTAAAAAAACTTTATGTCTCTCTAGATTCCCAGGCTTACAACTTACTGGTATTTCCATTCACAAGGAGAAACAAGACAGCTTAGCAATAGTTGTGGCAAGCAGTGAATATCACTCATGTAGACACTAAATGCTTGGTTCTAAGGAAAAAAATAATAAATTTGAGCTCAAGATTATGAAAAAAAAAGGCAACAAATACCTAAAAACCAAATGCAATACTTTTGAGTAAACATTTCTGCCACTGAATCTGTTGTACATTGATGAGTTAATGAGATGAACTTAAGGACCTTTCTTCCCATTGAGCTGGAGTTGTGGCCATATACACCCTGCTCCTCCTATTTTATCTCCAGCCCAGACCTGGCATGGTCAGATAGTTTTTGGTCTATTTTTGGAATAAGAATATTTAAATAATGGTTCATCATGATAAATTATCTCTGCTCCCGTCAACATTAAATTAACCAGTCCTCTTGATGCCTTTCTCATGAGTCTGGAAACCTCATTTGCAAATAGGGTAAATATTTCTGTAGGATGCTCTTTTCAAACTGACCAGAACAGTCTTTGTATTGTGGGACCCGTTTAGAAATGCAATCCTTTCCTTCTTCGTTTACTACTCCCATCAAAAAGGACGGTGTTTTCCAAGGGAAAAAACAGTAACTGAGGATTATCTCTTCTACAGTTTTCCTTCCTTGTGTTAGTCTTTCTTCATTATTGCACAAACATGACTGTCTGTCCTGCTCTTCTCCTTTAACTCCACCTTTCGCTCACTGCTGAAATGATGACTCTGTCCATGCTTCACTTAGTAAAATCTCAGACAAAAGACACTTCTGAGGTTTCTCCCATGCTATTCTCTTGTTTGTCTCCCAAAGAAGTCTCCCAAAATATGGCTTAAAACTCTCCTCCATAGGTGAATACAAGGATTTGAGCTCCTTAATTCAGAAAATCACTGGCATTACCAGGCAATATGGTTCTTTTCTTCCCTAAGTATGGAGTTTATACATACAGCCAAGATATTTCCAACCAGGCTGAAAAACTCGCTTGGAAGAGGCTTGTTGTGGTGATGATAAACACAAAGTGCCTCCCATCACATAAAAGAAGAGGTTGTGGCTTTGTATTGTCATTGCACTACCATTGCCATTGCTCTTTTCCTGTACTGCCAGGTGTTGGGAGATATTTCACAGATTTGCTGACAGCCTGCTTCTGCAAGAAAAGTTTTTCCTCTGGCCTGCTACCAATTGAGAAGATACCCTGTAATAATTAGAATTCATATTTATTCCAAACCCACTAATTCAGAATTCACTTCACTAGGTTTTAACTGCCATAATCTCTGCTGAATATTGAACTCAAAAGAGATGCAAAGGACTCCTTAAAAAATGGCTCATGTCAAGTATTTATCAGCTCTTCCATTCTTTTCATGCATAGATGAATGTCCCTCTCATTTACGGTTTTCTCTCTTGTATTTACTTTCTATAGTTTCTGCAAAGAGTGTTCCACAATCTCTTCTCCCAGAAGCTTCTGATCACTAATTTTTTGTTTTAATCTTCATCTGTCTATATTTATCACTATATTTCACACATTTGCCTCTTCCTCTTTGATCCTTTAATAGACATTGTGCACTGCAATTTCTTTACTTATTATCAGCCGGAACATTCTTCATCAAATATAATTCAGAATGTGTTCTTTACTGCTTGTTTTCTTATTGTACTTGTAAACTTTCATCTTACCTCTGTTTATGGAGATGCTGCAGGATTTGTTGTCTCAACTACTGAAATTTTCCCTTTGAGTCCTCAAATTCAAAGTAAACTTCAAACACAGGCAACTTTGTCACATCCCATTCAGGTTTTTTTTTGGTTTTTTTTGGTTTTTTTTTTTTTTTTTGGTTTGGTTTTTTTTGAGAGGACAATGGTGGTCATAGAATTCAGAAATCATTTCACATTTTAATTTTCATTGCTATTAACCTTGTGTCTCTTTCTTCCTGGAAATGATGGTAGAGACCTCTCCTGTTTTGTCACTTAAACAACAGAGGTGGTTATTGAATTCAACATTTTTTGTGTGATAAATTGGTGCAATCCCAACTGAAAGGGAAAGCATCCAAAAAGCATAATTTCCTTTTGACTCACCATGTCAAAGTAGATGTAAGGACACTAACAACATCCTATAAGGCTTGTATACTTAATGTTCACCATCTGTAATCTCTGCAGAGGCAGTTTTAGGCTTTGTTATATGGAAAACAGAGAGGTATAGAACCGTATTTTTGGCAAACATGAAACAAAGGTAGGCTTTTTATTCCGTAACAGAAAACACTCTTTCCACTGTGCACAGAAAGGGAGCTGCTCCCTGAATAGAAAAGGAGGAGTGGAAGATGGTTGCAGAAGAGGGATAGTTACTGCACAACTTGGAAGTCTGCTAGAAAAACAAACACAGAAAAATGGCACTTTGGGAAAAACCACATTGTTTATCAGTCTGAGACTGAACAAGATACAATGACTTAAAAGCATATGTTCAACGTCACAAAAAAGGATGAGCTTGCAAAGCATACAGCAAAGCTTTCTGAACATGTTTAGGTGTCCAATTTTCAACAATTTCTTCAGTCCTTTATGGATACATTCCTATCTAAATCTACTAAATCCTTACATTTTCATTTCAAGAGTGTGTTCTTGTGGAGGGGCACTTTCTAATTTTTACTTTAGGAACTATATGCATGGATGGTGCTACAGAGATAATAGGAGACTATTTTGAAGCAACTTTTACCTTTGCATTTACACTCATACATGACTGAAAAGAATTCACAGAACTTGTTATCCATGGATCTGCAAGATTGGCACCAGTCTTCCTTTATTACCTGAATACTGACAAATATCAAGCCGTAGAAAGCTAAACTGCTCACGGAGAAGATACAAAATATACTTGAGCATGCAAGTTTTTTTTAAACAAAGCTCATCTGAGTGACTCAGTCTGTTTTCATGATAAAATAAACTTTCTAGAAGTAACAATAACAAAAGGGAGCGAGGTCTATCATTCTACCAGGACGCTGATCCCTGGTGTTTACAGGTGCTTTATACCAACCAAGCAAAAATAGCAAAGAAATTACTAGGTTATATTAAAAGAAAAGCTTAAAATAACCGTAGTGAGCTAATGTTAGAGGTATGCAATGAAGGTTGGGTCATGCCTACAGTGTACCATTGCCTTCAGCTGTAAGATCTTCTGTATGAGCTCTACAAATGTGAAAAGCATCATCACTAAACCTGGTATCAAGCCAGCTGTCTGCTTGTTTTCCATATTTCCATATACTAACAACTACTATGTTGATTTTCCAGTCCATCCTTATTTTAAGAAAATCCTGACAGTTTAGTTGCAAAAGTTCCTGGACTGCTTTGTATTTTCTTATTTATCTGAGAATAAAGAAACAGTAGCCCAGCAAAATCACCTCTTTTGAGATTTCCTCATCTTTGTTGTTTTTATATTAAATACAAGGCTAAAGATATGAGTCTTGCTGTCCTAACCTCTTCTTCACAAATATGGTCACATCATGTCATAAAAGATGGTGTCACATCTAAAATTAGAAACAAATCTCAACTGTGATGATTTTAACACTGAGTCTAACCTTGAGAAATGCGGAGTGCCTTCCAAGAGGAACAGGAAAATGAGTTTGAGGGCTCTTGGCACTATACAGATTATGAATGCAGAATAGCAAATCAAAAGCAGTAAAACAGAAAACAAACAAACAAACAAACAAAAAACAAACAAACAAACAAAAACAACCTGCACCCCCCAAAAAAAAGCCAGGAGAAAAAAATAAATAGAGATTTATTTAGAAAAGGTACTGTGGGAAAACAGAGTAGAAAGTGACAGGATTTGTGCTACCTATTTATATATAATACTTGGGGAATGTTTTTCTAAAGACTAATGTACTCTTAATTTTTAAAGTTCTATTCAAAATCTAAGCCAGTGGCTGACAGGACTAAACCTGCTTCAAATTATATTAAGCCCTGCAGATTTGACCCACAGAAAAAATAATGACATTGCATATTAAAGATAAGCCTTAAATGACCTTATTTACTTCACTATACCACCTGACAGGATCGATGAGATCACTAGCTATTTCTAAATTGTCCCAAAGCACAAAAGGAAAGGTGGGGGAGGGAAACACTGGAATATGAAAAAAAAAAAAAAAAAGATAAAACTATGAACCTTAGAAAACACTTCCTAATTCCAGCTACTTTGCAATTTTTTGAATTACACTTCACATTATTTTCTGTTGACTTTCCACTCCAAGTAGCAATTTTCCACACAGCTCAGTAACTAACCCTATTTGCAAATTACTAAGTATGATCAATACACCAGATTAAAAATAAATATAACCATTCATAGCCATAACATAATTAATCAAGGAAGACTGATATTTTACTAAATTTAAATCTTTAACAGGATCCATTTTAAAGCTAGTTAAATTGTCTACAGTTATGTGGAAAGTGATTTTACTTATGTTGAAGTGCGGATGCATGGTTGCACGAAGCATGGTATTTCTTTCTAAAACGTATTCTGATGCAACATTTCTGAGAGACAACATTTCGTTTAACTACATGCCTTACCTTTTATAAAGTTTGTTTACTTCAGATTACACTGTATCAAAACCTTTCAAGTGTAATAATTATAGACTTTCTGACAAGAAGCTGAATAGATGTCCAAAGCTCAAAATGTCTGACTTCTAGGAGAGACTGTATAGGTTGCAACTGTATCTCACACTTCTCAATAAAGTAAAGTACATGGGCTGACTTCGTTTTCCTGGTAGAGCCACTGGGCTTTCCTGCCACTGGCTCAAGCAGCTGTGGAGTTCACCTGTGTCCCATCTAAAAGAGCACACAGAAAATACATCCAAGGGAAATATATCTCTGTCTCACAGCTTAAGGTCCAGTGAAAAATCAGTAGATATCTTCTGTATTTTATTTTACTTTAGCGAACATTTAGGATAACCCTTATCAAAGTGGATAGCAAGACGTGCTGAAAGTTGCTGCGATACAGACAAAGTAGGAAAACTTAAAAGATCAACAAACTTGATTACTTATCAGAATACGTGTTTCATAAAGATATATGAAATGTATTCTCAAATGATGTGGCTCATGGCTATGGCAAGATCTGAGCTTTCATTCAAACTATAAAGCTTCTGGTACTACTGTTGGGAATTTATCTGAGCTCATGGTGTTCACTGATAGGGAAGAGGAACCTGCAGGAGAGAAGCTTTGGTGGAGATGTTTCTGTTCCAGCTTAAAAGTGGTACAGACAAGATGGAGTCAAGTATCAAACACTAACTGTTTGATCTTTCCCAAGGCAAAGCTGAAAATTCTTCAGTCTCCTTCCTGCACTTACAATTTGACTTGAAGGAAAAAGACTTCACATCTGTCCAATGCATAGGAAATTGCCTGCTGCCACCTACAATTGATAGCTCCAAAAATAGAATAAAATTTATGTCAAAGGGAAAAATTGATTGATTGGGAGGGGAGAATCATTAAACACAAAGAGAAAAAAAAGTTATTTATTTTCTTTGAAAGGTTACAAATTAAAATTCCCATAACACTTAGCAATGAAATATGTGTTCAATACAAATGTCTGCTTTTGTTTCCCTACCTAGAGATAAGCATTGACAGTGCAATTGTTAGCTGAATTACTGCTTCAATAAAAATCTGCCACCATAAACAGTACAGTTATAAATTTAAAAAAAGTGAATTGTCTCTTACTGTTTCAAAAGCTTATCAAAACCACTAAAACCCAGCTTGACAATTTATTATTAAAACTAAGTGGAAGGCATGTATGAGCCTGGTTTTACCATGTTATAGCATTTCAAAATCATAGAATCATAGAACGGTTTGGGTTGGAAGGGACCTTGAACAGCATCCTCCATGCCATTAACAGAGACACCTTACACTGGACCAGGTTTCTCAGAGCCCCATCTTTCCTAGTCTTGAACACTCCCAAGGATGTGGCATTCACAAGTTTTCAGAGTAACCTGTTCCAGTGCCTCACCACCCTCACAGTGAAAATTTCATCCTAATACCGAATCTAAATTTACTTTCTTTCAGTGTGAAGCCATTCCCTCTTGTCATTTCACTATATGCTCTTTCAAAAAGTCCCCCTCCACCTTCATTGTACCCTTCAGGTACTGTAAGGCCAAAATTAGGTCTCTTTGCAGCCTTCTCCTCTTCAAGCTGAACAATCTCAGCTCTCTTGTCCTTTCCTCATACAAGAGGTGCTACACCCCTCTAATCATCCCTCCTCTGGACTTGCTCCATTAGATACATGTCCCTCCTGTGATGAGGGCCCCAGAGCTGATGCAGCACTGCAGTTGGGGTCTCACCAGAGCACAGCAGAGCAGAGGGGCAGAATCCCTTCCCTCACCCTGCTGGCCACGCTGCTTTTGAGGCAGCCCAGGGCATGTTTGGCTTTCTGGGATGGGAATGCACATTGCTGGGTCATGTCCAGCCTCTCATCCACCAGCACCTCCAAGTCTTTGTCAGCATGGCTGCCTCAAAGTCCCACAAAGGACTCCATATGGAGTGTCAGGTATAATTGCCTTCTTACTACAAGACAGTATAACACAAACATGAGGCTCAATGCTTCTTTGTTGTAAAAAAACCAACACATTCCCAAATATATATATTATTTTCTTAAAATTATATCCATAATTTTCTGCAGTATAGCCTCAAGTAATAAAAAGTGACTGTGCACCCAGTGCTGTGGGCTCAAGCTGTGACACCCACTGAGGTAAAAGCCCTGCAGCCTGGCATTCAGGGCTGGTTACATGGCTGGGTACATGGCTGGCTGTACAAGACTTGGAGGTGCAATGTGTGATGAAAGCCAAGGAAGTCACCTACAGCCAATGACCAAACCTCAGTATCATGAGTTCAGTTCCAGGTGGATCCCTGAAAGTGGAAAAATGTGACAAAGACCTGCAACACTGCCAGACCACAGAGTTAGCTCTTCTTCATATTTTTACAGTGCAGCCAATTTACAATTCCCCATCTAGGTATAAGAAAAGGACTTCTAAAGCCAAGCAGTGAATGTACAGATTGCCCACCATTTGACTCATCTGCTGAATTTCATGCCTTTCACCATCTCTAATGATAACATGAATCAAGTATTTCTGCCATT
The DNA here is from genome assembly GCA_034509425.1 of Eopsaltria australis. Classification (NCBI taxonomy): domain Eukaryota; kingdom Metazoa; phylum Chordata; class Aves; order Passeriformes; family Petroicidae; genus Eopsaltria; species Eopsaltria australis. The sequence continues at coordinate 504,647 of JAVTVJ010000099.1, forward strand.
TCTTTTATACACCGCTTATTTTCTCAGTCCTGCATAATACACAGCAAATGCCATGGTAGGAGCTGGCACTGCACCATTTTAACTTGTTCTATCAAAAAACCCATCTTTCATCCAAGAAAATCTGAGAGTTCACCTCTCATAAAAATGTCCCACAGTTGCTTGCACATATGAACAACTTCATCGCAGGGAAATCTCTTGTTGAAGAACACCATGTAAGGATATTATGAATTCTTAAATATAAAAAACTGCGGCTTTTACAAACACAGAAGTATGAAGTCTGAGACACCAGAACTTCACAAAAGCAGATATAACTACAAAGAGTAATTGTCTGATCTGAGCGGCCAGGTCCTGGCTGGACCTGATCCAGCCATGCTACTGCCAAGGGCAACAAGGTAGATTTCTTTTTTCTCACTCTGTTTTTTTTTTTTCAAAATGATATTTCTGTTAAAGGATAAGAACAGCTGAAACAGAAATGAGACACTAGAAAGTGCTAAATCCTCAGAGGCTGTAGAGAGATCACATGGAAAAACACCCACCTGAAAACACAATACTAATGAATCTCACCTAGTAAGGAGAGCTTAAGAACTCAAAAACATCCTTCAATAAGCTGAAGTTGTGCCCAGATGAAAATCATAGAGAGGCATAAATTAAATATAGGAACACAATAATTGTCCTTCCCACACTAAAAAGTATAAGGATCAGCTAGCATATTGATTTATAAATTCTACCTTGAAACACAGGAGCAGCTCCTTTCCATAGATTACTTAGTCCATTAGGGACTGTCCATTCACACCTGCCCTGTTTTATTGCTCCCAAGGACAGAATGGACTCTGGACAGGTCTGCATGCACAAAATCTGGTAGAGTCAAAAAATCAGATGCATAGCACATGCAAAAAAAAAAAAAAAAAAAAAAATTTGGGCTGATTACCTCATATTTACAGATGAAAATGGAAAGTCTTAAGAATTTATATATATATATATTTACACACACGTATATATGTGCGTATGTGTATGTAAATCAAGAAAAAGGAATATGCTTTTTTTTCTCTGAAATACAACTATATTTGTCACTGTTTGTTCAACCTGTATGTAAATAGGTTTTATTCTTCTAGACTTTCAAAACATCACAAATATTATAAAACAAATGTGATCTGAATTAAGTGTTTGAAATGTCACCTTTCAGATAAGCTGTGCCTTAAGACAAAATAAGTTAACATTTAACAAGTTTTGCTAAGTGAACCATCACCGTTCATTTAATGGCATCCCCAACCAACAAAAGGAAAAATGTGTCACCGTAACATTATACTAATAATTAACTGTGGTGCTAATAAAGGCCTGCGCTAGGGGCTCCATAGGGACAATGAATCATGTATTTACATTCTAGCCAGAAAAGTATTTGCTTGGTAGCAAGGACGGTCGCATCTGCTGCAAAGTAATTACAGGGAAAATATTAAAGACCAAAGAACAGTAAAACAAACCAAAAACACTCATTTGTAATCCTTTAAATGGAATTCAGGGACTTGTTGAATGTCTACAGAGCATTAGTAAAGAATTACCTCTCTTCTCTGCATTTCTTTGTTGTAAAATATTAGCATGGCTTGTAATATTCTGAGGTGAGGTAAGGAGATATGAGTACAGATTATCACAGAGAAATAATTTGGTTTTATTCTGCTCAGAGTTGCACTACTGAGTTTGGAGGGATAAATTATGTCTCATATATGCCTGCATATAACCAAATCTAAGAAACATGAAAGTAAACAAAATTTTCTCAAAGAATGAAGTCCACAAAGTTGTACTTAGTGGATTACTGGGTCTGAAGAGGAGACAATTTCCACAAAATGTCCCATGATGAATAATTTTGAAGCAAAATATTCCATCTTTTGGTTGATGGAATTGCATCCAACGTGCAGTACTTAATGTTGTACAAGCTTATCACAGATTCCTTGCATACTACCTATGTTTTTCCCTTCATATCTGAATTGAACAGTTAGAACTTTAGTTAAGAATTTACTTTCTCATATGCACATATGTATATATGTAGATATAAATATATGGAAATGAAAAATGAAATGCTTAAAAACGTTGTTTGTAATATGTATAATTACTTTTATCTCAAAAGTTCAGATGAATGGTTGAGAACATGACATAAATCTTCGGCCTAAAAAAAGAAGGCAAATGTAGGACTGTCCTAAAGATACTCAAACAACATATAATTATTCAGTAAATAGCTTCTGAGCTTACTGAGTTTTGAGTACTGACTCATGACTTTTATTCTGGGTGGCAATACAGTCTCACCATCTCTCATGCATTTCCTTAACTGGACTATGAGGTCAGAACTGAGCAATGAAAGGTTCTCTCATACTTGTCCAGGAATGAAGGGTGAGGACGAGCAAAACAGGTACAATTTCCTCCTGTTTAGTGTAGATTTTTACCAACAGGTAAAAATAAATAAAAAAATAAGCAAATTTTAAAAACCCCAAAAAACAAACAGAATAAAACAAAAAACCCCTTCACAGAAATAATAGCACAGGGACTATTCTTTTCTGCTCTTCAAAGCATGTGGTTTATTTTGACTGAATTAAATAGTTTTAAATAGCAAGTCCTTTTAAGAAGAGTTTAGGTAAAACCCTATTACCTAGTAGCTGATTAAAAGGGACTGTCTGCTATCTACAAGTACAGTTTGGGTCACATAGTAGAGCATCTGTCATTTGAAAAGAGGCTGAGAGAGCTGGGAATGTTTAGTCTGGAGAAAAAGAAGGCTTAGGGAGATCTTGTGAATGTGTATAAATACCTTAGTAAAGGAGACAGAGTCTTCTCAGTGGTGCTCAGTGAAAGGACAAAAGGCAATGAGCACAAATTGAAATACAGCCAATTCTGTCTAGAAATAAGAAAAAAATATCCCCCATATACTGCAAAGATTATCAAACACTAGAACAGTTTGGCAAGACAGCTGGTATATTCTCTGTCTGGGGAGATACTCAAAACCTGACTGGACACTCCTGCAACCTGCTGTAGCCAACAATTTTTTGTTTCAAAAATAGGAAAAATAAAACTGTGGAGAAGTCAGAACTTAGTGAGACTCCTCATGCATGAATGGTCCTTTGTTCTCACACTGGCATCCTCCATCTCTTGCGGAGCCCCCATGAGTCATGAAACCACCTGAACACCTTTCCGTGCAAGACTTATGCCTGAGATCTACACTTACAAGTTCATGAGTTTTAAACTTTATTTTTTAAGTAATTTATGATGGTGGGCCAACCATAGACAGGTTTATTTAGGCAGCCTATTTTGGTGAATTTAAACACATAGCTAATAAATTCAAGCCATGAATAGTCTGCCTACTCCACATGTAGCTCCTGCTGGTTTGATGGATTGGTGTTCCCATTGCAATCCAGCCACTGGTGTCCATGGCCTGCAGAACTCTGCTAGCAGAAAGTATTTTCATTTGAGAAGAACATCAGTCAGATGATCTATCAGAAAGTCTTAGATGCTTTTGCCTTCAGTGCAGAAGTTAGAGAAGCCCTTATTCTGGCAAAATTTTGGAAATAAAGAGCCCCAGATAGAAAGTAACAAGCCTCTGGCACAGATAAAGCAGCCTTCAACCAGCAGTGTCGTGTAGAGCAGACATGAGCAGACATGGGCACCATGGGCATCAGTTAAACCAAAACTATCTCAATTCAAATCAAACAATCTCCCAGATGTTTAAATTCTGGCTAAGTTCAGGTTTAAAGACAGGTTTTACTCTACAGACCTAAACTCAGAACCGTTGCATTTCAGTAAAGAAACTGTCACGTGGATAATCACTTTCCCTGAGCTGGGTTGAAGTATGCTTTTGTAAGCTATGTGTGGGGATCAGAGCTCACTATCTTATAATAACAAGTCCACAAAGACTGGAGGAGAAAAGCTCAACATTTTTCTTAACTGATGCAGGGAATCTGTTCTCACAGCTTATCAGCAATATTAACCTTTTATAGATGTGCTGGCACCGGTAATTTTCAAATGTAAAGTACATATTGCTTTTTGAAGGGGGAAAAAAAAAAGAAACCCAAAACAAAACCAAACAAATTTCCATTAAATACCTGGGGGAAAAAATTTAAAATGGTTTTGGAACTTCTATACACAATTCCATTTTGGGGAGAGAAAATTCATTTTTTTAAAGTTTATTTTTCTTTCTGGCTTTTGTGCAGAAAACATTTACTACAGTCATCCTAAGAGTCAGAAACTTATTTTATTTACTTTATAGCATTGTAACATCTAGGAATAAATAGTGCACTTGCTGCCAGAACAACAAATTCATACAGTTATTTTAGTCATGTAGATGAGATGAAAGGTAGGAGAAAACTGAAAACCTTGGTAGTGTTGTCATGCCCCTTCACCTCACCTGCCCTCAGAGTCTGAACTAGACCTGTTCATTGTGTCTGAATGTGTCAGGAGCAGAATAATGCAAGACCATGGCTCTGTTACACACCGAGGATCTTGATTTTGCTCCAGAATCACCAAAGTTAAAAGGCTGGAGCTGGTCTCCATCCCCAACATAGACTTGGCAGCAGATCTGTCTATTTGTATTCCACTCCCTAGGACTGCAGGCTTTGGATGCCACTTGGAGTCCAACACAAGCTGCAGCACCCAACATAGCACAGCTGCCTTCATCACTACAGCTGAGCAGCAGATGCTGGCAGGGACAGCACAGCCCAGGGTCCTGACCCTTTCATGCTGGAGTCTACACTGCAGGTACAGTGGCTTCTCCATGCCAGAGTGAGCTGCCCATCCTGGGGTCTGTGTGTGGGACTGTGGAGGAGATCAACAGCTCCATCAAGCAGCCTCTTCTGTGAGTCCTCCAATACTCCCAGTTAGAGAGCTAAAGGCATTGAGCAGTGAGTTCAAGTTCAAATGTATGACTTCACCACATGAATGAACTCATAAGACATCACAAGTATTTTTAGGACAGAATTTTTGGAAGATTTCAGCATTGGTCTAATTCTATTTCTACTGATTTCAGTTCTGCTGTTCTAAAGACTCTACAGTCATAGTATTATTGAAGACAACAGCAACCTGGTAGAAGCTGACATATTCTCTTAAGCTGTGGTACCTTAATATTTTAAAAATTAAATACACTGCTGAAATAAAATTGGCTTATATATTTTAAAAATCTACTTTAATAATAAATTATTTTTCTTCCATCCTTGCTTAAGTCTTTTTTCCTACAAATATAGATGAGTTTCACTGAATTTGGAAGGTCATAAAGTCATGGCAGTCTACACAAATTTGAAACCAACCTCAAAATACATCAAATGATTAATCAAGGTCCCAGACTTCACTCTAATGAGAGTCATGAACTTTTCAGCTGCAAAGTCAGTCTCTGAATTAGTATCTGATCAGTCCACATCAACTGGACAAATATACTGAAGAAAAAGACAGCACATCATCTATTCAGGCATAAATAGCCTCTGGTTCACCAAAACCTTTGTGGACAACAATAAAGTATTAAGTGGAAAGTAAAGTAACTTATGGTAATTAGATTTAGACTGCTACTTAAGGAAAGTTGTGATTCAATGCTAATAACTAATTTTACCTTCCGTGATTAGTGAAAGCTGATTAGAAGTAAGTATGTTATCTGCTGGCTCTGACACGATTATTGTCTTACAAAAAATGCCTAATTAGTTTTGCTGCAGCTACAAATTTCTGTTTAACAGGTAAGCTCAGCAAGCATACCTGCCAAGCATACTGTTACTCATCCACTATTATGCTCCCGTATAATGTGCAAAACTCTTGTGTAGAATTCAGGAACTTTTGTCATTACTCAGTGTGGACTGAATTCTGTGAAGGACTGAAAAACTGTGGATTTAGGACCTTTGGTCTCAGACTTAACACATGTAACTATAAAGAAAACTCACATTTTACACGGTCCCAGTCAGTAATACCACAAAAACATACGAAAGTTAAAACTTTCACAGGCTTCCTTTGATACTAAGATGTTGCAAAAGATGTAGGTAAACATGGTAACTGTGAAATTACCTAGACACAGTTCCATTTCATTTCATTTACTCACATGACAAATTATTTGGTTGCTCAGACTGAAATATGAATGAAGATTAAACATACCAGCAGACAAGTAAGACAGATGGATCTTTAGAGCAGTTCAGGAAGGGCTGATGACATCTACTGTCCAAAGGATCTTTGACAAACAGCTAGCATCCCACAGTGGCTAGAAAGCAACTCCCCATTGAGAACAAGCAACAATGTTCCTCACAAATGGTTTTACTAACCGAATAAGGACTAACAAGTTCACTGGAATAAACAGAGATAAGAAAGACTTTAAATAGTTTAACTAAGATATTATGTTCTTGAGGAAGGTGGCAGCTGTAGTTCCTTCAACTAAATTTTTCGTTTACATGTATGTTGTTTTTTCACTATATAGTTACCAGCAGCACAACAATTTCTTCAGATAAATGTTGACAGGAATTCTCCACCATCAATATAAGGCTACTATTGCCTCAGTAAACAAGGCAAACTCTGCCTTGTTTTTGCAGCATGCATCAGAAAAGTTAGTCCTCTGTTTGTTCACTTAAAGTTAACAACTTATTTCAGAGATCCTACCAACAGCATAAAATTATAAATTAATTTCAGCTCTTGACAGAAGGGGGGCAATTCTGTTCTGAAGAGCACTTCCTCTTTAACTATGGCTGTTCATGGTCCCTGAAAGAATTCAACAGAGTTGTTCTGTCATTCTCCTCTTAAAGTAGCACAGAATCTCCCAAGGACAAACTTGCTAACTTAGCTGTCAAGCTGATGAATAAAGTAACTTCCCTGGGAAGGGAGTGCCCTCCAGGAAAACACTGCTGCAGCCACAGATGTTGCTTTGCAAAAGAGATCACAGGAGATCCAGAACCATTTATACTTATTTAAGTGAGGAAGTTAAGTGAGAAAGTGGAGATATATCAGGGGATACATTGAGGATGTAAATTCTCATATCAGCATGACCTAATATGGATTCTCTTACCTCACTGACAAATGTTTCTTCCAGAAAAATATGATGATTGTTGCAAGATTTCTTCTTTTCCCTCTGTGTTTTCCTTTCTTTTTCACATCTCTTCATGCTAAATTTCAGAGAATTTAGATCACAATTCACAAGCTGTATGTTCACACTTCTGTCTGTGCTGCTCTTCATACAGGTGAGAGGTTTGTAGCTCTCATTCAGGTGAGCACAGAGCACATTACAAACCCATTTCAAAAGAGGAAAAATGCTTTGCTAAGTTTTACCTTGGGCTGTGTATGGGTTATTAATTTACGTGGCAATTTCTTACTTACCTACAGATTTCTACAGCTGCTTTATTGAGTGTTCCACGGGATTAGGCAGGGAATCTTGACCAAATGGAGTCTCTTAATAATGCATATGGACTATGTCAGTTTTATTATTTGGGGTTTACTGTGATTTAAATGAGAACAGAGACAGGCCTTGGCTCCTGCCTACAAACATCAGAGCCCCTTATGTTTATGCTTCTTTTATGAAATATTTTTAAGTTAGGGAGCAGGACTGTCCCCATAGGCTATTTTTCCTTCAGGTGCTGAATCTAAAACCAATGACTGAAATTTACAGGAGAAAAAAGACCTTTGTAATCTTTCCAGATCCCAAATGGGCAACCCCTATTACAGTATGTTTTATTTTCACAAACTAAGGTCCAACAACCATGAAGGGCGTGTGAGCCCCCATAAACCCTACACACTAGTTCCACTTGAGTGAAATGAAGGGAAACTGGCAGGTTTGCTGAACCTCAAATAAAACTTACTTTCTTGTACTAATTTAACAGGGTACCTGAGACCTTCACCTATACAAAGTCTGCCTCCTCTGCCATCTGCTGGAGCCCTACAATATAAACCCCAAAATACCATACTATTAACATTCAAAATCTACTGATTATTATTACTATTATTATGTAAAAGAAACTGGATATATAATCTAATAATCATAAAAATATTGTACTCTTACCAGGTTGATCTAGCACAGCAAGCAAGCTTTGATCTTAGATGTAGCACTTAGATCAGCATTCCATATCACATAAATAAAATTCTTCCAGGCCTTTCAATAAATGAGCATTAAAGTTATTAGTCCAAATGCTTTTTTACAATATATAGCCAGTTACTCTAATGTAGTTCATAATGTTACCTGAGATGTATCAATTTGTAATGGAGTCCAGGTTATTACACTATGTTCCTCTGTGTTTTTAAAACAAGAGTCAAAAACAAGTTTCAGAGTTTGAGAGTTCCATACTACCCATATGCCTTGCAGAGCCCTGTAAAAAAACCTGTACACACTAGTGTCATGTGAAAATGCATTCTGAGCAATACATTTCAGGATCATTTTTACAGGTATGATGTAGATTGCAGTAAATCTAAACAGATTTTCTTTTTCCTGAGCCATTTCAGAACTGATCCCGTAACAACCAAGAGAGGCTTCAGCTTCTTCAGCTCCCAAAGACTTTACCAGAGACTGACTACAACTCCAATTAAACCATGATTTTGCATGATCTGGGACAGGGACAGAGCGAGTAAAGAACCTACCATTCAGGTTATCCAATGGTTTCATTATATTACCCTGTACTTAGCTTCTCACAGTTGCAAAACAACTTAATCTGTTCCTTACCTCAGCTGTTTGCCTCCCATAATTTTCAAGGTGTGGGGGAGCAAAAAATAAATAAAACAACTGAGCCATCTAAGACAGATCTTTTGGAGAGGAAATCTGGACAAAAGGAAAAATTAATTTTCCCTATCACTACCAATTTTACTACCTTAGAATCAACACTGCCACAGTCTTAGAAATAAACAGGTAACACAACTTGCCGAAGAAGATATTACTTGATCAGAGAAGTGTCTTTTACTGCTCCCACCTAATCAATTTTGTTGACTTATGGATCTGAGAACCGCCATTTAAATACTGTGCAAGAAAAAAAAATCGTTTTCAGTGGACCTATAAGAAAATTATTTGTCGATCACATACTAAAGTAGACTTGCTTCAGGAAGGATATGGGCACAGAAGACCTCTACAGGTCCCATCCAATACATATTTTTCATTGTTTCTGTTATCGGAAAAAGGCTCACCTAGCCCACAGCTGACTGGGACTCTCCTTGAGCTTCCTATTTGGCAATGCTGCCAGCAATGTGAACCAGACCATAAGAATGTCTATAGGCTATAGGCTGTCAAGCACTGCAGTTCAGCATGGGTAAATTAACATAGGCGCTGGCAGGCTCTAGGCAGTCTGAAGCCAGAGCATTGAGCAAGACAGTATTTTGCTTTTCCAAATTCCACATTACCAATGCTCAGCATGGTGACTGCCACATGAAGGAATATTTCCTTGTGTTTTTACTGAGTTAGGAAGTTTTGTGTGAATGAGGAAAGAAACTGCAAGTCTTCCTCTTGATTACAGAAGCTGAACACTTCCTGAGGTCTGAATTCTTTCCTTGCCTTGAACACAGTTCCTGCTAAAGTCATTGGCCAGTGATTCCTGAAGTCCCAGAGTAGGAGAGAGCTATGGGTCAGCACCCCACAGCTTCCATGAGATATTTTCCCTCTCTGTGAAAGATTAAAGGCACATTGACACAGGTTGTTGGGCCAAGCCTTTGCCCAGGGCCTAGTGAGCATCTCCCGTGCTGTTTGCATGTCACCATTTCCTAACTGAAGCAGGCTGCAAGAACTTCCCTCTCTAGAGGGCAAAGGAAAATTAATGATCTTTCAATTTCCTTTACGCTGGCATGACACTGAGTAGAATGAAAATCTGATGTGATATGCAGCAGTCTCCAGCTAAGCGGTGATAATCAACAGGTCTTCTCCCTGTTGCCAGCTGTCTCTCAGGTGGTGGCACCACCAGAACCTCACCTCCACCCTAACACATTCTAAGGGTAGGCTTCCTAAGAGAGGAAGCTTACCCTTAGAATAAATTAAAGGTGGTTTAACCTAGCTGTTTGCACAACCATTAACACACAGCAAGAACAGAGTAACTAGCTCTGCCTCTGAGCTGTTAATTGTTGGGGTTTGCACTAGGCTTATTAATTAGGTTGATTGCAGGAAGGGAGTACATTTCCCAAGGAATGCTGCCACTCTGTTACGTGAAACATCAGCCTTTACCCATGGTTCTCCTTTGAAATAACAAGATTCTCCTCAATTATGTGAAGGACAGAGCCCGGACATTTACCTCAGTGTCGTGGCTGTGCAGCAGATGGAGGCAGGATTTTGAATTATCAAGTAAGGTGCTTGAGAGAGGAACAGATACTGCACATCTAACCCCAGTATGTCTTACTGGGTAACTGGGAGAAGCCCATTACAGAGCTCCCTGCTCCTCAGGAACCTGTGCTGGACTCCTGCATCCCCCAAAGACAGTAGAGTTTGTGTGCCCAGGATGCTGCTGCGAGAGCTCCGGAGTTGGACAGCACAGTAAGCAGCTTTAACTGCACAGGACCTCTCTGGGACACAAAGTTTAAGCCAAATTTATCCCAAGCAACACCTGATTTTTTGCTGTTTTCTAACTGAATATTCTGATATGATTTCCCTGGGGTTTAAGTTTTGATTTTCTGCTGAAGGAGATATTTGCAACAGAAGTAGAATGGATCTGACCCAATACATAGTGATACTGTTACTGAGTACTTTGAGAAGCAGAATTTTTCTAGTTGGGTAGCTATATTGCTATTTTAGATAACCTCTGAGGATATGTCTGAACAGCAGAATGCTCTGCAAGCCAGAGCTATCCTGTCTTAATATAGCACAATCACAGTTCTTTTCTCAGGACAATTTGGGAAGCACAGTGCAGAATATCTTATACAGCTTTTGGTAGACTACCTAGATCAACCAGAACTAGTCAGACTAATTCACCAGCAGTGCCCTGAGTTTGTCTAGCTATAAAGTGAAAATTACATAATTTCATCTTTTAAGGCCATTACGAGACAAAAATAAAGAAACACTTTGATAAAATAGTAAATAGCCACTTTCAAAAATGCTAAAAAACCACACAGAATTCTGAGTCCAGTGCAGGACTGAAAGGCAGGTGGGAAATAAAGTTGGAGCTTTGCCCAAAAAAGAAAGAATGAGACATCTCTACAGAACAACCTATACAGCTAGATCATCTATCAAGTGTTACCAAACAAGCCACATTCTGTACGGGAAAACGAAGAGTCATGACAATGACAATGAAATGGCTATGCACAAAGAGAAAAGGAGGGAAATTAAGGGTATATAGACAATCTAATTGCAGTCTCACTCTTCTGTTTCAACATGCCACTATTTTACCTCTCTTTCTCTCCTTTTTTTTTCCTTCTCAATTCCATGTGGGTATTTCTCATACATACTTTAAATACTGAAATACATAAAATACATTTTCTAATTAAGAATTTCGCATTCTACCTAACCAGAAATTAAAAAGTGGCTGTCTTCCCTCAGATTTTTTTCAAATCTATGTTAATACACCAAGTTTCTAAAATCAAGCTAAAAAGAAGCCCTAACCCTATTTCTTTTTTTGAGATATTACAGTCCTTTTTATATGTAGGAGTAGTGTTCTATTCATCTACACCATGACACCTGGTTCTGCAATGGTTACACAAAGATGGTTATTTATAGACCAGGGAAGCACAAATGTCCCTCCCACCTCTCCCAGTATAAGGGTCACAGAGCCCTCACCTGGTACTAGATCCAACATGACAGGTGATAACATAGAAGTAAAAATAACTTGTCAGTATTTCCTTCAAAGTCAGACAATTACTGGTTTAAAAACAGGGACGATCTGTTCTTAATTATGGAAGATTTCAACACAACAGAATACAAACACATGCACAAGTACTCTCCAACAGACGTATGCATGTACACATCTAGATATGCACACACACATTACTTACACAAGTTTATTTTGGTCAGAAACCCACATGAAGTTTAGGCTAACATCAGTTTTAATTAAAATCAGCTCAGTAAACCTGATACTGGATTTCCAGTACTAAATGTAGGCTTAGGGGGCTCTAATTAGGATATAAAGGCTCTGTTCCCAGTGGAACAGATCCTCAGTAAACCCCTCTGCTAGTCCATTATCCCCAGCCCAGCATGCGTCACTGGGTGCCTCTGTCTATTTTAGCCGTATTAATGTGTTTAGGCACATCCATCAGTGAATTAGCACAAACTGGTGTAAGGTTTCAGATTGAGGGAGCCACCCATTTCCATCACATCAGCTTTCCCTCTCACCTTCCAGAAAAATAAATACCTCAGCAGTTTCCTAAGTAAACTGCTCTAGATATATAGCAGGTTCCACAGTAACAGACTGCATTTCATAACTTTATGCAGCAAACAGGAAAGGGTTTTTAGACAGCATCCAGGGACTAAACTCAGCTATTTAGGTTTTGAATTACAAGATAGACATGCTCTCAGGACAGGGGATACCTCATCCTTACAAACATAAAGGAGTTCAAGAAAATATTTACTTTTCAAGTATCCTGTACTCTTGTTCCTGTAATTCTACAGGCAGATTACAAACATAAAACCAGACAGAGGAATCTTTAAATAACTAATGCTTTTCTAATAATTTTTCTGTCTCAGTATACATCTAAACAGGCATTACTCAGTTTTATTACTTACTCAGTTACCTCTGTAGTTACCCAGAGAACCATGTTTTGACAGTATCTTAAGTCGGAAAACATTTCATCACCAAAACCTGTTATTTCTGTGTTTCTACGGCATGTGACTATCAAACTCATAAAATATTTCAACAAAACTATTTGTAATTTGTAACAGCATTTCCAAATTAGTCATCAAGACAAAGATTACTTGGTCTGCACTCCAAGTGTTTATCTTAAAAAGGGTAAAACACAGGGATAAAATAAATATAAGGCAGCTATTGATCACTGAATCAGAGAACGCTGATTTTTATAAGGCCTGCCACATGGCTACTGTCAGGGAATTCCACACAACTCAGTCATTCCGCTTACTCATACTATATGGACGGCATCCTGACTAAGAAATTGATTAAATCTGTTTGTAGAAAATCAAGACCTTAAAATCAAAGCCAACAGGAAAAGGAAACTGTGAATAGCCCATTACCTGTGCCCTGCAGTTCTGCAGGTGACCAGAGGTTAGGCACCACTGATTTAGGGCATCCACAGCTGGTAGGCTCTGCTTTAAACCCTGTCTAATACAGCAGTGAAGTCACTGATTTATATACTGGTCAGAAACTGCTTTTGAACCTACCCAGGTTTAAATGGACTCAGCTGATTAGCTGGAGTCCACATCTTCTTGTCCCTTTTGAGACCTTTCTTACATTCAGAATCATGCAGTGATCATCCTCACTTGCCAAAATGAAGGTTTGTTAGGATAGAAAATGTTCTGAGAGGCCTTTTTTCATCTTCTTTAATAAATCCATTGTCATAATCAAGCAATCATTTTCCATATAATCAAAACAAAAAGGAACCTGACATCAGGCAATCACTTTCTTTAATCTGGGAGAAAGTTTGTATAGATGCTAATTGCCTTCCTTGAATCTCTTCTTGTCAACTGATCAAACAAATCTTGATCAAATAGAACATATGGAATATTATTCAGTCTTGCTTTAGCTTGGTTTAGCTTCTCTTTAATAAAGCCATATGCATATAATTTTTATTTTTCTTCCCCAAAAGGTATGATAATCATGCTAGGATGATTTGGATAACACAGAAAAGCACAATCTATTAGACTACCCTGAAAATGAAAACCATCTGCAGAGAAGTTTATTCCAGCAAGGCCTGTTGAACCTGGAAACAAGAAAGTGGTGTTGGTTTGGGACTGTCTGAAAATCTTCTGTCACAAAGGTATTTCTTTGCATTTCTACTTATGGCACAAGTTATATCTAGTAGCATAAATTCCAGCACCCTATTCTTTATGACATTACATAATTTACTTGGCAGAAAAAACCCTTCATGTTCATGGGCACTTATTTATATTTTAACTCATGCCCATGTGTTAAGATCTAATTATTAAAGTTCTTTAGAGATACCTCCGCCCGAATTAAGGTACAAGCGAGACCATATGCCAATCATGGGTTTTATTTGATAGTAAATATGAGAGAGAGAGAGAGAGAGAAGAAAAGAGAGAAAAGAGGGAGTAGGGAGAAAGATGGGGGGGACAGAGAGGGACAGGGACAAAGAAGTATCACCACTCCGTGGGTCCCATTGGTGTTCTGATGTCCTCTTCAGCTGGTCTCAGTGGTGGAAGTCCCCCCAAAAGCACAGAGTGCCATGGGTTAATATACACTCTGGTTAGGTGGAAATGTCCAGGCATGTCCCCCCAGGGGAGGGGGCAGCCTCTAGTAGCAGACTCTGCTTGCATCACGTGCAGTCCTGTGGTGCAAGGCATCTGGGGAGCACTTTGGGGGGTCTGTGATGGATTGTGACTCCCCCTCAGCTGCCTCTCACGTGAGAGTCCTGTGGATGTGGCTTGTGGGGTTGGAGGTTTCACAGCTGGGCCAGTTTGTGTACTGGAGGATGCGTGTGTATTGCCTCTGACCAGAGGTTACGCCATCCTCCTCCCCCTTTCAGCTGGGGGCTAAGGCTGTGTAAATGTGGCTTCTGTGAGCTGTGCTTTGCCCCCCACCCCAAACTCAGCCAGAAATGATTCTCAGTACAGCTGGTGACTTCAGCCTCTGTGGACGCATTCCTTTCCCTCAGACTGAGATGACTGAACAATAGGCTTTTCCCTTTATCTAATCTCAGCAGTTTCACTCAGTTCAAGGTCCCAGTCAGGTATCTTCAGGGAGGCTTCTCTGATATATCAATGTTTGAGGCATGAACTATTTTCAGTCTCTGACACCATGTTTTTGCATTATCCCATTATGAGTTTGTAATAGAAAGGAAAATCATGAAAACTTTCTAACATATTCTGGAATGTAAAGCTTTATTTAAAAAGAACAAAACTGCATGTTGACTGTAGTTTAGCTGCTGTAGTGTGTACTCTGACTGGTGGTAGCTGAGATACCTTTCACACATAAACAGTCAGACCCTTATTCAAATAAAGAAAGCTAGAAGGGTAAATGAAAAGACTTAGAGCACTTATGGGTATAGTCATTTTTCCAAGGCTACTTAGCAAAATAGGAGAAAATGCAAATGAAATCAGGTCTTTCTGATTTTCAGTCATCTGTTCTATTTGCTAGATAATAGCTAATTCCTCCACTCTGTTTCAGAAAGCTACCCACAGAATATATCCTATAATTAGCTGAAGTATCAGCTAAAATCTTGAAGGATCATTAAGGAATAAATTAATAAGAGCAGTGAATGACAAAAAAGAAAATTATCAATTGTAGTTTACATATGCCTCCATTGTATTTGCAACTTCTAACTTTCATTAGTACTTGGTAAGAAGTCCATTCTCACAGGAAGAACCCAAAGTGAGTACAAATTTAAATATTCTTCAGGAAGCTGGGGAACTTTGAGTCAGTTGAGCTTTGCATTTTTATCAATTCAAAGAATAACACTCAACAAAGTATTCAGACAGGAAAAAAGGAACAATAAGTAAAATGTTTCTCTAGCTGCAGTTAACACGCAGAAGAATTGTTGAAGTGTTGGATAGATCTGATCAATATAAATACCCTATTTACTCTGTGAAGCACTCAAGAAAAAATGCTGTGAACATTTAATTACTACCAAGAATCCAGAGAATCTAAGACATTAATTTTAAATATTCAATTACCTACTGAACAAAAATCTATTAGGATGCTGTCATGAGCATAGCGGCTGCTTGTTAACTCTCCAGCATGGCAATAAAACTTGGGCAATGAATGTAATTGTACTACGGATCAAAGAGCTGAGCTCCTACTGAGAAGCAAGTGTATACACTGCCAATATTTCATCATTCAGAGTCACTTTCCCTCCTCTACCTAATATGAAAGCTATAAAAACAAAACCAAAAATCCCCTCAAACTGTTATTGTTAAAGCCAAAAACTAATTAGTCATTGCTTCCCAAAGTGTTATGTGAAAAGTCTCTAGAAATAATGGGCTGCATTCTCAAATTTTATAGGTTTACTGAGTCTAGTGTTCTCTGGTATTTCCTGTTTCCCTTGCTAGGGAAGATTGAGTCAAGTTTACAAGTCATCTTGAATAACATGCAAACTTTTCAATAAAGGCAATAATCTGTAGATTTACAAAGCATACAGTTAAAATAAAGACATGGGTGGTAAACAAAGGCAATCGCAAGAGCTTTTCTGTTTTTTTAGAACTAAAACTCCCAGCATCTTAAACGTTTTAGCAGCATATGATTTGCCATTTCAGTAGGGTTTGGTGATGCACTTTTGTTTTTCTACTTAAAATATCTGAGCTTGAAAGCCACAATACATCATATTACAGCAGGGGGAAAAGAAAAAAAAAACCCACATCCATTTACATCTAGAATACTATTTCTGTATGTTAATGTATACATATGATAACAGCTATAGCTGCTAACGATATGGGAAACAATGAACAGCTTTCTCTCTCTTCCCTTGTGAGACATTTCAGCAGATCTCAAAACATGACATATATAAAGAATTCCATAGATCCTTGAAACGTCTACATATGTTACCTTACCAAGCTATGAACACTGCTCTGAACAATTAGTGGTACCAAATTCTTGGTAGTTTTACCTACAATGAAAATAGGATTAAATGTCATGACCCTTGATCAAAGTCCCAAGATGATAATTCAGACCCCTGGCCCCATTACAGTTAATGGAAGTTCTGCTATTGACTTTATTATGTCAGGATTTCAACCCCTGAGATTACTTAATTGTCCCAAACATTTATCACCTTGTTTCTATTTTACAGCAGAACTAAAAGCATGTCCATAACTGCAGCTGTAATGTGATCGAACACTGCTTTAGTGAGGACCCAAAAGAGCAAAATACCATCTTTCAGAAAAACAATTCCTAGATCAGCCCCTGAATTTGAACACAATCCCAAGCCACTTTCACTTATGACATCTAACAGCACCACAGCCCAAACGTGTAATAATGTACTTTTAGTTTACTTTTACTTTACACAGTCATTATGAATATAAGCTACACAAGAAAATATTCTCCCAACTCAAGATAAATTAAAGCCTTCTTTATATCCCTGTCCAAGTGTATCTGCCACCTTTCCAGTATTGCTCTGTTCTTTATTACATCATCAAAAAGGTACAGACTCTCCAAGGACTGTGTTCAAGGACAAAATGCCTTTGATTTACATAATAAAGAAAATACGTGCATCTGTATGCTTAATAACAACATGCACAGACTCTTTTTTTCCTAAATCTTATTGTGTATTCAACTCACACAGCCATTAGGCACTGGAAGTCTAGAAGACTCTACTGCCTCTTATGGCAATCTGATAGAAGCAGCAGGATTGGTACAGAACAAAGAGTTGGATTACAAGAAGAGAAGAAAGCTGGGCAGTTAACCTGATCCAAGCCCCAAAGGGTATCTGTTAGCAAGGTAGAAATTTATGCGCTTTTTTTGTTTTGTTTTGTTTTTCATTTTCTACCTCTGTGATATTTTTTTTTATTTCCTGACTATTAAACTTCCCAAAAAGTACCTGGAGTTATTAAACTTGTAATGCTATGGCTAACTTGCTCCCTAATCAGAGCTGCCTTCATTCAGTGATCTGACATAATGTGTGCAGTCTCATAATAGGTGACAAAAGGGGAGAAAGCCATAAAATACCTATATTTTGTTTTTAGCACCTGGGTTTTAAACATGCATAAAAAAGTCAAAATATTTTTTAGAGGTGAAATCCAAGATACATGTTTTGAATAAAGTGCTGTGTTCTGAGGTTACTGGATTGAAAAACTGAATAGGAATATTATTTAAAAATGTTTCAGCAGCTGAAACCTGTAATTTGGTAAATTTCTGTACACTCATCCAGTAGTTCTGCACTATAAAGTTACTTTCAAATTTATACCAATGTACTTCTAGTAGCAAATCTCCACTGCTGACCATTTATTTGACCTCTTCCTAGCACATATGTTATAACACTGAAATTCTTTATGCTTCTAAAAATAGCAATGCAGAGATTCTGAAATGATTAATGACAGTTAGGAGTGTTGAGCTCAATGTAGAAAAATAAAATAGGGTATACAGCCATCCATCTCCTGAAACCAGGAAGATTACTTTTCCTGTTCTGGGGTGAGGATATTAAATTCCCTAAGAGCTCTCCTCTTACAAGATTGTCAGAATGTCAATGGCTTTATCCAGCATTTGTTCTAACATATAATATTATACATAACTGCCAAGAGGTGCCAAAATACAGGCAGAAATTGAAGGGTGGTTTTCTAAAGATATAAATAGGAATGCCAGACATGAGTTTATTATGAAAACTTGAGACTCCTAAGACTCAGGAGATCTCCATCACAGCCATGTTCTTGCAAAGCATTCTTCTGTTTAAAGTACTCCCAGACAGAGATCCTTTACTTTTCCATAGCAGACTACAGCCCAATCTGCTTGAAAGATCTCATTAAGGACTATACTGCTACAGTGAGTGTGTGTAATTTTTTACTTCCTTCATAGAGCTGCCAGTGTTTATTAATGAATTGCATAGAATTAAAACATTGATCTCTAAGAGTCAGTATATATGTCCTGCTGGTAACAAAGAACTTTGCATTGTCAGATAATTAAAGGGATGAAAGCAAACCAATATTACAGTGATATTACCAGAGAATTACATATACACTGTTTTGAAGGGTCACCATAAATCTCACTGAATGCCTCCAGAAGATAGCAGAAAGACAGATGATGTGGGCACCCTCAGAGTGATTCAGGCCACCAGTTTCAATTGAGTAGTGAAGGCAAACATAGCAGACTATCCTGGAGCAGATGTCTGATTTTTAGATGGTTAAAGTGATGCAAGATGAATTGTGCTCTGTGCATCTTAATGCCACTTTTTTTCACTCATTCTTCTAACTCGGAAGACAAAATTCTGCTTTCTAACCATATTAAAAACAAAACTGATGACTGTTGAAAACGTTACACATGAAGAATATATGTCCAATTCACTTAGACTGAGACTACCCCAGTGCTGAGCTTCATGCCAGCTTTGTCTTACTTATTCTAGTTGCTCAAAGAAGAGGAGAATCACTACACTCCATTTCCAGCACTTAAGCAGAGTGGGGAATAGTGAGCAGCATGGACGGCAAAAATTTGCTTATTCAAAATTTGCTTATTCATCCTTGGATGAATAAGCAGATGTACAAAGAGAGACACACAACCTGTTGTGCACACACCTCTCACGCATCACAGGACAAAACAGAGACAGAATCCCTCTCTCAGACTATTTCTCCCCTGGTCCCCCAGTATTGCAGTCCATCATGTAGAAATAGCACAGTTCATTATGAACAGGATTAAATAACCTGACAAAGGAGCCAAGAACTTAGTTCACAGCCCATTTAAATTAACAGCATTGAGATGTGAAACAAGAAGAGCCATTTCTGTATGGCTGTGAAGAAAGAAAAGCATTCAGGACATGATGCTGAAAATTTAGACAGCAAAACAAATCAGGGAAACAAGCCAGGATTGCTGATGTGTGGCAGCACATGAAGTTCTCTTTCATTACAGATTTGCTTGGTGTTCATTGCTGGTAATGTGCAGGTGTCATTGCACTTGCCTAAGAACTGTTTTTGTAATGAAGGACTGATTTTACATACTATTAAAATTATTATGCTGCTACTGAAAGCAACCTGAAGGACAACAAGCTGAAAGCTGTTATTGAAAGAACAAGATACAAATGTGTTTCTTCTTCATATTCTATGCAGGCATTTATCATTCAAGGACAAAAATTTACTGCTCAAATAATATAATTCATAAGGATTTGAGATTTATCATTCCTGTTTCAACACCAGCCATATTTGAAATTCTCAACATTTCTTTTACAGGCCTTATAATTTCAACATATATTAAGTGACAGCGAGTGTACATGGAATACATGTTTCTTTTACTAGCCCCTGATTTTATAAGGAATAACTAATTATAAAGAGGAAAAAAAATGCCCAAGTCTTTTAACTTAAATCTGGTGGAACTCAAATAACAAAGATAACACATTTTCACTTATTACTTGTTTGAGAATTACTTAAATTGATTCAATAAATTATAAATTTAAGCCTTATTTTAAAGTTCTTTTATAAAACTAAAATTGCATTGATAATTATTTAATTAAGCCAGGCAAGCTTTAGGTGCATTTGCATGGCTTTTATAACAATTCAAAATGGAATAAATTAAACTCTTTTCAAATACAGAGATAGCAAATACAATTCTTGGAAACACTCATAAGCACCTTTATGCATATAAGCAGCGCCTCTGAGTTCTATTCATGGAAGTGCTTTCTGGAATGAGGCCCTATGGAATAAATGTGAAAGTGGTACTCTATTTTCTAGTATTAATTATAGCTGAGGAGTGTCTAGTTTTTGAATAGTCATTTTATTCTTTCTGTCCATGAAAGCCAGTGCTTCGTTGATGGCACACTTTGATATTTCTGGAACCCATTCATCTAATATTGGGAGTTGTTCTTATTTTTGTGCTATGAAAAGTATATAATTTCTTACTGAAGGAAAAGCATTACACTTAAATTTCTATTTGCATGAAGAAACACATACCTTTAGAGTCATTCTTGAGACTTATCTTTTTGTTTCAAGATCATTCTTTGCATATTTGTATCTTGATGGTGTTTCACAAGCATATTATTCTGCACTGAGATGTTGGTTTCCTTAAATTTTTATATTTTTATACTGTATTCCTTGCACTTGCTTTTCTGAAGATCACAGAGTAAGAAAAAGCATGTAGATACATTTTGTATAGATTCTTTGTCTTAATGCATGAGAACTCTTCTTCCAATACAGTGACAGTTCACAGATATGCTTCAAGCAATTTCTTGCTTTTTGGTTTGTAGCCACTGAATTTTAAATTGCTAAGTAACATTAAAATGATGAAAGCAGAATATTAGTCCTGCATTTGAATTTGAATGAGAGAAAAGCTATGCTTTATAAATAAAGCTGTTTTTAAATGTAAATGATCTTTTCTTGTTTTCAAAGGGTATTTGGAGGCACACAGTTTAAGTCCTTGCTGCGTTTGTAATAATAAAAATTTTGAAAAGAAGGGAAAGATCAAGATCTTTTCTATAACCAAAATATACTGATATTTCCATCAAACTATTTTTATTTCATTCTGGAATTGCCATGCTTCACATTCTAGGTTACTGTTTCCAATATTCATCATCAGAATTTCAGTAAAGACAAAAAGGAACAAACAATTTCATAGTTGTTCAGTGTGAAGAGTTTTCCCAGCAAGAGACCTCCTGTGACACCCCCTGTAGTGGGATCAGAAGAGTGAATTAATTCATGTAAGTTATGATGGGCAGAGTGATGTGTACAAACAGCAACCAGGATTTCAAGTTTCCATGTTAGGACTGCGGATGTTTATTTCAATATAATTACGGAGAGAAGAAGGAAATACATGTACAATTCCCAACATTTTTTATTGGCTAGGCTATCCTGATGGAGTTGTATGCTCATCTCTAGATGAGTGAAAGACTTTTTCTGACATCTTCCCAATTGGAGGAGACAAAGCCAAACACTGATACTTGTCTCAACTGAATTTCTTTCTGCCACGCAACCTGAGGTACTTCTAGACCCAAAGAGCCCTGAAGGGACATCAAGAAGGCCAAAGCACCTCAGTGAAAAAGTTTGGGGAGACCCTGCCCTAAGTTTCAGAAATGGATTAATTTAAATGAGTGAGGCTCAGTACAGGACTGATAGAGGAGTATCAGAGCTCAGGGCTGTCTTGCTTCCTGGTGCACCTCTTCACAAGTGGAAACATCCAGTGTTCTGCAAAAAAGGGCTGTGCAGCCCCAGGACTAACACAACAGAACAAGAACATTCTAAAAATCCAAGCTCAAACCTCTTCAGCCTCTGCCAGTAAACACCTGCTTGTCCCCTGAAGTTGGGCTCATGATGGCAAAACCACTGTGGTCTTCCGAACAAGCCTTCACACATCCTTCTGTTGGTCTTGACACCAGGAACAAAATTATTATTGGAAAATAAAAAAACCAATACTCTCAACAAAAATATGTGGGATATTTTCCGCTGAATATCTATATTACACAATAGAAGAAATATCTCTAAGGATATTTATCTTAGATGAGGAGAAATCTACCACCCATATGCTAGATAAGATGAAATCATGAGTGGAAAAAACAGGAGGTCTTTGTTCTATCTTAATTAGAATCTGTGTATTTGACTGAATGTAACATTAAATTAATTAAGCACCGTGCAACAGACATAAAACTATCTCTTAATAGGAAACCATTGCTATTAAACTATATTAAGAAAAAGTATTTTATATAAAAGAGGTCCAGTAAGGTCATTGCAAATGCTTTTCACTATTTTTATCCTTCATTAACCCTACAAGTGATGTAAAATCTGAATTACAAAGCTGAATGGGGCATAAAGACTCTGTTCATTTAAAGCAGAACAAAATAGGCTGTAAAATCCTTAGCTCAAGAAGTAAATAAGGTTTTCCTTGGGCAATTGAATAAGCCTCAAATTGCCATATCTTGACTTTCAAGGGGAGACTTCAGCCACCTGTAACTTGCTGGAAGGACAGCAGAGGAGAGCACAAGCAATCCAGGAGGTTTTTGGAGGGTACTGGTGGTCACTTCCTAACACAGGCAATGGAGAAATGAACAAAGGCAGGTGGTCTGCTGGACCTCATACTTACAAACAAGGTTGGGAAGGTGAAGGTCACAGACAACCTTGTCTGCCGTGACCATGGCATTGTGGAGTTCAGGAGAAGAGGGCTATGAGATCACTGGGAAACTCTGGAGCAAAGACCAACCAGACCTACAGGAGGATCAGGTTAGGGAAAGGCCAAACATTACCATAAGACCTGACAGATTCAAAACCCTGACCAGAAGCTCTGAGGAAGGTGGACAGTGTTGAGGGAGATGATTCTTTCACTATGCTCCACATTGGTGAGACACATCTGGAAGGCTGTGTCCAGTTTTGGGGAAAAAGAAAGCTCCTCAGTACAGCAGAGACAGGGACACACTGGAGTAAGTCCAGCAAAGGTCTGTGAAGAGCCTGGAGCCTCTCATATGAGAGACAGAGAGCTGGGACTGTTCAGCCTGGAGGTGGGATGGCTCAGGGGAAACGGGAATGTCTGCAAATGTCTGAGCAGGGATGGTGGTGTAAAGATGGAGAAGGACTCTTCTCAGTAGTGTCTAGTGAAAGGACAAGAGGCAATGGGCACAAATTAAGTACAGGAAGTTCCAGTTAAAGATAAGAATAGACTTCTTTTCCTGTGAGGCTGGCCAAACAGAGGTTATTAAGTCCCCATTTCTGGACATATTCAAAACCCTATTGGACTTGGCCCAGACCAACCTGTGGTAGGCAGTCGTGCTCTGAGCAGGGAGGTGAGAGTATATGATCTCCAGAGGTTCTTTCCAAACTCAACAGTTTCATGATTTTGTGACACTGTGAAACACATTGTAGTATTTTACTGTAGTTGGAGCATGCAACAATCCTACCCTTTCACTTCCTATGCTTGATCATGCCAGTATTAAGGAAAATGGCCAAATAATTGACAGAATTTTGTGTAAAAGGGCAAACTTAAGCTCAGAGCAAATAAGCACATCTGATACCGCATTGCTTTTGTGAAACCAAGGGAGGTACCACAGAGGCTAATTATTTTTGCTGTTCTTATCCATAAGCATTACATTTTTCAATGTTCACAGAGAAAAACTTTAGTTAATGAGATCCATAAAGATTCTTTAATCAGCTTATATTGTGAAAAAGTATTAAAGTCTCCACTTTCACAACAGGCGCATGAAATATATAGTTTTATGATATAGTACTAGCACAGGAACTCACCTCCCCCTTTCCCCTGAACCACCTGCAATTTTTAATAGTCATGTATCGCCAGGGTACCAGAAACTCATAAAAGTTTAACCTGCCAATTAACAACTGGGTAAAGTTCCAGCCTTGTAGAATATTTTGATTACTTCCAAGAGGTTTTCACAAAATACGTAAAATATTTCTAAGAAATTTCTAGCCAGAGTTTTAATCTAATCTACAAAAAATTGAGTAGTAGGAGAAAAATATAAATGTATTATGGATAAAAAAAAATACATCAATTTTTATATATGACAGACCTGCCCAATCCAGCTCTGGATAAAAAGCAGTTATTTGTTAAGAGAAAGTGTGTGTGGAGGCAGGCGGAGGAATTAAAGAAAAAAATTAAAGACTTTCATTCTAATATTTCCTCTCAAGGGGGAGACAGAAAGTAAGGGCAGAATTCACCTTGTCAATTCAAGTTAATCAAGGTGTGAAGTACAGTGCAATAGTTTTCAATGTATTTTATGACACTCCATTAAAAAAATAATGACGTCAAATAACATTACCTTTGTTTTCAGTGATTATTTAAAAGCAGCTAAGAATGTATCAGCTTTTGAATCACTTTCAGGAATACACTTCACTAAATTGTAGTTCAAAACAGTTACAATTATGTAGATGTGGACTGGATGGTACATACCAAAGTATACATGTTTTGGCAATACCATTGATAATCACAGATCTTTAGCACTGAGCAAAACTTCAAATAAGGCTAGGACACAAAAACCCCCTATAGCCACTTCAGAGAGCTGTAATTATAAAGTAAGAAAGTCAAATATAAATTGGCAGGAAAGATATCATAGATAATACTGTTTGCCAACTATAATAGGCAGCAACTCATATCCATCACTGGTGCTAACTTTTGGTAGATTCCACAGTTTCGCAGGTGAACACAGGATCTCCTAAATATGCAAAACATAAAGAGACAGCATAAAGATGTCCATCTGGTAGCAGAACAAGTTGGTAAAGAAAGCTGTTGAACAAAGTGAGAATACATCTTTGCTACTGGAGGGCAGATGTCATGAATAAGTGGGACAAAACTAAAGGAGGAAGTCCAAGTTAGTGGGACATGGCTAGAACTGCAAGCCTGGAATTCCATTAAATTAACACAAGTTATTTGGGGTGTTATCCAATCTGAAGAGGATGAAAACAATGTGAAAAAAGGAGCTAAGAGAGGAAAGAAGCCATAAAGTGCTTAGGGCATAAGTGAAAGAACTTGGAAAAAAAAAAAAAAAAAGAGAGCCTACAGACAATAGGATGAAACTAAACAATAAATGGAAAAAGGATTGCATTCACGTGAGATCTTCCTGCCACAGGGATGCAGGTACTGCAAAATGACTGCAGTGTTACAATGGAGCACATGGCTACACTCACAGCGGACCTTCAATTTCAAGTGCTGCAGTTACACCTTGCCTTTGGTTCAAAAATTATTTGAATCCAGGTTGTCAAAAATGCTGGTATGATGCAATATTAGTGTATGCAATTTAGAGAAGCTAGCTAATAACCCTAGACAAGTCCAGAAAACACTCTGAATGAAGGTTCATGTAATTTCTAATGCTCCAGCCAACTTGATGAAGGAAAAGTGCATAGAATTTATATAAACACTGTTAATCTAAAAATACCAAATTTACATCATAAAAGATGAGCAATTTTTTTTTACCATGAAGTCCAGTATTGGGACAAGGATAAGCCGTTTTCTTAGAGTCTTAGCTTTGAACTGATTCTGTTGTACAGGAATCTCAATGAGGGGTTTTTCCTTCCCCTTTCCCCCCATTTTTCTGCTTTTGCAAAAAATAAATATATAAGGAACTTGATAAATATTTGGTAATGATGAACTGCCAAGCAATTTGAGAGAATCATTGTTAGGAGTTTTCAAACTGCTGTGATTTTTGTCAGGCCAAGTTACAGTCTAGGTTTGCAGGTTACTGTGCACTTACTTCTAAAAGATCACTTCTCAGAAGAACGTCATTCATTACCACTGAGAAGAAATATTAACTGAAATACTGCCCAGAAACTCATTTGTGCTCCCTTACCTGACCACAAACTAACTGAAGAAACAGCTGTGGACTTTATGGCACACTCATAGCATGGTACAGCTTTTTAAAACAAAAAACAAAACAAAATAAAAAACAGCTACAACAAAATCTAGCTCCTGCCTAGCCACTTAGGTTTCTTTAGTCAATTCATTGTGTCTGTGTTTGTAAAAATTACAATAAAACCAATATTTATACTGAAAAGAAACTCCAACCAAAGCAAACAAAAAAAATTCAAATCTCATAGGCCAAACATTTTCAGACATAGGCTACAAATCCTAATTGAAAACATTTCTACTTCATGTTATTTTTATCTACTGTAATTTTAATTTCATTATTATAGAGAAAAGGGGATCAAAAGCATTTACAAGTGTAGATTAAAACAATACAACAAAAAACCTAGGGATGTGACATTCTGGTAATATCTGATTTATAACCTACTTGATTCTAGACCTACACTGTAATATCAAGCACATATTCAATTACTAGTCATCAGTTCAATTCAGATTCCAATAAAAATAATAAAAATCACTTCGCATTCCCACTTTGTAGGAATGGTATTTTATGAATTTCTTGGACAGATTCTTGTCTTCCCAGGAAACAGCTCTCAGAAGAATGATTAAAAATGAACAAGCAATACCATTTATTCCTGATTCCCTAGACGTTCAATAAGAGTTTTAAGTCAGAATTAACCTGTTTATTCAAATAATTTTAAATCCATTTTTCCAGTTATTGAGATCTTGCCATACAGTATTAAGCTTTATCTGTAAGCACCATAATGCTACATACGAAACATTTTATTATCATTATTTTTATTATTTTCAGTTTACAGTGCCACTGTACAACATATGCTAGATTCAAAGTCCTCCCAAGTTTAATTGAAACAATGCTAATGTCTACCAAACAACAGTGAAAAAATATGCCAAATAACACCTTTATTTCCTCTAAATTAATACAGCTTAGATAATATCAATCCAGTAGTGAAATACAACAATGTACAGTAAAATAAAAATCTAACTTCCACTTCTCAATTTCTAATTTATATATTACACAGGTAGGGAAGGTAAACAAGACTGAAAATTCAATAATCCTTATTTCATAGGAAGGTATCATGAATGTTAAATAGTTTACTTGGAAAGGAAACTGTCTACATGAATTCTGGATTGATTCGTGGCAGTCCTTGATAGCACTTCAATTTAGGCAGAATATGGCCAAGAAACACAGTTCTCAATGTCAAGCTGCAAATTAAGGAAGTGAGATCGACCCATCCCTGGTATGGGTCACTCCCAGGGATAAGTCTGCCCAAAAGGTAGCACCATCTACATTTATCTGTTTCTTCCATTTTGCAGAAGATGGGGATTTTCCTTATTTTGATATGCGTATCTTGGATCATTTATTTCATTGCATGTTCACAAAAGAAAATGGGTTATTCAGCTTAACCATAACATTTTACTCATGGCCAGTTAAATAACTGTAGAAATTAGTTTGCCACACACCAGTGATGTGCCTCGTAATTTTTCAGCTTCATAAACAAGTCAAAGGAGAAAGAAATCTAGCTTTTATTAACCAGCTTCTAACATGAAGTCATTTAAGCCTCACTCTGCTGAGATCCTGATTCAAAGGAAAAGAAAAGCAACTGCAATAAGTTTACCAGTAGGTTGCTTTATTAAAGTCTATAAGGCAAATTTTTTCAACACAATCAAATCATCATAAAATATGTTATGTATTTATGATAAATTAATCTTTTATTGAATCCTTTTCACTACAGCACCACTCTTGGAAGCAAGGGATTTTGTAGATTCCAAAAAAGTGTTTTTGGAAGGTGCTGTTCTACTTAAGGTTAAGTTGTATTTTCCATTAAAGCCCCCATTTCCAGGGATTTATTAGTCAGTCATAAAGATCTGCTTGGAATATGGCATGTAAAGGCTAAATTCAGAACCATTTTTTTCAAAGAAAAAAACCACCAAACACTCATGTTAGCTATTTTTAAATTAGTAACATTTCAGACGTTCAAAGAAATTCCACACCTGCAGAGATTTGAGTTTGGATCTGAAGTACTGACCGCAAAAGCCAAAATAATCTAAATAATCTCTTCAGTGACCATCTGCCTGACCAAGCCCAGTACTCCCCCATGACAAAGCAGAACCAGTAATACTGATATGGCAGCCTAAGCCCCGCAGCACTAAGACTGCTCTTTTCAGTCACCTTCATGAATATTTGAATCTTCTCTTAGATCTTCCTCCTTTTAGGTGTATATTTTTCGAAACTGCAATTCAATTAAAACATACTTTTCTAGTTTCTTTACAGAAAAAGAAATGCAAGATGTGCCACTTTGACAAGTTTCTTTTTTTTTGTTAAGATATCAGTAGTACTTGCATCAAAGCTTAAAAACTATTTAAATGAACTTGTTGTCATTTAATTTATACAATTAAGTTATAGTGATGTAGGAACAGATGTCCTGGGTCAGAGTACAGGTTCACTGAGCTCTGCACCCAGCCTGATGCAGTAAGTCATGTGCAGGTACATAG
The DNA here is from genome assembly GCA_034509425.1 of Eopsaltria australis. Classification (NCBI taxonomy): domain Eukaryota; kingdom Metazoa; phylum Chordata; class Aves; order Passeriformes; family Petroicidae; genus Eopsaltria; species Eopsaltria australis. Next base: position 533,086 of record JAVTVJ010000099.1, read on the forward strand.
AAAAGAGTAGGAATAAAACAAACATACATGCAAACAAATGTGTTTTCCCAGCCTCCAACTATTTTCAGCTCAACTTCTTCAGCCAGTGCTTCTAGTATATTTAAACCATTGCAAGAGTAAAAATTTCATGCAAAAATTCACTCATTTTCTCTGGAAATTTTGATTCTGTGAATATTTTTTGGGTTTAGCACATAAAATGCTAATGATTTATAATGATTCAGTACAGGTACACTGAGAGAATGCAATATGCATGTGCACCAGTATGTGACCACACATAGATAGCAACTCGAACAAACTTTAAAAGGTTTGATTAAAGATTAAAAAGGCAGGAAATACCAGATTAATCTCGAGGGTGCAACTTTCATTTTAACGCCTTTGTGCACGGCTGCTGTAACCAAACCTCTAACCACACCTCTGTGTGCTGGCTTTTTCTGAAGAACTTCTGACACATTTGCTCACAGCAGTCATTGCTCTATCACACCTTTTTCTCTCTTCTCTTTGATCATTATGTCATCTATACTCACACCTCATTCTTTGCATGGAACAGCAATGTAGATATACAGACATTTTTTTCCAGGCTCTTGACACTTCCTTACAGGTCTTCCTCCAATTCACACTGCAGGAACATGCTCAGTTTTGAGTTTTGTGAAATCTGATGAGATGTGCAGCAGGTTACTGATCCACTGAAGCAGAAGTGCAGCACTAGAAGACTGAAAATAAAGAAGAGCCACTTGGTTGCCCATGTGGGATGTGAGAGGACATTACCTTTGTCCTCAAGGAGTGGTTAGCACTGCATGGCGCTTACAGCATTCCAAGTACAGTTGTCTACATTTCACCTGCAGCGAACCATCACAGGGGATTTTTCTTCTGTCCCAGTCTCCTCATCTGCAATCCTGCAGTCATAGTGCCAGTGTTCCTGCCCAGGAGATCACTGTGACACCTATGCTCCCCTTCATCAAATGTCTTGTTCCTTCCAACTCTCTGGGTTTCAACTTGCAGACTGTGATGTCTGTTTATCTTCCCTGCTCTAGATTCTTTTCCCGAGAAGTCCCAGTGTGTTCAGAAAGGCATCCTGTACAGATTTTTCTACCTGTAAACCCCCAGTGTCAGTTCTGATCCAGACGACCAAAGTGGTCTCCACAGGCAGCAGGAGCACAATGGCAGGAGAGTCCCGCCCACCCCCGGGATTCGGGGAACAGAGCAGTGCCAAGCTGTAATGCACAGGGGTCACACACATCCTCTTTGCACCAACATTTGCAATGCCTTTACTAAAGTAACTTTACTGAAGTAATTGCAGAGGGACGTCTTATTCCACTTAAACCCTGTGTTTAACCAGTCAGTGCATCTGCCATGGGTTTAGTATTAACTAAAATGCCAGCGTGGACAAAACTTTCCCCTCACCATTTTTAAATGTTCCTATTGCACACAGTGCTGGTGCCATAAAGTACATGCTGATGATTTACCTGCAGCTGTATTTCAGTGAGCAAATCCTTTCCACCCCGCAACACCCAAGCATATCCCCATCATTCTGGGACAAAGGGGATGGCAATGTAAATCCTTAAAGATTACATGGCCCCTTGTGAACGGTTAAGTGGAGATTATTTAAAAGACTTAATTACACAGAAACCTGACACACTCCTTTTTAATGGGCAGGCAGACTGTTGTTTATTTAGTTTTTGAAATCTAGTCTAAATTGGGCCTTGAGAAAGAGAAAAGTACCCTTGGTTTCAATTAACAGATTGTCTTCCACTAGTCAAGGGATAATTTGAGCTTTACAGAAACACGTGTAAGAAGTATAAATAAAGCATAAGTACTTCCTCATACTGTATATTGTTTTGCATCAGCCTAGTTATTCTGTGGTTCATCACTGATATTAAAAAATCTACATGTATAAACTAGTTTAGAGGATATTAACAAAGCGTTATGGTCTCTTACAATTTATAAGTCATTAAATCATTCAATAAAGTCCAGTTTCTAAACAATGGTTTAGAAAAAAACATCATACAATTAGCAGTAGATAAGACAGAGGCTTTCAGAATGCAACTGTGCAGCAAAAGGAGCGTGTCAGTTGATAGCAACAAAATATTTTTATAAGAGTGAGTGATACTAGCTAGTAATATCTGTACCAAATTGAGAAATGTTTTGACTGCGACTATGCAAATTAGTGACTGGGACTGTCTGTTTAGATGTACTGGGATATATTTATGACACACATGTGTGGAATGTCTATTGAGTAAAAAAAAAAAAATTTTATTAGAAAAATCAAATTCTTAATATCAGAGAAAAAGACTTCAAAACCTTTGTTTCATAGTTTTCCTTCATAAGAACATAAAAATTAATTCCTGTAGACTGAGGTACTGCACTACATCAGAAAAAAACCCTAAAGCAATACTCTTTAAGAAGAATAACTGTGTTACTGATGAGAACGGGGAGAATTAAAAAATGAGTTAGAAGCTAGGCATACAATAGTGGTTTGCCGTTCAAATTGACTGTTTAGGTCCAAAGAAATGAAACATATTATTTTCACTTTTATGATTAGCATGAAAAAGATCTGCACACTGCTCTCAGCAGCTGAAAGTAGCAAGAAAGAACTTACACATTTAAGCAAGAAAAACTCAAGATGCTACCTGCTATGAATTTCTGCATTTGCAGTATATTTTAGAGTCAACAGAGGGCAGGATGATTATTTACCAAATAATTATTTACCAAAGATGCAAGAAAACAAATTGACAAAATCAGTGTGTTCTTCATGCATACTCTTTTAGCTTTTAAAATAAGACATATTCCCAGTACTGTGACCAAAAAGGAACACAGGTCCCCACTTGCATGAAAAAATACACATAAAATTACTAATTTTCTTTTCCAGGCTAGTTTCTATTCTAATTGTACCAAACTGTACATGCTGCTTTGGCATTTGTGTGCCTATGGACTTTACAAAAAGAGCAGGGAAAATTGATTTCTGCTTGAAAAAGAACACTAATTGAAATCTTATAGAAAAACTAACACTTAATAGCTTTATAAATCCTAATGATTTCAGGAAGCAATTAGCAAGACAAGCTGTTACACAGTCATTGCACTGCAGACTTTCTATCGTGAATTGCAGACTTCTGCTCTTCCACTAAATCTGGCTGAAATTTCCCAAAGTGATTCAAAGCTTGACAGGAAAAGACAGAGGGTGTCATCATTTTAGCCCTGATGCCTCAAGAATGAAGGCCAAAATTCCTGTATTTAAATGTAGTTTGGTTGCCCTAAAAATCTTGACAGGATAGGATTACAAATTTTTTGATGTATTTTTGCTATAATTTAGGAAAACAGGGTTTTTTAAAAGAAGTTTCATTTATGAGACATGCTCAACTTACTATTTTTCTTCAGTTTTACATTGCAATTCATTAAACACTTCACTCCTTCAGTTCTCTGAGCTGTCTTCCATCCATTTAAAATCCCCATTGTTCTTGAGAAATTACATTATTCTATCTAAGAAGAAAAGCAAAGCTGTGGACCATATGGTATCTTCACAAAATTAGGAGAAGTTTCACTGATGCCAGTGGAAACCAGAATTCATCAACCCTACAGATTGCATCTGCATATCATTGTTTTGGGTTAAACCACAAATGAAATGGCAGTTAGAGTTGATTGGTTAATTAAGCCTGGCAGAGTAAAAATATCCTTAATTTAAAAAGATCATTATTTTGTTGCTCTTTCAATTATTTAGTGACAATAAAATACCAACCTTGATGATGTCATCATGCTGGCTTTCACCACACACCTCTCAGAAAGCTGCATTATTAAGCATGATTTGCACTGGTAAAAATGCAACCTGCCTCCATCATGGTGCTATGAAATGAATAAGCACTCAGCAGCTAATATCAGAGAAGCAAATTCAAAATAAATGGGTATGCACAGAATGGCTTCAGTAGAATTGTCCACCCATCATGCCACAGCTCTAAGTACTTCTGCAGGGGCAGGTGTACTGCTCCCCAGTTTGAGCTCAAGAGGAACCAAACTGTCTTTGACAGAAGGAGAAAAGAGTCTTCAGGATGCCTTCAGTGTCCTGATAAGGTCACTCTTTCAGCTCAGCAAAGAATCCTGGATCTACACAAATCCCCAGCCTGGCTCAGCAGACACCTGGGATTGACCAGGAGGCATGTGAATGACAAGAGTCTTAGGGGAAAGGGCATGCTACCTTCTCTGTGGAAGTACCAATCTATCTGCTATAGTTGTGCAGGTGGTCCATCTCCTTGGTAGAAAGCCCTGCCAGTGGGCAGGATTCTTTACTTGACACATCATTCCAGGCAGAGTTCAACTGAAAACATAAATATTTTTAACTTGCTGACTTGCCTCACCTATTCAAACCATGCTGGAAATTCCCCAGCATGTTCTTGAGCACGAGAGCTACCCAGGGCAGCTGCTGTGGCTTCACCACTGCCAGCCTGCACCTTCCATGCCCCTGGAGGTTGGCACGGTGCCCTGCTCTGCAGGTGGCCAGCAGGGAGACACCTGCCACCCTCGCCTTGCTCCTTGCGACAGGCTCAGGCCTCAGCCACCACGCCCGATTGCATCCTGGTCCATTGCTGAAGGCTTTGTCAACAAAATGAAGGCATCGAGCTCCCAACAACACGTTTGGAGCACTCATGCCCGGCCAAGGAAAGACTGACATACCGGGAACAGAAAATGCATGGGCAGTAAAAAAGAGAAAAAAAAAAACCATAAAACATAAACAACATAATATGGTGAATATATTCTATTTTCATCTTTAAATCATTCATTTTTAGGAAATATGAGACTTCTGTAAAACTTACAGTGAAATACTACTTAACTGAATGAATTCACAGCAGAAAGGTCTCAGACTATACCAGGGTTATGGTTATGGCCATAAATTGTGATTCAATGTTTATGAGTTAGTTGAAATATTGCAGGCAGGATCTTTTTTCTTTTTCACTGTAGAGTGCACAGATACAGTGTAAAATCCTGTCGATATTTAGGGGATTGTGGGTTTAAAATATGATTATTCATTGTTAGATTGATTTATTATGGCAATAGTTGGGGGCTCCACCTGAGATGGAATTACCACCAAGAAAGGCTCTTTATAAAACAGAGTAGGGGTAGAAAACTCAGGACCATGTTGAATAGAGATAAAACAGATGTTAAAGTCAAAGAATGAGAGAAGCAGCATGTAATACTGCTGTAATAAAACTAGCATGTAATACTCTGTAATAAAAGTAAAGAACTGAAACACAGAGATGGGATGGCTTATCTAAAGCAGTACTAAGCATTTACAGAGGGCAGAGGGGTACTTAGGCCAAGGGCCAGCCCAAGTTTTCAGCTGATGCCAGAGAAAGAACCTGGAAGTAGAAGTGGACTAGATTATGCTCCTGTTTTAATTAGAATGCCACACTCAATAACCTTCAATTTTCATTTCTCTCTAACCAAACATCCTATCACAGTGTCATAGACTGCAAGATGCTGCTTCAGAAAAAGCACCTTTTACAGCTGTGTAAAAGCTGCCCTAGGAGTAAAATTTTCTGATTGTTCTGGGTAGATGAAATGGTAGTCCAAAATCCAAATACAAGCTACTAAGACAACAAAAATTGCAGTAAGTTTAGGAATATTTTCCCAGCCTTTGTGGCACATGGCTATGTGCTCAATGAATCAAAACATCCTACAAATATGGCTTTGATCTGATGAGGTCATGATTGATTCAACCAAGTAGTTATCCTTCAAATCCCAGTTTTCTGAAGTAAACTTCCACAAGGATATTCCTCTCTCCTGCAACTCTCAATTATGCATATACCATGTAACAGTTAAATTAAATGCACATTTAGTAAGCTAGGTCTGCAATTACTTACTTGTGCAGGAGCAGCTTGCACACTCTGGAAAGTTTATCTTGTTAATTTTGAGTCCACTACTAGATATTTATGCAAGTGAAATTACCATGACATGTACAGATGTGTAACAGCTATTTACATTCCCCTGTGCTCTGAACAGAGCATAATTCCTTCAGAAACCTTAGTGCATATTTATACATTTAAAGATCAATCTAATATATAAACATATATAAGGTTCTGGCAGCTCCTGAAAACTTGCATATCCTGAATTTGCATGCATGAGTTCACAATGCAAACAACACTATTTTAAAGCAGCAAAATGAAGTGTGGAAGAATGTGTTTACAGAAATAAAAGGAAAAATAAACCCTGGTTTATGCAGCCATGACACTTTACCCCACTAAATACCACCCCAGCTGAAGGAAGAAGCATTTCGTCAGCCCTTCAGTGCACTGCCAAGCAGCAGCACTGGTGCTGAGCAGAAAACTGGCCTGCAGCTAAAAACCGTTCTTTCACAGATTTAAGGGGACGCACCACAACTATGACTTGCTGAATTTGAAAGGACCATCAGCAGGAAGCCTGTTATGGCCCTCTGTTCACAACTCAGAAATCAGGAGATTTCATGTCCCAAGTGTCCTCCCTAAAAAGAGGGAGACCTCTGATATACTCAGGTATTGAGGGTAGTAAGAGAAGTGGGCTGGCCAGCTGTCTTTCCCTTTCCTCAATTACTTCTGATGCTCTATGCTCCTAGACGCTTCCAGCACAGTCTTACTATTGCTCTTCTCACTGCTAGAGCTGGACTTCAGCTTCTGGAAGGCTCATATGCGATTACCATTTAATCAATCACTCACGGTTTTCCTTAGCATTACAGCTGGCATAAAGCAATGGTAATTTTTGATACTTAGAATTTCAATAACGCTAAAAGAAAAATTAGTATCTTTGTGTCTGGCACAGCTTTAAAGAATGTTACAAGCAAGGAATGTGTAAGAGCTTTTCAAAGCAAAATGTACTGTGGAATTGTATTCAATAGGAAGAGTAGGGCAACCCAACAACAGAGGTTGAAACCAGTTCAATCCAGAATTACACATCTATACATACATAAATAGACACAGAGAAATGTGTTATTATGCTTACATTTTTTTCTACCTGTTACAGAATTGAAAATAAACAATCCTTGAAAAATAAATTATCAATGATTAGTTGAGTCTCAATAGCAGAGTGCTTGTCAAATACTTTCAAGTGACAGAAATTAATTTCAAATACTTTGTTGCTCTTTTTTTAAATAGCAGGGAAAAGAAATAATTCAGCAAATAGCATCTGGGTCCCATGAGCTCTTTGATAATACAGTGCCTGTATTAAAAATGTTTTTGGAAATCCTTGAGTACATTTCCAGTATGTCAGAAATAAAGATGACTGTCAGATACTCTTATTAATCAGTTGGAAAAGCCAAAAACCTCCCAGTGGGAGGCAGAAATGTTATACTGATGCGATTATGAGTCACTGCAGTTTTGGTTGAATCAAGGCCATTTATTTGAAGGTCTGTTGCCCAAAAATGCCTCCTAATTTGCAGAACTCCTCTTTTTATCTTTATTCTCTTTTTTGCCCTTTTTTTTAAACTGGATATCTTATATAAAAATTTGTTTCCATCACTTTATGCTGAGGAATTTTCTGTTGGCCCTCGTGTAGCATGATGCCTGTAACATCCAAAACAGAGGGCTCCAGGATGTCTGCCATAAGAAAATATAGTGGCTTGCTTTATTTTTAAAGATTAATACAGTTGGCAACCATGAGGACATGAATGACATGATTTACAAGTTTGTGGGCCAGACAAAAAAGGATCGAAAGATTATCTTCAAGCAAAGAATCAACATTTCAAACTGAGGAAATAGGAACAGAAAAGGCTCATCTGTTCACAGACCAAATCTTTCCAGCAGCCCAAGGTAGCAGGGAAGAGAGTGTGGGAAGTCCTCTGCGCCAGCTCCCTCTGCAGGGGTCCGGCTGCAATTCTGGCCAGCAGATCTCACCCTTGGAGATCATAATTGCATGTAATTCCTGTGTCTGAGTGGGAAACAAATGTACAAGTAAGCAAATCACTTCTAATGGCTGGAAAATAAATCTAAGACAAAACTCTTATTTTTGGGGGTTTTTCTCTTTAACCCAATTACTTTAACTGAACTCAAGTGCCTGCATTTTTAGTGTCTAACTGGCCGCAGTTTGGAATCTTGCCATAAAGTAGACCCTGTACATTAAAAAGTATCTGTACTCTAAAACAGGTCAGTGGTTAGACCATGGCATGAGTAGTTTGTGAACGAACAAGATAAGCTACCTTCAACAGCACCCCTGAAGATCAGTTTTTCCCCCTTTGCACTTCATGGCACAGACCTGGTGAGGCACATCTCACATGCTTAGATGCCTTCCTTGAGTATTGCACTCAGGGTTCTTTATATTGTGAGAGACACTAGAAACGGCACCGGAACAGGAGCTGAATGAAAGTTTTATATTATGAGTCCTGAATATTGGCATTCCTAGGCCTTTTTCTCCTGGTTTCCAGGTTTTCATAAAAGACAACAGGCTTCTTGGTTGTGAAGATCATATAAACTCCTAGAAATTGCCAGGAACAAGCAGATGGGGACAAAACCACATAACATGTCTACTGGTAAGCTACAGACCACAGTCTGAAGAATTCAAAAAACATCAATTACTCCTGACTTTGAGAGACTGTTTCAAAGGCATTTCTAACTCCTTCCCACACCAGCCCTAAGGGAAGAAACAACCCTCTCATTCTGCTCTCAGCCCAGCATGGAAAGCGAAGGACTGCTTGAGCTGCACCATCCAGCACTGAAAATGAAAGGAGAAAAAGCACAATTTAAACCAGGGTGGGATCAGGGAAGGATACTGCAGCCAAATCAAACACTTTCCAAATGCTGGAACAGAGCACAATCCTAAATACAAATGAACCCTGCTGGGTTTATGATCTGCACAATGAACTTTATCAAGGTATCAGTTCAAGGCTACACCCTGTTTACAGATACAGCACTCAAGCCTTTCAGGGGCTATGGTAATACCGGGTAAATACATGCTAGTAATGAATTCTTCCCAAGGATTAAGTTGTAGCAGTTTGGAGCTGAACATCAGAGATTCTTGTTCATGTTTACTGGTTTCTCATTTTCTGTACTCAAATGAATATTTTCTGAACACAGTAACTGGAAAAAACAGTCTTTTCACTCAAGCATTTAAACAGTCAGTCCTCTAGTGAATAATAATACCAAAGAAAAACAATGCTAACCGGATGGACTGAACTCCAACCAACAGCTCCCCCTACCAGCCAATTTAAAGAGGATCAAGACACGCAAAAAATGAAGTTTAGGATTCAAAGGCACTGTGAACTAAAAGGTCAGCTGTCCAGTGATAGCAGGAAAATTTTAATACATGCGCAGATGCTCATGCTCAGATTTTTGTGATGAAAAGGAACCTTATACCACAGACTATGTCTCAATAGAGTGTATCTGACAAGTCACTGAAAAAATACTGGATTTAGCTTTAATGTGATGTTCAAATCTATGAGATAAGGTTTTCTCTTTTGTTTTATAAGATGAAAGCTACATTTTTTACAGATGTGTTGGAAGGTAAGTCATCAGCTTCTGCTGCAGGAAATGTCATACATTTGGAGACAGACGTTGACTGAGCTGTCTGTAAGTATTGCAGATTCCCAGAAGCACTTGGGTTCAAAGGGACCTTGGGACACCTCCAGCCTAACCTTCTGCTCTGCCAGATCAACACTGAATTTGGATTACATTTTTTAGGGCTTAATCCCATTGGGAACTGAAAAACTCCAAGGGCAGAGGCTCCATAACGTCCCAGAGTAATCTGTTTGCTTTATTATCCTCATATAAATATTTTTCCTTTTATTTAAATTTATGACAATTCTTTCTTGTTATCTTGCTGGACACTTCTGTAAAAATCCTAGCTCCAACTTCATGGCAACATCCTTTTAGATGTATCAGAAGGCTGCTATTCCCACTTACAGTCCTACCTTTGTGAAATCCATTTAACTAAAAGTAAGTCTCAAGGGCAACTTACAATGGTTTTTTGGACACACAACACACACATTGTTTGCATTCAGCGACACACAGAGAGGGAACTCATTTATCATGAGGCTGTGTGATCCATCACATAGACATCTCCAGACGTTTGAGTTGGCTTACGCGTGTTACACAGTACATAGATAAATCTACCCGTCTCGTGCACACATATCTATTCAGCATACCAATAGGGTATCTTGTATTTTGAAAGCATTTCATCTGTGATTTATCCAGGAATTTTCAGTTCTGAAACAGTTTTCAACATTCTGAGCAACTTCAAAGAGCCATTTGCATTCCTTCCTTAAAAAAACCCTAACAAAACAACAAAAAACCACCAACACCAAAGCCACAAAACAACCAAAAAAAATCACCAAAGCTCAACAAAACACTTACATGTTTAACCAAAATGTTTTCCTCTGCTTTCCACCAACTGTTTCCCTTATCCACCCACATATGGTTATATGTCCTGACTCTAAAGGATGTATTAATAGTACAGTGTAACAGCAGCAGGCCGAAAGCATGAATTTTGCATCTGAAAATGTGAGATTCCAAAACTTCTCAGTGAAAGGCGCAAATAGGTATTTTGAATGCTTAAGATCAACTATGTTGATTCTAAAAGTTGTTATATACTCATGAGTCAGAAATCTATTTTAGTTCCTTTAGGATTATGTTTATGACACTCTCTAAGCCTTACCTTTGAACTAAGGTACTTATACCTTATATAAGCACAAAAATAATACCTCTAATACCATTTAATGCCTTCTAAAATGTTTATTGGTTTCCCTAATACTTGGTGAGTATATAAAATACTCAATAGTAAAATGGAGTGATTTAAAGCTTTTAATAGCTCTCTAGAAGGAAAAAAACTGTATGTAATTTGTTTGTTGCCTTTTCTCTTGTAAAAAGCATACCTATATCTGAAACTTGTGCTCTGAAATAACGCATATATATACTGTATGTAAATTATGGTTCACATAAGCTGCCACCTTCCATTTCTATTCAGCACAGACTGACACATAATTATAACCCTAAACAAACCAGTTCCTGGGTTCCCATGTATGAGCAAAGCATTTCTGCCTTCACAAGCAGAGCACAGAAAAAGCACAAGCGAAGTGTTGAACGTGATCACGGAGAGCATGAACAACTGAATACATCCCATTTTTTTACTTCTTTTTTCCCCCCTAAATAGCAATATATTGTAGCATATTCGTGGAACTGCAGATCAGAAGCTTGTTCTAAGTGTAACTTTCTCCTTCAACTCACACAACATTTTGATGGATGTTATGTGGTTAAAGCTGTAGCATTTGAAAACCTCCAATTTTAAACGCAGCTGAAGAATAACCTTTTCGTCACTGACATAAAAGAATCCCTGATAGGTGTCACAGTTCAGCTTTTCCAGGCACAGGAGACACTTGACAACAACTTACTACTCTTTGACTTACACTTGTAAATTTTTCAAATAAAGGGCCTCAAAGAACCACTTATTACTCTAAGTAACTTTATCATTCATTATTTACTAACAATAAACCAAAAATATTATACATTTCTACAAATAGATATTTAATCATGTATCTATAGATAGATGCTATTTAATCTGTCTTATAGCAAACTCCATCATGGGGAGAAACAATTTTTTTTCTATTCTATTCTAATTAGACACTTTATCTCCTGATCTTCTTGCTCTTAAAATCTTTCACCAAAAAGCAAAGTTCTTCACCTGTGTTTGCATTATGCTGTACTTGCTTTTCACAAAATTCATGTAGAAATAAACTTTAAAAAATAATACTCTTCTATAGGTATATATTACTGTATGTGCACTCTTATTTATATAAGAGAGTCCACGTGTTTATTCAGGCATCTCAGGAATGCTGTATAAAACCCTGAGTGCAGTCTCAAGCAGCAAGTCTACAAGAGAGGAAATCTGTGTTTGCTTTCATAATAGTAAATCAACTTAACATGAGGGACAGAACAAAACTCTTTCTCTCTAGTCACCTGCTAGTTACTTTCATATATTAAACATACCATAGTTAGCCATACAGTTTTATGTATGACTTCCAAACAGTAAATATGATCCAGCCACAGCACAAACATTCAAAGCCCTGTGAGGAGCAGAAGCTGTCTCAGCGCACAGGCTCAGTGGTCCATCAGCTGCCCCACGGAGCCCGACTTTGCCATTCCCTGTACCCGGGAGCCCCAAGGTCCACAGCCTCATGGGCCAGTGGCTTGATGGAGTCCTGCTCTCCTGAGGATGGCTGAACACCGGCGAGACAACAGAAAGTGGTGAATGAATGAATTGTTTTGATTTTCTTGTGTATGCATGGCTTTTGTTTTACCTTAAACTGTGTTCATCTGAAGCCACAAGTTTTCTCAGTTTTACACTTCTGATGTCCTTCCTGTGTGTCCCCAGCACAGGAAGGACATTGATCTGTTGAAATGAGCCCAGAGAATAGCCCAAAAGATGAACAGGGGGATGAAGCTTCTTTTCTGTGAGGCAAGTCTCAGAGAGTTGGGATTCCTCAGCCTGGAAAAGAGAAGGCTTCAGGGTGACCTAATTGCAGCCTTCCAGTACCTGAAGGGAGCCTACAGGAAAGATGAAGAGGGACTATTTACAAGAGCATGCAGTGACAGGAAAAGAGTCAAACTGAAACTGACTTCAAACTGAAAAAGAGTAGGTTTACATTAGATATGAGGAAGAAATTTTCACTGTGAAGGTGGTGAGGCCCTGGAACAGGTTGCCCAGAAAACTTGTGCATCCCCCATCCCTGGAAGTGCTCAAGACCAGGCCAGATGTGGCTCTGAGTAAACTGATCTAGTTAAAAGTGTCCGTGCCCATGGCAGGGAGGTTGGGATGAGATGTTGTTTAAGGTCTCTTCCAACCCAGGCCACTATGATTCTGTGGTTCTCCCTCCCCCATCCCACTGTGGGGTGAGTGAGCAAGCAGCTGCATGGGGCTTTGTTGCTGGCTGGGGCTAAACTACAACAGATCTCATGCCATCCACAGGAGAGGTTTGTTTTGCTGACTTTCACACCTGGGCCCTGCACAGGATTAGGCACAGGCACCAGCAACACTTGGGTTACTGCTGCTACAACTGTGCAGTGCTACCAACAACCCTCTGACTCTGCTGTGCCTTCATGTGCCCTCTGCTCAGTCCCTGCTCACCACACACAACAGATAACCATGCAATGATCCTTCTCAAAAATCATTCCATTTTGCTGACAAAATCATTAACTAATCTGAAATTAATTTCAAATGGTATGATCTGTTGTCCTGTGATAAAACATTAACGAAATTGAACATTCGTGTTTTGTTGAAATGCATTCTAGAAAATTTCACAAGAATAAGTGAGCATGATTAGTCTAAGTCAACAATGAGGCAGTGTTTATATTGGCTGGACTATGAATAGTAAGGATAGGTGTCTATTCAATGTAAATACACTCCTAAAGACACGAGAACTCCCCATCCAAGGTGGTCAGTGAAGTCATTCCCACTGGGTGAGGTTGTAGCAAAGGCAGTGCAAGATAGCTGCTATAAACGGGCTTGATTTTATTAGCAAGCTAGTTTTCAACAGAACTGTTTTCACGTAAAGGAGGTATTTTAATAAGCAAGCATTATGAACTTAGCACTTTCTTCATATGCTATTCATGACAGAGACTTGGCACTTGTCACTAACATATTTACTATAATGATATCACAAATAAATGGACTAAAATAGAAAGCAAATAAAACATACTAAGTTTAAAATTTACTCAAAATATATGCCTTTATTTTAATGGTCAGGATTTCAGCTTCAATGCTTAATTGCCATGGGGAAAACCTAGTCTAATAAACATTGAATTCAGTGATATGTTGAAGAGCTAATTTGGTATGCAGCAGCAGCTGAGAGAAGGATTTCAGTGATAAGCACTGCAGCGCACAGACAGAATGGAGAATTCTGCAGCATGAAGTCTGCCAAAGACTTCCACCTTTTTTTTAATTCTAAGGTTTTGGTTTATATCAGATTTGTAACTATTTAGAATGATTTTCATACTAAGAATAAAAAAAGAAGATGATAAGTGTTAATTTCCTGGAAGTTTTTAAACTGAAAAATAAATTCCATTCCAAAATGTAGCCCAGTGTATCTCAATGGAAAACAGTAACAGTAAAAGTGTTAACAATTTTTGAAGTTTATTTGCAAGCTCCATGGTCCTAAAATAAAAAGAATGTATTTCCTAACTTTCTCACGCAGAGATAACTGGAATTTCAAGGAACAGCTGAGGAATGTTAATGATCAATAAAAGAGATTTACTTCAACAGTTCAAAGTTTGGGAGCAGTACTGACTACATCCCTTTCAGAGCTAACGTGTCAGTGACCTGGATTATTGAAATGTCATTTATGGCACCCTAGTTCTCTCTTACTTTTCACTTACAAGAGGTCTAGTGCCACATAAAATTGGTATTTCAAATACTATAGCAGCAGTGTATTTCCTAAGCAATCACACAATTTACTGATTTCCTCAAAGAAATAAAAAGCAAAGAAAAATAATCATGTGACACAAGACAAAGATTCACAAATTTTTGTGAGAAATTGTATCTTGTTTTCAAGTCTCTCAACAAGTATTGGCACCTGAGCATCCTGTAAAGCATCTGTTCCTGCCCTTCTAATTCTATTAAGCGGAAGTCCCCCATAAGCATCTGACTAAACCTGAAAATCCCAAAGTAGTACACCATTATCTTTCCTGTATATAGCTAGATATTAGCAATGCTGCTGTTGGCTATTAGATTAACTAATCTTTATTTAAGAAAAGAATTCTAGTTCTTTCTTAATACTTTTCCTTTGACAAAAAAGAGTGTAATTATTTATGCCTTTCACTGCTGTTTCTGCAGTTTAGTTATATATAAATAAGGGGTTGATACAAACCAGTTGGTTTTACTCCATGCTTTGCATAATATTACATTTCAAGATTGGAAAAGAATGTGGACATTTCTAAACCCACAGATGTCTTATCATTTTTTTTGGGTTTTTTTACTTTTAATGAGGATTTTTCAAACTTTGACATTGTTTTTAGAGCGGGTGCAGTATCTACATGTATTCTGCTCAATTTAATATTGAACCCTAAAGAAATCCAATTCTGAGTTCAAATACAAGATGACAATCCCACTGAACTTAACAAGATTGCAAGAATTTTATTCAAAAAGAGAAATCATCAACTAGATTTTAACCAAATTTAAATTTGGAGTATTTATTAATTATATAGAGCATTAATTATAGAAATTAATTTCACTATGTCTAGCTGCATTACAAATTACTACCTACACTTCCAAATTCACTTTGGTATTGATAATAACCACACAGAAATCCTTAATCCACTGAAAAAATAACAATGTTATTTCTGAAATCAAGCAAAACAAAGTGTGAGAAAAAAAGATGATTGCTAATTGGATTGTGCCTTTTAGGCTCCTATGAGAATGGTGATAGAGTTTCAGTTCTGAACATGCGTGATCCTATTGATTCATGTATAAGTATTCATATTCTTAAGATTTACTATATACTTCCATAAATTGCTGAAAACTGAACAGCAGAGATCTTAAGTGAAGTGGAAAAATAGCATCCTTACTTCTAAGAAAGCAAACTAGGCTGATGCATGTAGTAAACCTATTCTCTTCTATGTTTGTGTACATGAATACGGTGAAAACAAACCTTAAGAATCCAAACAGTCTCCTGAACACATTTCAGTTTTTATTTAGCTGTTTTTTCACTCCCTATAACAAATTTTTCCAGGTATTTTAATTCAAAATATATATATATAAAATACTCAGATATATAACTAATACCAATTTAAAACATATATATATATATATAAAATTTAGAAAAACAAGTGCCATATTAGAACAGACACAACTGGCTGCAGAAAAGAATTGAAATATTACATGTAACTCAAAGAAATTCATCAGAGACCATCTCTTACTGAAGGGTAAGGAAAAGATCATATCCTAAATTGAAGATAGCTCTTGGAAAAAGAGAAGCAGAGAGGCTAAAGTGAAATAATTTCATTCCACAGCTGTGAGCTGCATGTGACTCAGAGGCTCTTTGCTGTTTCAAATATAATCCTTTTTGTGCCTCAAGCTCCGGCAGGTCCCTGAGCCTTCACACTGCACTCTCCACTTCCCCACACACGTATGTTCTGCAAGTGTTTGTACAGCAACACAATACCAGCATTAGCCCAATTCAAAAACATCCAAGTAGAAAAGTGTTTAAATCTTCTGCTGTATTAAATTAAATGTAATACAAGTAAATGTTTCAGTTAATAAAAAGTCTCTGTAATAACTGTTAATCATTGTGCATTAAGATAACATTTATCATAATAATATTCATTACAATGAATAAGCTGATTTGTTAATAATGCGTATGTCACGTGCACTTCAACGGGATTCCTTTAGTCACCAACACCACAGCCGTTATTTTTAAGTGCTTCCAAAAACATTAATGCGCAATGTTAATCTGAAATCCATACCTCTTTTATTTTCACAAAGCAACCGGCAAGGTTTGTTTAGGAAATTTCATGCCAAGCTTCAGAAGTGTGCTCTCTAACCTTCTTCAACACATAATTCAAGATAAACACTTTCTTCATGACAGACGTTTCAAGAGATGAAGGAGTGGAACAAAGGCAGAGAGTGACACGAAGCACAAGTTCTGCACCATTAAGATGAATGGACAGATTAGCTGGAAAATCCATAATGACACGTTGTGCTGGCTGAAGCAGTTCTGTTTATGTAATTACAGCTTTGTTGCTTAAACGAAAGGAAGCTCTGAACAAGGCCTTTACCTTAGCAGCCCTGCACCAGCGCCTCACCAGTGCTTCAGCATCCCCATCCATCACTGCCAACCACTGCAATTCACCTGGCATCTCATTAAAGGTTTTAAAGCGTCACCTACCACAGGACAAATGGTTCATTAGCTAATCATTATGGGCTAAATACAATCTTTATGCAAAATGTGCCAAGCAACTTCAGGTATATTGCCAGCAAGGGCAAAATAAGTCTAGCAAGGTACTCCCAACCAGCACAATTGACCCAGATCTCTCAATATCCACAGATTGAAAGACAACGTCTTCTGCCTGCCTTTAAAAAGAGCTCTATCCAGCCCATCTAAAATGCAAAAACTGGGAGTGCCAGTCTTTGTGTGCTTCACAGTAAAAAGAAATATCAAAGCAACTTTGCACGCAAGAAAGCCTGCTGCATTCCAGCCTGTCTTCTCAGTACATCTGCAGCAATATTAAAGACCACAAAGTACATCTGTCCCCATCCTAATTGTTACCCCTGTTTCTATTTCAAAGTAAAATAATTTCCTTACAGCAAAACTAGTATTAGCTAATAATGAAAGGTAATATGCACACAATATGTCCTGAAAATTATAGGAATGCTGGAGAAAATGCTTTAAAGGAACATATATTGACCCTCTTATTTGTGCAGCTGAATGTGGTTGTAAGTTTGCCCTTCTAATCCTGAACTTCATGAATCTATAGAAAATGAGGATCAGATCCAAAATATCCCAAATATTAACATTAATGGAAATTGCAGTAATCACATGATACATTTTCAAGTCTGCTTTAAGAAGACATTCCAGAGGCACAACAAAATTTCTGAACTCTGCAGTCACAGTTCGTGGAGATTGTAATGCCGTAAAGAATATTGTGTCAGGAAGAGACAGCGATTGCAGACACTCATGCCCAGGTTGGCACACAAACTACTTAAGAGGTAAGGGGGTAACAATACTTTAGGATATGGTTCCATGGGTAATTCTTTTGCACAACATGGGAAATTCAATACTCAGTCATATCACAGATCAGAATATAAGTAACTAAAGTTTTTCCATTTCCAAATCTCCAAAGCCAGTTTTCCTGAACTCCCGTACAGTCTAAGCAGCACCAAAGCTCACCAAGTGTTTTCCTTTGGGTGATGATGCTGCAGGGGCACAAAAGCCAGTCTTTGTGTAAACTACAACTTTTCTGGCCCAAGGTTGGCAGTGCTTCAGTTGATGTTGACCCCTGGCCAGCCTGGACACTAGACAGAACAGCACCCCATCATTCTTAGGATAGCTGTGCTCTGTACATAGCTAAGCTGTCCCAACAAAATTAGATTTCTCTCAAAATGCAGACATAGCAGCTTTCTTTCCAAAGCATAGCTGTCCCAGAAAAGTAGTACAGCTTCCAGATCCTAGCCAAGCTTCCCCTGAAAGCCCAGTTTAGAAGGAAGCAGAAGACCTAGATCCAGTTTGCTACTCAGCTGGAGGAGGTCCCAAATGCAACTTCTGCCTTCTGACCTACTTGAATTCAGACAGTTTGAGAGTTGGGGTATCACAAGGTAAAAAGCAAGCAAAAAATGGTATCTTGCTCTGGTTGACTGGTGAGGGAAGATCTAGGTCCTGATGCCTAATCTCAAGATTATTTTATTTTTACTGTTTCATAGGAAGTTCAAAAACCGTCACAGCCCTATAACAGGCTTTTAGTTTTCTTTCTTTAAAAAAAAAATTGTAACACAGATTTAAAATCTTGTATCATACATCTTTTGAACATTTGTTAGGATTCTGAGCAGGGAAACTTTGGTTGCTATAAAATCTCAACAGTCAAAGAAGGTGATAAATATAGCTTGCAATGTGATTATACTGAAACAGTTTGTTCCAGTCATATAAGACTCTTGACTTGACATTCCAATTAAAAAAAGAAGCAACAGAAAAAATATTTCAGATACATACTTTGGTATTGAAGTCAAGGAAGTATGAAATTTTCTTTTTCTAAGATGAAATAACTGGAACAACTGACATTTTAGCTATAGCAGCTACTTATACTTCCTATAATTTCCCTTTATTTCTGGATTAAGTAAGATTAAAACTTCCCAAATTCATGAAAGCAAACTCTTTGTCATTTCAATGACTACACAGCTCCTTATCTTCATCATTAAGTTTACAGGATTTACTGTTGGCATAAAAGATCCTAACCTCTCACCAAGAAAAAACAGTATTTCCAGAAGAGATATTGATAAAGCTTAGGTTTATGCATACAAACAACCATATTTCTCACAGCAAAATTTTCCATAACTCTCTGAATATTTTTTTCTGGCAGTAAAATTTCTTCTAATTTGTTGGTCAGGGTCTTGAGAAACAGGTATTTGGCCGGGTAAACAGTGGGCTGTGCAGTCCAGGCTCTGACCAGATCATCAGGACAGCTTAACAAAGCAGGCTACTTTCTCACCATCAAAGTGCATCCCCCTGGAAGAGCTATAGGTCCTCTGGGACTTGCCTGGAGTGCCAGTTGCTCTCCCAGTGTCAAATCCTGCAGAGGAAGGAATGCATTCCCACTAAGGGGAGCCTGCCAGTGCTGAGTTAGCATTTGCACTAGGACTAAAGCAGCTGGGGAAGGGAATCAGTCTTTCAAGAATAAAGAGAAGCTGGCTAAGAGTTCTCCCAGTAAAGGACTGGCACAGATAAAAAAATCGTCTCACTATGCATAGCAAAGGAAATTACATATTAAAATGTTCATATGAAATACAGTTAAACTAAAAATCCTGGGAGCAGTACTGATTTTAGTTGCTTGACTAAATTATTTTCCTCTACTAACAGTCAAAACTCAGTTAAAAAGCAAAGAGTAGGTATCAACTACTTAAAATCCATCTATTATTACGAATGTTGAGTTCTCTGACCTCGTTTTGGTTGCTGCCAGGTAGGCCAGGCCAGAAACAACACATGATTTCCTTTTCCCAGTTGAAAGGAATCTGAGTTAAGAGTCTGTAAAAAGTGCAGCAGAAGAATCTCATGCTTGACTGTCTCAAACTTTAGGATGCAGTTTGAGTTTGCTGCTGTTACAAAAAGAAAAATAAAAGTAGCTGTAAGGCATAAATTCAGTATTTAGTGATTCTGGCCAAGCACACAGCAGTGCCAGGCTCTGTCGTGACAGCACATCAATTCCCAGGCCACTTGTGCAGCAGACTGAGGAAGAGGCCGGCTCGTTAAACTTTCCGTTGAGTTATGAGCAATCCGCTTTCCAAATCACACGGGTACACTGAATGGTGCCATCAATTCAGTTATTTATTTATCTATGTATTTATTTGCTTTTAATTAGGGAAGTCTCCTGTATACCTCTGCTATAAGAACTCAGTATCAAGCAAGAAAGAAATGATAGGGCTAATTCTCCTTAGTTTTTCATTACACCATTTGAGAGTGGACATAAAAGAGAGCTGTCCACTTTTGTATCATTTTGTGCTGATGTAAATGAAGGCAAATGTTTCAGATTAAAAATAGAAGGCTTTTGAAGACCCTGTAAATACTCTTCGAAGGCGTAAGATGCTGAGCATTTACTTTCACTTCGGCCCACCCCCGCAAATCTATTATTCCCATCCAAGAAGATCAAGGGTGATTAGAAGTTTAGAACAAGTTGTTTTCATCATCCTTTGCCTCAATAAACAACCGTAGCCCCAGCAGCATCTATGTTCATTTCTGCTTCTGAGAGGCAATGGCCATTACTTGCTGAATATAGTTACAAAATAACTTTTTCTCAATGCTACCTACCTGATACCACTGGACTGCACGTGGTTGGGCTTTGTATCCTGTCTCTCACAGTCACCCCCTTAAAGAACTAAATTGTGAGAATGCTACTAAGGACATGTGTTTTAACCATTTACTGTAGCTACTACTGACCTCTTTACCTTGGCTTTCTTTATTACCAGAAGCACAGCCAAATGGCTGGAAAAATCAATCAGAAAAGTGCCAGCAGGTAGACAGTGCCATCAAACACCTGTTTATACCGTACCACAGGACACAGCTTAGTGTAAACCACTCTTTGGGCATGTTTAAAATTTCCTTTTTTACAGAAACTATTCTCTACATGTCTGCATGAGGCCCTACAAAATGCCTTAAAAATCCAATAAGGAGCCAGGAATTCTTGTGGTTTCATTCCAGTTCTGCTACTGACTTGTTGTGTGGTCTTGGAAAAGGCCCTTATCCTTTCTCTGGCTTTTATTTCTCACATGTGGTGATATTAATATGAAGTAGAAACTAAGGCTATATCATATGTGAAGCTGAGAAAACAAGTTGACATACACAGTAAAAAAAAAACCCAAACCCTAAACTGTATTCATGCTCCCAAATGCCATTTTAAGCACTGAGATGATTGCTTTCTGGGAGATGAAAACATTATTGTGAAAAACACAGGACACAAGTGCAAAACCCTATAGCTACTATATATGTTATTCATCTTTGCATGCTTTTATACATGCTGGTGTCTTGACATGCACTTTCTTGCCTTTCCCATCCAGAAGTGTACACCCCTACAATCTACTTGGAGTAGGTGATACACTGCAGGACGATTTGGTTCATGGCATCTTTTCCATATCTCATCATTGATCTTAATTCCCAATGCCTAGTCCATTCCCATAAGCACCCTGAATATGGAATTGCAGGATGTGTTTCATTATCCTTAGGGTCAACAAGCTGAAGGAGTTACCCCTGGGAACAGCAAGGAATTTCTGGCTTTATGAAGCCAAGGTTGCAGCATTCACATGGAAAGCGTAAGTGTGACAACTCTAATTCCTGAGCTCTGCATTTTACTGTAGATAGTACCAATTTAAAGTATTAGTCCAAGTCCTACACCAGTTTTCAATATTTGTAAAACTCAGTACAGCATACTGACATTATGTCTAAATTTCCCACTCTCAACTATGAAAAAATGAGATGTGTTCTGGAGAGCCAGTACAGTAAATGACTTAAAGATTTAAGGACAAGAAGCATCATCTACATGCAGTGTACTAATAATTTATGAGACTGCCTTAAAGAGCATAAGTGATGCATTACAAGACCAAGGCTCAGCAGAATGGCTTCTGAACCTCACTGAAGCCTGCCAGATGCTGCTGAGCAAAGGGCTCTGGGGTTCTCTCCGAAAGACAGTTCCTGTCCAAACGAGAAGAGCCTTGCAGACCTTCTCCTGGGGAAAAATAACATTTTGCCACACTGTCAAATTACTAGATTTCAAAAAATTTCCCACTTTGTTCCAGGGATGAAATGGAAGCATTTAAAGGGAAAAAAAGAAAACCAGCATCAAACTGTGAGTAGCTGCACAGCTGGACACTGTGGTGTCAGCCCCAGATGTAACCACAGCCATAGGGGCTCCTGAATGCTCCGTCCTCCACTATGCAACATAAACCTTTCCAACTGAGGATTTGTTTTGGGTTAGTTAAATTAGCTCTTTTGCAATAGTTTGTACTGGATCCATGAGAACACCTGAAGCACTGGATTAAAGTCCCCTACTAGATCTATCAAACAAGAGATTCAGGCAGAAAGTCATGAAAACAATGCAGAGAGTCTTCACAGCATTTAGATAAACCTTATAACAATAAAGTTAATTCCTAGGTACTCCAGTAGAGCAAAATTGGCATGCAGGGTTTGATTTAGCATGCCCATTGTTCTGTGAGGACTCTCTTTAGCCTGCAATGGTCAGAGATGGTCAGAGATAGCTTTTTATAATACTTGACAATATGAGCCTAGGAAAAAAGGTTCACTTTTTTGCCCCCATTGGAAATTCTTTCATGCATAGTTAACTAGATATTTTTATAGAAATTGTGATATGATATGTCATAATTTACCTTAAGGTCCATGAAGCCTAGAATAGAAGTGTAACAAATTTTTAAGGTAGCAAGAATGATGAACAGTATTTCACACTGGCACTACTGGAGAGATCGATTTTATTCTGTCTAAAAAAAAACTCCTTCAGTTCCCAGGAAAGCCAGCTGGGAAAAGTGATTCATTTTATTATAATTTCCTAATGAATAATAGCATTCACACCTACTTTTTGAGAAAATATTAAATGAAAGAATTTCATTACTACTTAGAGGATTTTGCAGCCATAGAAACCTCTGCATTAAAGAACGAAAATGAAAAGAAAATGCTGTCTGATGCTTTTAGGGCAATTTTTCCCTAACATAAGCAATATTCCCAAGAGAGTTCACAGCATCTATAACAATTAGTTCTCAAGTAGTTTTAGTATTAATAACTCCATGCATTTAGATACAGAGATTTAAACTTTCCAGAGTTGGGGTATGGGCATTTGGTCTGTTTCTTCTGCAGCTAAAACATCTGTTTGGGAAAGACATAGCAACCTAACACCTGCTGCTCAAAGCAATGCCCTGGAATTTCCTTAGTTTTCTCATTCCTTGTTGCAGAGCTGGAACAGCAGAGAGTACAATTGATTTTGCCTGAGAGGAACAGACTGTAAGGTTCCAGCCCTTTGTATCTTGTAAGTACTCTTCAAACAGCAGCATCTTCCCTAAACTCATCTGCAAGAAAAGTAGATAAAAATATCACTGTGCACTTGATGCAGACACTGTGTGACTTGCTCCAAGGTCTTAGAGGATGAGAAAAGAGAACTAAAATTGAAAACTGCACCTTCGGCAGGTTTCTCATGACAAAGGAGGGGGTTGTGGCCAACCCAAAGAGTAAAATAGGACCTGAGGAATGCTTCATTTATTGCCAAAATTAGTGACATGCATGTATGTCATAAACAGTCTGTATTGCTTTGAGATTTCATGCTGCTAGAAAGTAGGAAAAACAAGATTATACATGTCTGTCTGGGTGCCTCTACTTTCCAAATGTCACATCATTGTCTATTGCATTATTCAAAGGAACAGAAGAACAATGCAGTAGATTTGGAGGTGGTTTTGTTTGGAGATTCTTTTTCCTTTTAAACAGAAAAATAAACCTTCTAAATACAAAAGGATAAAAAACAGAGACATCCATTTAAATTATAAAGGATACCTGTGATTACTCTCCAAGTAATTCTAAACACATTATTTCTCACATTTAATTTCTGTTGTCAGAAAAAGAGATACAATGTTCAGCAAATGCAATACAGTCATTTTACTGCTGTATGAATGCACCACGATTCAAAGGCTGAAGCTCGATGACACCTTGTAGAAGCTGTAAGACGTGATAAAAATTAGTAAAACCAAATCTCTGACAAGGTCATTTGGCCATTTTATTTTGAGTGAGTGCCTTAAACAAAAAAAGCTCATTTCATTCTCCTTGAAAGTTTACATTGCAAGCAAGCTTTTCCAGTATTAAATCTCTGTCTGGAGACACTCCGTGGGATAACTTCTTTCTCTCAGAAATGGCACAAAGAAAGAGATGGTGACTTCTCCTGCAGCACTGACCTAACCCGATGCATATGCCACCCTCCCGTGCTCACCCCCCACTTTGTTCTGAGGTTTCTGCACACTGGCTCCCGGCGCTTCTTTCCCCCTGGCTTCCCACAAGGACAAAGTTAAGTTTCATAAGCAGCAAAGTGTGCTAATTCAAACAAAACACAGGACAGCAGTTCTTTTTAGGCAGTAAAGTCCCGTCTGCATATTTTAGCTGTTGCATAATTGTTACCTTTCGCTCATAAACTTCAAGGTCAATTCGAGGTCAAGAGTAGGTGTTCGGCACATGAAACTCAGAAACGCTGCTAAAAGCATGCTTTATAAATCACTGCATTTTCTTCTCATTTGGGGTGTTTTTTTTCTCTAGTTTTTTTCTAACTGTCTGGTAGGTTTTCATCTGCCGTTATAAAATGTACACTTACACAGTGCTTTCAAGCTAAAAGTATAATTTGTATACTTGAAATGCAGACTAACCTATTGCTATTATTCCAAATTTGACTATTTCCCCTCTAACATCCACACAAATGTTACACATTTATTTGCTGAGGAGCAGAACCCAGCCTCTGAAATAAGGCACTATTAATTCAGATCTAGTATCAAGCAGATGAAGGAATTTATGCAAGGTTGAGAACTTCTGATATATAGAGTAACAAAAATTGTTCTCCCATTTTTAAAGCCATGTTAAAGTTTACACTCAATTCAATTAAATTCATTTGAAATTGTATTAGTCTTACTTCTAGAAGTATCCGCAGTAATATGCTTTCTTCTTATAAGTAATGAATTTTTGCTTTGCTTAGGATAAAAGCACACTGTATAATGTTAAGCATTATACAAAGAGTTAGAAGAATACTGTAACAGTGTAAAGGCGTTCCCAAACTAAAGAATTACTTAAATCTTCATTGTGCCTTCACATAAAGGTAGTTCAGCATGGTTACTGGGTCTGTGTACGCCCTCCTGCTTCCATGCTCTTGATAGGCATCATACAGCAAAAAAATGTCATTGATGTCCTTCGATAACATTGCAAAGGACTGCTTTGCACCCAGGCAATGAACGGTTGTGACAGTAGCTTTTGCATCACTCAACAACAGAATTCAGCATTTATAACCTGACTCAGGAGCACAGGAGGAGGGAAAAAGTCATTTACTTAGCGCTCTTTAATTCTTTGTGGTATAATGAGAGTGTATCAGAATTTATGGCTACATAGCACATATATTTTTTCCCAGGAGAAAAGCTTTTCATGACCTGCTCATTTCTGGCAATCAGGAGTTACAAGATCTAAGTCTAGTCATAAATGTGGTGTCCTGCTGAAAGCAGTTTCATAACTTTTTGATTAAAAATAGTTCAGTGTTCTGTTATGTTTTCAAAAGATAGATCAAAATGCTAAATCAACAGAATTTTTAAAAAGCAAGCTTTAATGATGGTCCACAAAATTAGTTACTTGTTCTTGAAAATGGGGTCATTTATTGTTAATTATGCATTTTTCTCATTATTTGATTACATTAAGATTTGGTTTGCAACACAATAGCATATGAAGGTCAGTATGGCTAGAGGAGAAATCCTATATCCTGTGACAAATCCAATAACCATCAGGGTATTTGGTTCATAGAAGTAAAGCGTTTATTAAAATGTTTTGCTGATTCGCTAGGGTATTGGGAGACATTTTTGAGCGCATAGCATGACATTCCCAGAAGGAGATACATTTTATAGTGAAGTTGTCAACAAACTTGTTCATGGGTTAAACTGTTGGCACCACAAAGACAACATGAACAGGTTGTGAGGACTGGGGTGCTAACTATGAAGGGTGGAGAGAAGCAGAAAGCTGGAACCATCTTCTCCCCCTCTGCTTCTGCTTATATAGAGAGGAAAAAGGTGAAAGATTGATTTTTTTCATCATTTGCTGGACTAAACAGAAAATATAAACATTCACAAATCATACTATCTTTAGTTTTTAAAAAGAATTAAGGCTATCAAGGGCATGTGTAACTGCTGTATTTTAAAAGTGAAATAGATGTGATTTGTGGTAGGAAGAGGAGCATCTCCCTCAGCAATATCCAAAACACCACACACTCACAGTCCCCTCCATCATTCAGTGCGTATCACTGCTGCACATTCCCTTCCTTCAAATACCGTGGTCAACAGCCATGAACTTCAACATGTAAATTGTCAAACATATTTCTGAGTAGCAAAAATAGCAGTATGTTTACAACAAAAAAAGTAGGAATAAAGACTGCATTAGAAGAGAAAAAAAGAGTAATTTACTCTACAATTCCATGTAAAAGTTTGCAGTTTCTGTTCTAAGGAAGGTTTCTGGCTCCCTCTAGGGGTTTCTACGTGTGTCTTTACAGAACATATTTTTTTAACATAACCTATAAAAATATTTCTCTTTTATATCTTGGTAAGGCAGAAGAACTGTATGATTCTTAAATAACTACACATGCAAATAATACATGTAGCCATTTTGGGGAAGAGATGCTTCTTCTGCCCCTCTGTGGAAAAAGTAACAGGTAAAATAAGCCCTCTTTTTCTATACCGTAAGTGCAAAAATTCAGTGTGCATTTGTTCTTAAATTACCACAATCTCCTGCATGTTTATGAGAAAATATTTCAAAACCAAAGCAATTATGTACAAATTTTCATAATAATAATCTTTTGACAAACTCTGATGTGAACTATCACTGATTATTTTTTTCTTAAAGTAAAATCATCAGTCATGTATTTATGCACTTCCTAACTTCCAGGTTTTGGGGTTTTTTACTATTATTCTGAGTGGTGTTAAAACATCATTATTTACTTCATCTTTTAAAGTAAAATTGCAGCCTATTCTTGTGCTTGAAACCTATCAAACAACATCAAATTAATAAAGGACTTTGTTGTAAATCCTACTCTAAAGACTGTTACTTAGTTACATCTCACTGAAGTTTACACACTGCTAGCACACAAGGAATAAACTCCCCACCTCAAATTAAGCCCAACAGAAACATAATAAAAATCAGTTAGAAAGAGAAGCAGTAAAATTGCTGTTTGTAGTCTGCTACAAAACATTTATGCTCCCTACTCATATGCTGAACAAGGTAACAAGGCCCAAAAATCTGCCTCATCCTGTGCTGTGCTGGCCATCTGTGCTTTGCATCTTACAGAATGCAGGTAAGACAGGGTAATGATGCGCCATTAATAGAATCTCCAAATTATTACATGCATTATTAGGGTGTTTCTAACAGTCAGCTCTTGGAAATGTCAGCCCTGGCTCCCTTCCCTGAAGACTGAGTGAGCGTGGACCAAGCCCAGCCAATTTGTATGAATTCCTTTTAGAGCCCATCAGTGGAGGGTGTTGAGCAGGCTTTGTATCAGCAGATGGCTGGGAGGCTAGGAAGCACTTTTAGCAGAAGTTTAGAACAAAACCAAGCAGAAGCAGCTTCAAACCCTGGCAAGCTAACTAACCCCTGCAGTAAGACTGAAAGCAGCTCCGAGTGTCAGCAGTTCTGTCCAAATGCATTGCCCAAATGTCCATAGCTTGCTGAATTCATATCTAATCAAAAGTTCGGAAGCCTGTCCAGGGAAATGCAGCCTCACCTCTCAAACCACTGAACAAAGTGAGCCACGAAGCAGCACGGCAACAACAAAGCCATTGCATGCGTGCCCGCTGCACTTAGAGGGATTAGCGGGGGGTCAGGCTCCCATGGCCGCACCTGCAAGGCTCAGCACTATGGCATTAGCTAATATCCTGCATAAATCATATTCCTTCTGTTTTAAAAGCAAATAAATAGCTGTGCATGTGTCCTTTGACCTTCATTGCTGGGAAACCTACGCAGTTTATCTTTATGGCAATAGACCACGCTCAGCTAAACACTGCTGGCAGGACGTCTCTCTACTGATTTAAGTAGAAATGAAATTCAAAGCTGCTATACCCATAAGATTTTTCTTTTAATCCCTAAGAAGTAGCAGGGATTTTAAGAAGTGTGAAACAAGGAACTTTAAAAAAAGAGTAGATTGTATCTGTGAACATACAGCTACACAGTTCTACACAGCTAGAACTACAGTAAGAAATGCCTCATTAGACATTTATGGTGTAAAATCAAAAAAGTCCAAACCACAGGTCTGATTCAGGAAATATATGAGCTTTTCATCTTACTTTATAATACAAGGACAGACAACGAATTTGTGCCTCCCACAGCTTGTATACTCTACTTAACATTTCCTTTAAACTCACACCCAGATCCCAATTACTGGTTCAGTCTATATGAAAACAGAGTAAAAACAGTTGTTTATTCTTTACCATAAACTTGAAAATAACAAATATACAAACATATTTGTATAATAATAAGGCTTTTAATAAATGATTAGAACTGTTACTAGAACTAATACTATTTACTATACCTTAAAAATGGCAATAGTTTCTTAAACAGCTTTTCTCCTTAGAGGGCATCACTAAGAAGTTAACAAATGCTTAATCTTAACAGGGGGAGTATAGAACTAAAATATCATATTGAAATAATCCGGGTTTTTTGAATTCTAATTTTACAATAGATTCCGTAAATCAGTATCTTGTGAACCATGCATCTAGAAAAATAGCTTTTTGAGTGAGGTGGGGGAACACACAATAACTAATCTGATATTTTTCTGTTATTTATATTGTATTGTACTGTAGGGACACAGTGTAGCACCTTAGCTAATTGTAGAATCCTTTTATGACATCTAGGAGATTTTAAATAACTTCAGATATCTAAGCCAGAAAGGAACTGGAAAAAAAAATTCATTAATTTTAATAATCAACCCTATTTCACATAGCCAGAAAATTTATGACAAAATAATATAAATAATAGAAAATATGTAATACATTATATTAAGTAGCAGAATAAAATTATTTAATAACTAGAAATAAAATTAAAAGGCTGCTTTAAAATTTAATTCTAGCTTTTCAAACTGACAAAAAATCTCTGTTAAGAAATAAATGCCATTCATCATTTCTACATAATGATGCTGTAAAAATTAAATCTTGAATATGTTACATAATTACATAAATAAAAGCGCAACAAGGTGAATGTAATATTACTGTAATTTCAAAATCAATGCATTTGACTTCCCATACTACCCAATGAGAATTTAGCTTTCTTATGAAAGTACAGCTGTGAAACAAGCCTGGAGTGAAATATACTCAGGTTTCTTTCATGTATGGGATTTAATTTCACTTTGAAGTTTGGAAATGCACACTGTATTCCAGAACTATCAACGCTTGCTTGCACAATACCTTGGCTTAGAGGAGCAGCAGACAGTGAATGGCTTATAGGAAAGGCCCAGATCCTCTCTGCAAGCAGGACAAAGGAGGAGAATACAAACCTGAGCATGATCAGAATCCTGAGAGATCTGGTATGAAGAGGTAAAATGACTTGTCTGAGATCCTTCTGAACTGCAGCATTCTTGCAAATGCAACTTTTGCATTTAAACACAAGGCAGTGATGTTTCTGTTTTACTAGATAAATAAACAGTGTATGCAAAATGTGACCTTTCATTACATCACTAAAACCTACATTGCTCAGTTAAAATCACCTTAATGTCACAGGCTTTTTGCTTTCTACTTTTCTTTCTTCCGTCTACAAGATTTCCTTTAAATTGAACTGAAAGTAAAGACTTGATACAAAAGTCTGGCTTAGCACAAGGAAAAGCGCAAGGATAACTGATAACCTGAAAATCTCAAGCTAGCTTCAGGCATGAGTGGGTTTCAATCAGAATTTGGCAACTGAAATGTATTTGCAGCAGTCTATATGAATCAGCTCAGATGGTGGTTTTACTGATAAAAATGAAAAAAGTGATAGACATGCAAAAGGTTTTCTAAGGTAAAAGTTGTGGGATTGAGTTCTGGATTTTTCCCAATGCTCTTATTTGAAGACAGATCTGACAAAATTCCCTCACCCCAGTTTTATAGAAAGATTTAAAAGTGGAAAAAAAACCCCACAGACCAAAAAATCCCAAAAAAACTCCCAAACGAAAAAAAAAAACAAACCAACAAAACCCAAAACAAAAACCCAAAGCACCACCACTATTTCTGGCAGAAATTTCTTGTTTATAACTTAGTTTGCTAACGCCATTCTCATATGAGCTAAATTTAAGTGACTAATAGACTGTCCTAAAGGATGAACAGAAAATCTGAAATGATTTCTCATCCCATGAATACAAATCAATTTTAATTCAGTACTGTGTAGGTATATAGTTTATATGAGCTCACTTGGTTCAAGACTATGTTTTTGATGGATATGGCCTTCTGTTTGTTCAGCTGTAGAAAAGAGGAATGCAATCCAGGTTGACAGTGAAAAAGAGTAAAGAAAACTTCGTAAGCTGAAGATTCTAGAATTATGACACCAGCTTCAGATAAAAACTTGAAAAAAAATTAAGAAGCAGAACAACTCCTGAACTGAGATGTAAAGCAAATAAATAATCATCAATATAACAAGAGAACAGAAGGAAGTAAAAAAAAAAAACACCCCCTTCCCAAACCAACCAGAAAAAATCTACAGATTGTGTACTACATTTTTTTCATCTTCAGAATTTAATTAGCTCCAAAAGAATATTTCCATCCCTCTTTGCCACACACACATTTGTGCCTTGACATAAATATGTATTTGGCAAAGAGGATAAGCTTAAACTTTAATAAACAATAACTCCGATGTATTTCACAATTTTTCTAAATAGTAGAGAAACTCATTTGGACTGGTTTGAGAAACTGGTATAATCTTCCTGGCCTAACACACAGAAGTACTTAAATAAAGCCTCATGTATTTCTGTTAACACCTCCATCACATAACCACTCTGACTGGTGGGGACCTGCTGGTTCCTCCCTGATTCCCAAAGGCTCTGCAGGGAGCCCACTGCCCAGGAACCTGAACCTGGAGAAGAGATTGGGGACCTGCCAGCTGAGGTTTGTTCTGACCGCGCCTGGAGCACTAATGATGATAATACACAGAAAACTAAATTAGTGTTTTATTTGAAAATATTCAATCAAACAACTAAGGCCAGCAGAGGGACCCATAAGGCAGGAACAGCCATGCAGCTCTGCAATTGCAAGAACTTTGAATATCTGTTCAGAGAGTAGTCTGGGGATGGTCATCAAGAGTTTTGCACTGTGTGCCCCCTTCCCAAGGGCTTCCCACAGACTGAAGATCTTGAAGTGCACTGCCCAGTAGAGAGAGCTGCTTGTGCTCTTCTTCTGAAGAGGATTGTTTTTACTCCATTCTTCTCCCTCACTGCTGCCATTCCTGCTTAACCAGCCAGCTGGGGAAGAGGCATGACCAAGGATGGATGGAGGGCGAGATTGCTGACTTGTGGCAGTTTTGGCAGCAGGATGAAGGATTTGTGCCACCACAGGCTGGTTGGTAAAAGAGGAGAGGTCAGGTGGTTAGTCACCTTCTCTAAAGTGGCTCCATTAAAACTGCTTTTGAAAGAATAATGATATTTAACTAGTTTTATCTCCATTGATCAGCCCTGGTGTTTCTTACCCACAGGTCAACTCAGGAGAGCAGCAGGAAAACATCAGTATCACATAGAATCATAGAATATCCTGATTTGGAAGATACCCACAAGGATCATCAAGGCCCAACTTTTGGCCCTGCACAGGACAGCCCCAAGAATCCCACCATATGCCTGAGAGTGTTGTCCAAACACTTCTGGAGCTCTGTCAGGCTGGTGCTGTGAGCACTTCCCTCTAGGGAGCTTTTTCCAGTGCTCAGCCACCCTCTGGGGGAAGAACCTTTTCCTTATATTCAACCTAAACCTCCCCTGACACAACTTCAGGCCATTTCTTGGAGTCCTGTCACTGGTCACCACAGCGAAGAGACCACTGCCCGCTCCTCTGCTTCCCCTCACGTTTTATGGTAACAATGAGCAATAATCTGTATTTCTAGCTACAAAATTAGATCTGTCACCCAACTGTGACAAATTCAGTACAAGGCATTAGGTAATATTTGCTGCTTCAATTCCTAGCTTGCACCACTAAATGTCATTAATGTGACAATTTTTAAATCTGTGTCAATACTGACTGCCAATAGCATCCTGCACTGCAATTTATCTGGACACTGGAATTTAAGCAAATAGCCATGCAAAAAGTGCTTCAAATAGAGTCTCCAAATGCTAGGCTACCTGGCAGTGAATTAAAAGTTAATTTGCAGTTTCAGGCCATGGTAGAGAAAACTCTTCAAAATTTTGTGCAAAAGAGAGATGAATGACAAAGAGAGGGCAGAAACAACATACAGGCTACTTTATGATTTTAGTCTATTGCAACTGACTTGTAATTTGCTCTTACCTTTTTACAGTCACAATCACTACTGGACCTCTATGGTACAGCCCTTAAATAATATATATCTTAATTTCTTTTTAAAGCAACACTGCCAGTTTGGAAATGAGTTTGTCATTTTTCTGTAATATCTGGGTGGCTGCACTAAATATCCATAGTGATCCCATGACTAGTATCCATCAGGTATTTCCCATATTAATGCCATTGCGAGATCTAGCAGCAACTTTTGACCAGATCCTTGCTCAATGGAACTCAGCTTGAGCAAATTTAGATGAGGTATGAGCCATGTGTCTTTGACATAAAACTAAAGAAAGTTCCAGACATCTGCCTCAACAGGATTTTGTTCAAAAACACTCCTACATACATGGTTATAAATATACAGAAGGTTGTATATATTTATTCTAGAAACATATATTTGATAAAGGTGACCTTCTCTGCAGATTGAATTGGTAAAGTTTGTTGGTGGGAACAAGAACCATGGAAATGAAAAATGAAATGAAAAACAGCATTTTGTTCAATCACAGCTTTTGTTCAAAGAAAATACTACAGCAATGCAAATGAATTGGAAGGATCTAGCTGCTTTTTCTTTGTTTTTTTTTAGATTTGGATATTTAATAAAATGCAGAATTGTGCCATCAGCATGTAAAGCAAATTAACTTACTGTGGCTGTACTTATACCATTAACATCAACTGCCCACATACATATGGCATGGAAATATCATACAGCCTTTAGTTCCTCAAACACATGAGACTGAACTGTCTGAGCTTTCACTACAAGAGGAACAGCAACTGTTTGTATGTGGGGTCGGTTCCAGCCAGGAGATGGCAGCAGCAGGCAGAATGATTGCTGAGGTTCCCTCATTTATTTTAAGTATATGCTCCTATGACTAAGGTCAACATTAACAAAAATGTAAAAAAGACTGGAGGGGAGAGGGAAGGGGAGAAGCATTTTTCAGGGTCACAACATTTACAATTGCACTGACCTCATATGTTTGTGGTTTCTGATACTGACTGTTAATTCAACACTATGAATGGCAATTATAATTAACACAAGAGATGGTACACTTATGGTTCCTATGGCAATTCATGAGATAGCAAGTATGGCCACCGTTTTAGCAGTTGCCTTCATGCCATTTAATGCACAAGGAAGTTTTTAAAAATTATTTTTGTTTTAAAGAACAATCGAGTCTGTCCCTTTTATCCCTCTTCCTCTTTGTTGATAGATGCCTCTGAAGTCTATCAGAGAACTCTTCAGACTGGTGAAACAGTTCTGGGACTCCTCGAGGAGCTGTGTCATCTCTTCTCTCGAGTAAGTACTGCAAACTATTTATCCGGCAATGTCACCACCACAACTGGGGCTGCTACCACTTTGCTTGGCCATAGTGTCAGGGAAGTGGCAAAGAGAACCAGTCTATATTGAAAAGCCACTATCTGAAGAGGGTTCTCCCAGTAAAACACTTCTGTCCAATGCTACTTGCACTATTTTCTCAAACTTGTGGTTGCATCTAACTCATTTTCTTTTGCAACAAAACCAGGTATAAATATTAAATGTAAATAAAATCCAAATATTTGGTGAATATTCAATGACATTTTTAAAAATAAAGAGAGGGAAAATAAAAAAAAATGCATACAAACATATTACAATTAATTCTAAAAGAATAATGACAGCATCAAAAAGCAGGCAGAATATCAAGCAAGTGAAAAACTTCAGGCGCTATTAAAAGACCTTCCTTAGAAGACCCTACAGCATAGATGGAGTCTGTATTAGAAGATATTTTGGAAATATTAGGGGGGGGAAACACCTACATTATGGTATTTACCATAGATCTACTGAAACAAATTACAAACAGAGGAATATGAAAAACTGGATGGCACTTGACTATTGAGATAGCAAAGAAGTCTTTCAAGGGGGTAGTTTTTATTTGACTTTAATTTGATACATGAAATTGTGAGTAATACTTCATGCATACATTGAAAAATGCCTAAACACAGGAAAAGAAGAGAAATCAAGCTAAGAAAGCTTCTCCAGCAAATATTTTCCAAAACTACCAGGAAGACATCAATCACTCTGTCACCATCATATCTTTGCTTTTTTTTCTCAAAATAGTGCCTACCATTGTGGCAGTGTGCTGCAGTCCCTTGTCCTACCGCTGGCCCAAGCAGCCAGAGCACTGCAGGAAAAACCTACTACAGGTTCTCTGGGGCTGGGTAGGGGACACTAAAATGTGTGATGTAATAATAACCCAGAGAGCATAAGGCTGACGGTAACTCTCTGTCCTAAAAGTCAAAGAGATTAAACTACTAAATAGAGAAAAAATACCTTGGTATAGGCACCAATAGATTTCACTGAGCTGATCTAAAAAAGCTGGGGAAATAATTTTCTTTTCAGCAACTTGTTAACACAGATAAGATTTTCCAAATGTAAATATGCTGAAGCATATAGTCTAAAAGAACAGGCATTTTCTTGATTTATTACTACCATATTATGACTTTATTCTGCAAAGGGATTTAAAAGTTACTGGAAAGAGTTTTCACAAAACCTCAGGACTTCTTTCTTTCCTTCTTTTCTTTTCCATTTTAGCTCTTTTAAACAAAGCAAAATGGGATATGCTAAGAATTTATCTCCACAGTAGTCATTTCAGAGGGAATCAAAATTTCAATAGAACATGAAAAGCTACTTAAAAAGAGAAAAGTGTTTGTGATTTTTTGCAGAGGGGAGAAAATAAGACAGTTGTTTAGTTTACTGTGTAAGAAAAAGAAACTGTGTCTTTGATTACTGTGGGCTTAAAGCTAAGCAGGAGATATCCTATTTAGTAAACATTATTTCACTCATTCTAAAGAGGCTTAAAAATGCCATCACCAAACACTTAACTTAGTCAATCAGAGTAACTGAAGTAACATATACAACTCATGTTGTAAAAAGGACTAATCCAGAAACTGGCTCTAAACATTTAAAATCGAAGTCTCTCACTAATACAAATATTTCATAGAATTATAAAATTGTTTAGGTTGGAAAAGACCTCTAAGGTCATCCAGTTCAATGGTTAGCCCACCACTGCCAAGTCCACCATTAAACTACGGCCCTAAGCACCACATCTACACATCTTTGAAGTATCTCCAGGGATTGTGACTCCACCACTTCCCTGTCCAGATTATTCCAATGCCTGGTCACCCTTTTGGTGAAGAAATTTTTCCTAATATCCAATCTAAACTTCCTGCACTGCAAGTGGAAGCTGTTTCCTCTTGTCCTGTCTGTTGTTACTTGGGAGAAGAGTCTGACCCCCACCTGGCTACACCCACTTTTCAGGCAATTGTAGAGAGCAATAAGGTCTCCCCTGAGCCTTCTTTTCTCCAAACTAAACACCCCCAGCTCCCTCAGCTTCTCCTCATTGCCCTTCTCTGGACACTCTTCAGCACCTTAATGTCTTTCTTGTAGTGAGAGACCCAAAACTGAACACAGAATTTGAGGTGTGGCCTCACCAGTGCTGAGTACAGAGGGACAATCACTTCCCTGGTCCTGCTGGCCACGCTATTGTTGGTAGAGGCCAGGATGCCATTGGCCTTCTTGGTCACCTGGGCATTAAGTCATCTTTACATTATCTGTGTAGATGTTACTTTGAAGGAGGAGAGAAAAAAAGAAAGTATCTTTTTATAATTTTGGAGGTTTTAGGTGATAATGAGAAGGCTTAAAAAGAATCTCAGTGCTCCAGATTTTTTTTTCAATGTCGTATCAATACTAATTTAAAGCACCATCTGAAGGTTTCTCTCCATTATTTGGTGATTTTGCTGAAGACTGAAGATGCATTAATCCCCAATCAGTCATCTACATGACTATATCTAACATAATGTAATACTTTAACAGTCAGTGGTGAGAGATTTGGGATAGACTGCTAATTTCTAGACTAAACCAAGATATTTTAAAAAGGAATCAAGAGGTAGAATTTTGACATTTAAAGTGAGAGACTGATGTACCACAGGAAACAAAAATCAAAGAAAATAAGGATGGGAAAGAGAAAGGTGATCAACATATGCAGGTGAGTGTAAAAATGTGAGGAATTTCTCCTTAAGAGCTATTACACCCAAAAGGAATAGTCCACTTGTGTGACCAGAGCACTTAGGCAGAATGAGAAAGGCTAGGCCACTTTTATACAATCAAACTTCATAGCATTCCTTAAATAAGAAGAAATATAAACCACACAATTTTAATTTCTCTCAGATAATGAAGTTATTTGGACTGGCATCACTTTACAGTAAAGTAACACTCTGTATTAGATATCTGTTCCTCTACGTACTTTTTTTAATAAATAAATACACTTTTTAATGCATTCAGCTGAATCTAGCAGGATCTGTCAGAAAAGAGAGAGACTAGCAGGGTTAGTAGCAACAAAAAATTGTACCAAGCTGGTTTTGGTCATTTTCAGTGGTACCCATCAGCAAAGGAACAAGTGAGAAACAATTTTTTAACTACATTACAGAACTATGAAAAAGAGCACATTTGAAAGCTTCCTGTGTTAACTATCCCTCATCCAAATTTGCACAACGTCATCTGGAAAAAAAAAAAAACTGGGGATTTTTCAGGGCCAATGCAAATCTAGTCTAGAGCTAAAGATCTTTAATGCTTTATTCCTGAAATTTCATTTTTATGTTAAAGCTGTGCACCTTGAAATTATTCTAAATGTAAAAGGATCAGGGGAAATTTCTATTTGAAACATCACTTCATTGCAATGGCTACTTTGGTTAACAGCTTGGAAGTACCAAAGTTACTGCTTCTTAACAGGAAAGCCTGCCCAGCTCTGTGTTGCCACACAGAAATGCAGCTGGCATACGGGTGCAGCTTGGAGAGCTTCCAGCCCTGGATCAGAATGTTCTCACTGCTGAGCAGTGGTTTCCAAGTGGACTGTGGTACAGACAGATCCACCCCTCTAACACAGTGCTTAGCACACATCTTTTCACCTACAGCTCACTGTACATGCACAAAATGCAAGCAAGAATGTTAGGCTCATTACAAGTGAAGCCTGCCTATGACCACGACCAGCAAAGGTTTATCAGTGCCTTCACAAGTGCAATGCACACACACTCAAATGTTAATATAACCTAAAAGACTCTTCATTTGCCAAAACACCAGCATCCGTCCTAGCGCTTTTAAAAGCTTTAAAAGCTGGTAAGCTTTACAAAAAGTGCTAAAAAGTATCCTCAGAAGCTGAAGTTCCTGGATACTTAACAGGTCAAGGCAAGACCATCACCTACTGCACATTTCTGCAAGATAGATTGTTTCATTTATAGCAGTTAATTTCTTAAGTGAATCTCTTAAAAGACCTGTTTGGAGCAAGCGAAACACCCTTTTAAACTTGTAGGTGCATTCCTCATGGCAAATAATAATAATTCATTTGCAAGTATAAATGACAGTCTGCACAAAATATATGACCTCCCTATCTCCACTGTGCATGCACAGTACATTTTACTAAATGTCAATTTTTGAAACCATGGCCCTAACATTTCTCAGACTGTAACAGCATACTTCAGCACCACTTTTATTCTCGATGAACAAAATATGTGCATTGCCCGTTGTAGTTCGTCTGTACTCAGCAGGTTTCATTGTTCGAAAATAGCTCACAAAGATGGAGCTCCGTTTATTTTGAGCTGTGGAATTTAAGCTTTAACTGCCTAATTAGATTTCAAAGCCCACTGACAAACACGATCTAACTCCATTTGAACATCTCCTGACACAGGCACTGAAGTGACCTCTAGAAGATCTGGGAACTTCATTAATGATAAACAATTAGGAAATATAACCATAAAAGTTCTAATAAACATGAAGTGAGCATTACAGTCAGCTCAACAGCTGTTGCATTTTAGGATTTATGACAGATTTATGCCTTGGTGTATGCTATAATACATTTCCTACACACTCAGAAGCAACTCCTACCATATCAAGCAGATTTTTTTTAATTGAACAAAAAAAGGGGACAAAAATGTAACCCTTGCATTCCTTTTTGAAATAAAGTCCTCAAAATCAAAAGCCTTTGATTTCCCATGTGAATTGTAGCATCCTCTATCTGATTTCACTTTACACATACACTTAAGAAAACACAAGTAAATTCAAGGACTAACTCAATTAAAAAAATTAATGTAAACACTAAATTTTGTGTAGTAAACAAGCTCAAGATGAAAAATACAATGTTAAGTCCCTCTTCTCCCATTATAGAATATTCCAGGTCATGGAAAAATTAGTCACTTCAGAGGACAAACCACAAAATTGGTGCAGTGAGCAAGAAACAGCCTAAAAGTAGCTAACAGGAGTCCAAGACAGCTACCTGGGTGGCTTTACTCAGTTCTTCACGACTAAAAAGATGGATTTAGAAGTTTATTTCCAGGTAGGTGCACATCCAAACCGATGTCAGCCCCTCAGCATGCCAAAAAACAAGAAGAAAATCTAATTTAAATTTTTTCCAGAATTTTCCTCAAAATTTTAGAACAAGTACCAGAGTTTTCACAGGATAGACCTATGAGCCTCAAAAGCAGCAGTACACTGAAAAGAAACTAGTGGAAGAAAGATAGAGGGAGAGCAAGAAACAGACAGGAAAGGGGAAAGACGAAAAAAGGACTTGCAGTAGCCTTGAAATAATTTTATTCAGTAAAACAAACTTGGTGACCCTTGCAAATGAACGAGACTCTGTGCTGTAAAGGAAGGAAAAAGAACCACATTCGTTTCTGCCAATATGACTCAGAGGAAAATTCCTTCCTATCCCAAAAATCAAACCATTAGTCCTGACTTGCCATTCAGCCATGTATTTTCAGATCCCAGCCTTTCCTCTCCTCCCCTGTTTTGGCAAAGTCCTTCAGTTTATTCATTTTACTCAACCACCACCATATTTCTGGGCCTCACAGGATTCACGCCATCAGTTCTCACCCAGCAAAACTCAGCATTAACTTCTAACCAGATCTGAAGCTAGGCTGAGCTTTCTGACTTGGGCTACCCTGCAATGCCACTGGCAGTGCACTGACCATAATCAGGGCAAGGAAGGGGAGTCAGGGCAAGGGATGTGAGAATGAAACAGCCCTAGGAGAAAAAGGTGTCCAAAGAGGCATGGGGGAGGGCAGGGAGATTGAAATGCCAGCAGCAAGACTGTACTTCATTAAAACATCCAGTTTCACCTACAGAATTTTTCACAGCAAAGGACTGGCAGCAGATGGGGAAGTGACTTTATACCACTCTTTGAACCATGGACACTAGACGTTTACCACTTGTCACTCTTTCTCTCCTTTGTTTTTAAATGCAGGGAAGGCAGAAGAGCTGCCTGCAGCCTAGCAGAGGGAAAAAACCCTTCCTAATTACATTGGCCTGAAGACATTTATTTTTTCCTTCCTTACACCTCCTACTTGAAAAACTAAGACACAACGCAACTCACTATATTCATTCTGAAGATGAGAAGGAACATTCTTGTCCCCTGCTGCTATGGAAATCAATACAACAGTTTATAACCGGGTGCAACTCCACACATCTCATTCAAAAACACATACTGACATTATTGTCCTGTGTGAAAGGACACCATGGTTGCCCTTTCAATTGCTTAGCTTCTCACATCTTTCTTTCAATGAAATATCTTCTGAGAGGAAAAAAGCAATATTGATAAAGCAACTGTCAGTTAGTACTTGCATTCACTGCTATTTGCAGCACTGGTTTACAGGAGTAAATGGGAAAGTGTCTTCTGTGCTCTACCGTGCAATTCCCAGCAGGACCTTCCTATCTGTCAGCATCTAAGAGATGCTAACGAAATTCAGAACAGGAAAAGCTCAATACCCCATAAAATGGTAAACAATGCTGGAGACCAGAATAAGGCAGTTTCCAATACAGGGAGAGGACATGAAATATAATATTAGATTGCTATTCTTTTGCTTTTTAATCTTGCTCCCACTGAGAGCCTCTATGGACTATTTATAGTCATGATTCAGTGTGTTTGGTATGCCAGTGTGTTCTACAATAATTCTACTAACAATTTAATTACTAAAAGTCCCTTTTGCCATTAGACTGTTAACATCTGAGATTGATAACAAAAGCACAGGGTAATTAGATGGGGATATTTAAACCAAATGGAATTCATGCATTTATTACACACTTGGTCGCTCATCTAAAATTAGGTATCTAATCTGAATATGAATTATGAGAAATAACAACAATGGGGGAAAAAAACAATTAAAAAACAATACAGAGATAAACGTAATGAGTTTTTCTCTTTTTATCCGTAAGTGCCATTTCTATTCCTGATTATAAAAGCAGCCTAATGTGATTTCCTCTTTGGTTTATGACTGCAGGCTGGCAGCAAAGCACATTGTAAATTGATCAGCAGAAAATACTTCATTTCTTTCAGTTTATGTTTAGGCTTTGATCTTAATTTCTCCTGTGATTTCTGCCAGGATTGTTTGTCATACTTTAACAAAACCCATGAACCACAGAGGAGATGCTAAGCTTATATCTAGGTATTTGCTTATGAATAATCTTCCTATAGTCTAATTTACATAATTTTATTGTTTAGTGGATTCCTCCCATGCAGATATATTACTGCCAGTGCAACTGTACTTAAAGTGGTGTCAAAGGAGCGTGCTTCTGAGAGTTATAGTTTGCATATAAAAATCTACTCTGAGATAAAATATAGCATATACCAAAACACAGTGCCTCAGAGGAAATTCAGTCAATACTACATCAGGAGGAAAATCAGTTTGGCTATATTAACCTATGGGAATGCAAAAAACAAATGGAAGGTAGACATTTTTAGGGCATTTCTTAGAGCTTAAGAATCTGTTGGTTTGTTCTCTTTATTTTTAGGGAAGCAATGCATATAGAATTCTGCCCTTAGGTTTGGCATACTTAAGAATTAAAAACTGATATTTAAGAATTAAAAAATTAATTGACAATTAATTTTGTATTTGGAAAAGTTAGTTTTCTGTGATTAAATACACTGGAAAAAATATCATCAGTATCATTTTTTTAAAACATTTGACCTATTTTATAGGGATTTGTCCATTTTTAAAAAAATGCTGATTTCAGAACTGCTATCCAGTGATCACATGCTAATGACATTATAAAATCTAAAATATTATCAGAATAATACAAGAATAATACAAGGCACAAGAATACTTTCTGACCCCCTCACCCAACACCGTTCCTCAGCAAGGACTTTTTATGTGTCATTATATGCTACCCCCTTCTGAATGACTCACAATTTTTAGGTTTCTTCAATCTCAGGAAAACCGAGACACTAACTCCCACTGATTAAAATTCCAAAACCCTTTCATTGCTCTAGTTTAAGCAACTTGAGTCCCTTAATTCTTGACCAGACCCTGAAGGCGTTCTGCACTCTGAGATGCTGGTGCACACTGATGCCAGGCCAGTGCAGCCACTGAAAGGAATGGGCATCAGTGAAGAGGAATGAAGCCCTGAAAGACTCCTTGAGAACCAACCAACCATACAACCTACCTCACCTTCCTCCCACACCAAAGCAAGGCTTCCAGATTCACTGTAACTTCACAAAACTGGTTAACTGCATTGTCAAAACTGGAACTGAGCTCAGACAGGCAGAGCACAGAACAGGGCAATGAACTCAAGGGTCCTGACATTTTCTGACACTGAGAAAGACAAAAAAAAATTCTTACTCTCCCTCAGCCTTGGGGGTACAAAGTTAAATTTTTCTTATGGTTTTCACAGGCCTTGATCTAGCTCTGTATCAAAAACAATGGAAATTAAGAGCATTTTAATTACTAGTTTTGTTACACACATAGGGAGGAAAGTGGGAAAACTGCAAGAAAGGTAAATAATTCAGTTGTGATTGCAATTTGCACATTGAGAATGCACGATTAAAATTTCACAAAGATACAACTGTTTCCATTACAATTGTAGGCTACATTCACATGGCATAATATGGAAAGCCTTCTTCCTGCCGTGCTTCTGAACTATGTCGGTGTGATGTCAGGCCTGAGTCGACTCAGCTTCAAGACAGTCTAATACTTCAGATTTGGCAAGCAATTTTGTCAGCTCTGAGATTTTACATACAATTCTCACATCCTTTGCAAACAGCCTTCTCACCAGCAACACTTTTGTAAAGATGTACCCTATACTAGAAGGCATGAAAAATGTAGTACAAAGTTATTAGCAGTAAGAGTTAACATATCAAACATAACTAAGGAAGTGCTATAAAGAATGAGACTCACCACTACTGTATCTCATTAATGGAATATATCCGAGACTTCGAGAAGTGCTTATGCACTTTATGCAATTTGGCAGCACAATACATTAAGACAAAGCTTTCAGTACTAAATAGATTTTCTTCATGGTTGAAACCAAATGTCTGAATTAGTACTGTACAACTATCTTTCTTTGTATTTCCTGGTGCATGCATATAGCTTTGTAATGTTTGTTCCCAAGCTTTGGTGCAGTCCATTTTTACCAACAAATATTCTTCTCACAAAGGATTTACTTTTCATTTTCTTTGTACAAGGGAAACTCTTGGTAAGATTGCCATATTGATAGAGATTCTCCATTTTAAGGCCAGTAGGAAAACAGCTCATTTTGTTCAGGGAATTTTGATTCTTCACACCAAAAAACACTACCTTTGCTGGAAACAAACTAAAAAACCCCAAAGGAATCAGTATTGTATAACACCTACCTGGCTCTCAAGACATCTCCCTCTGTGCAATAAGAACAAGACCATGAAGTAGGCTCATACTAAACAACCATATGTCTCTTCAGTTAACCTAACCAGAGATAATCAGACGAAACTTTGTGTGATCGCTTTCTCACACACACTTTATTTAAACTCCCAAATGAAGCCATGGGATTAAAAAAAAAAAAAAAAAAAAAAAAAAAAAAAAAAAAAGAAAAGAAAGCAAGCACTTAAGTGTGAAACATTCCTAGCTCACATGGACTGCAAAGCATCCTCAAAATAAATGTTTATATGCCTACCCACCTACTTACCTACTGGTATTTGTGCTTAAGCCAAGAAGGCAAGTGAAAAGCTCATACTGACTTCAGTCATGTATTTTCTGGAAAGCTAAGAAAACATAACATTAGAGAACTAATATTTAGTTCATGCTTCCCAATATGGCCTCAGGAAGAGAGCCGTAATTCTGGGTGGATTTTTGGAAGCAATCTGGTACACTCTTACTTCAATTTCAAAATACATGAAGAAAAAGCATATAATCCAAGCATATTAATACAATATAACATAATGTTATAGTTTACTTTTATCTCACCTTATTATTTCAAATATTCAGATTATGATATTCACCTTTTTTTCTACATTCTTCTTTATAGAATTATCTTTAAACAAAGTCTGCAAATGTTTCCTTTTACTAATGCATTTGCTTTTTTCTGTATTTTAAAACCTGTCAGAATTATTTTTAGTGGTCCAAATTGAACATTATATTATTTTTTAAAATAAGGTTCAATGTTTGTTTTTTTGCCTTTTCTTAACCCTCATTTCAAAAAGAATTTAAAATCATTTAAGTTAAGTAAAAGAATCCTACTACTAAGAAACTGACAAATTACAGAAACTGTCTTTTTGGTTCAGATTTCATGCACAGAATCCTTGTCCTACAAGGTTTGACAGAATGATAATGCAAAATTTTGTATGGGTTTCTAATCTAAAGCTCCAGCACTCTGAAGATGAGTAATTTTGACAAGTTATTTTGAACTGAATGAAAATTATGGCAGTTAAAGGCCTGGTTTTCAGGAAAAAATTGAATAATCTCTTTGAGAAAGCTGAAAGTAAAAGTTGACAGCTGTCAGTCTGGTTTGGGGTTTCAGGGAGGGTTTCAGTTTTCTGAGGTTAGTGAATGATTTTTAGCTATGAAAAATTGTTTCTGCATAATGCAGATTTGAATAAAGAAACTTGATGTAGCTGCACGTAAATGAAATATATACACACACAGTACAGCACATTTATGTTAAATTTTACCCTTTGATAAAGTATTGAAAATACTGCAGGAAATAAAGTAGACTCTCCTCCAAAACTAAATACCCTACTAAACAACAGAAACATGATAGAAAAAAGCAGACCCAGATAATTTCCCAGTCATATTTCCTAAACTGAGTTTTTTCTTCTATTCTAATATGCTATCCCCTCAGTCAACAGATCTCAAAATCACCTCCTATCTCCCTCCCAAAATTCACAATCCACTTG
This sequence comes from Eopsaltria australis, assembly GCA_034509425.1. Taxonomy (NCBI): domain Eukaryota; kingdom Metazoa; phylum Chordata; class Aves; order Passeriformes; family Petroicidae; genus Eopsaltria; species Eopsaltria australis. The sequence goes on from JAVTVJ010000099.1 coordinate 577,608, forward strand.
GTTTTTACTTATTTTCATGCAGACTCACGTGACTACAACACACATTTCTACGGCAACCATTAGAGACAAAGGCACATTTGGGAGAACTCATTCTTTCTGGAACATGCACATCTTTTGACAGCACTGAATGCTTATGAATTATGACTTCTAAATCCAGAAAATAAGTTAAAGAAAATTCTGGTCTGCTTTCTGCTAAAAAAGCATTCAAGCAGATCTGGAACAAAAATGTGATTTTTTTTTTTTTTTTTTTTTTTTTTAAAAAACAACAGTTTTTAATATAGTACAACACAAATGGAGTCTGTCACATTACAAGTCTCAAGGCACTTCACAATTTTCAGCAAAAGCTGACAAAACTCTGTCTAGCTATATGTGACACAGAAAACAGATTTTTCAACTATTATCTTGTGCCTTAACACGATAGGTGAATTTCAAAACAATAAACAGAACAAGTTCAACAACACAGCAGGTATTAGATGTGAGACTGAAACTCTTGAATTTAGGGTTAGAACTTGGCAAAGTCTCCCTTCAGTAAACGGAATTTACTCATAGACAAACTCATGCTTCAGACCACACACCAATCTGTCTGCTGACTGCTTCCAGAATAGTGCTAAAATCCACGTGCTGCATAGAAATAAAGGTTCTAATAAAAGAAGCAGTGCACAAAATACACGTAGAAACCAATACAATTTCTATAGCAATATCTCTGTTAAAAGTGGGAGATATTTTTTGTATCTGGTCTATACACATGTCCACAACCACTTGCAGTATTATCTCTGCTATCTACCATATAAATTTCTTCAGAGAGAGACATCTTTTTGATTCAATATTCCTTGCAGAATCAGAACACCACCAGCCAAAAAAAAACCAAAAAAAAAGCTGAAATTTTATACTAGCCTCTCTAATTATTATTATTATTATTATTATTATTATTATTATTATTATTATTATTTTGCAAATATTTGGGATGTGAACGTTTATATAAAATGTCAACAGAGTCAGAGATATTTTAAGAAGAAATAGTCATTAGTCCCAAATAAGCAAAGTTTCTTTGTCTCTTTCTCTTTAACACAGAGCCAGTCAATGTAAGGTTTAGAGCTAGAAAGGTAAAAATTCCTATCATCCTCATAACTCCCAAATACTTCACAAGCTGATAAGCAGAGGAGTTTCTTCATGTAATAACACAATGTGAAAATGCCTGTATATGTGAAGAGTCATTATAAGTGGATGATTTATGACACATGCAGAATACTTCTACAAAAAATGGTTTGAGTAGTACTGAACTTAGACATACTTGAGTATTATACAGTGCATCTACTGTTGATACCCCAAATAATATATTTTTTACTGTGTCTGCTATGCAAGTTTCAGTGTAAATTGGTTTTCTGCAGTTTTGTTATACCATCATTATCATCAGACACTACAATCTCAAATGGAAGACCAAAAGAGAAGAGATTTGTCTTTGGATGTCATTAAGATCTACTGAGTTTTTCACTTGCTTAAGGATATTCACATGGGCTAATGTACCTCATGCAAAAACATCTGTGGTTCTATTCCTAGGCCTAAGGAAAAGTGAGTGCCGTAGCCCCAAGACTTTCACACTGTACCATAACACAGTAACAAATTCAGCAGCCTTGCCCTGGCTCGAAGGTGGTAATAGATGGGGACACAAAGCATTGTGATTTCTGTTTGGTTTTGTGATTTCTTAGAGCTGTCTAGAGCAATCAGCCCGAAGAGAACAGGACTCTTCCTTCTCATGTTCTCTGTTAAAGGAAACTGCCAGCGCTGCTGAGATCTGCTGCTCCTAGCACAGTTCCAGTTTGCACGCTAAAAATTCCTAGTGTTGAGTGGTAGCAGAAACCTTTAGTTTCTTCCAGACACTTTTTGCAACATAAGTGAGAAGTATATATACATACATACATATATACATATATATATATATATATATGTATATATATGTATATGAAAGTATGAATTGTTTTCACTTTAGTATTTGATTGTATATCTAGCACAAATGGGAAAGCAGTAGACATACCAACTAATTATATGGCATATAAATGCAATAAATACATCAAATACTTTTAGTGAAGAGCGGTAGTACATTTATACCACTTTCAGAATCCTTTTTTACACTAAAGCAAAGTCTAATAAATAGAAACAGTGACGACATGGCAGTTCCAGCCAACACTTACAGATCTGTACAGCCAGAAGTGCTTAAAGAGCTCACTGTTTGGAAATTTCGTTTCTGTGCTCATCTAACACCAGGCACACCATCCTGAATCCTTTCGGTGCAGCTGAAAAACACAACCACCACTACCTGCACATTTGTTTAGTGATAGTAGGCTTGAATTAGGCAGAATAGTGGCTGTAGAATTATTACTGTTCCAGCTCTTCAGATGCTTAGTCTAGTTTGTTTGGGATTTTTTTAAATCTTATTGTGGGCAAGAAAGCATCTCTTTGTTTAATGAAAGTTGATTGTTTTAGCAATTAAAGCCAAGTAGGTGCGTTGCAATTCTTAAAGACGGTTTACAAAGTCAGAAGCTAAATGTTCTTTTCAAACTAAAACTTGAAGACAGATCATATCCTCTGAGAAGGTGCAAAGATACACACACACTAATCTTACCAGCTGGAAATGTTAAATTCCTCTTTAGAAACTAGGCTAATACCCTTGGAAATTGAAGTGTTTACATATATATCCTACTTTTTGATAAAACCTACAGAAAAGGAGCTTCAGAACGCAAAAAAAATACATTCAGCATTTTGTAGTTGTACTAACATATTTCCAATTAAAAAACTCTGGTGGTTGTTGCAGGATTTTTTTAATTATAGGTCAAGGGGGTCTGCAAGTAAATCACTTTCTTGTGTTGTTAGTTTTAAAACAATACAAGTTTGACAAACTTAAATTATTAATTTCCACAAATGTGTGTATTGTGTGCATCTAAAAGACTCAAAACACTTTCATTCATCGCTTAAAACCTGTCTTCTCCAATCATACGTACAATATGGGCCAGTATTTTTGTGCCAGTTTTCTCAAAATTCCTCTTATTCAATTATTATTTTTGGTATTTGTCCAGAATGTTCTGCAACTGAATGCCATTTTCAGCCTGATGTTTTTAGAAAACAGGATTAATAATTCCAAGTTAGAACACACAGATAAGGGCATTTACTCTATCCTGTTGCTACTTCAGCAGCAGCATTCAATTTTTTTGTGTAGTAAGCAAAGATCAGCTCAAGTAGGAAGAAAGAAGTCTCAACACTTACAAAGCTATAAACTTTCTCCTTTCTCTGCCTTCCCCACTAAAGTCCATGTCCATAATAATAAAACACACCAAAAAATCTGGCTTTGGTTTGGTTTTTTTTGCCAGTCAGCACACCTTAATCCCACACACAGCAGCATGCTGGAAGGACTCCATTGCTTTCAGTGCACAGCAGCACTGAGGGAAAAGAGCTAGGCTGGAGACTCTCCTTCTCCATGTCCAAGGAGGGTGTCAGGACAGCACATGTTACAGCAGAACGACAGACAGCTGAAGAGAATTACTGTCAGATCAAATAAGGGAGACTTGAGAGGCCTGGGCAAGGATCCAACACCTCTCGTCAGGCTGAACCACGTCCTGGCGCACAATAACATCGCTGCAATCAAAGCATGGCACCAGAGCAGCGCACTACTCACTCAGGACAAACAAAACCCAAAAGACCAGGAAAAAAAAGACTGGTTTTCTCATACTTTGTATTATACAGAAAACTAAGTTGTAGTAGGTCATGTGTTCTTGCTGTTCACCCATGCACACAGAGACTGACCCTCAGTCATGTCAAGGCCCAGCTCCATCTTCTTCCCAGCTTTCAAATGTGCCCTTCAAAAATTCTACTTTTTTCTGGACTTTGCCAATCAGATCCCTTTTCCTGGGACTTAGCTAACCCTTTTCTTTACACAATCCATGAATACTGCATCAAGTATGGGTTGCTGCTTCTACGTGGCATTTTCACAGACCAGCAAGAGACCAAAGAGTGCCTGGAAAGCTGCCTGAAAGCAAACAGCTACTCAGCAAAGGCACAGCTTCAGAAGAAACCATGTCACAAAAGCATAAATGCTGTCTTCATTTCCTAAGTATTACAGGAACCAGAGTTTGCCTATTATGAAGTAGCTAAATACTCTCATCAAACCAGGGCAGTACTGAATGACTCTACTTCAGACACCCACGCATGGCTCCGAAACAAAATACTACAAAAAATCTTTGGAAGAAGAGTGCTGGAAAACAGTTCTGTTACAGATTAAGGAGCTGGTGGCAGACCTATTTTGGGCTTGGCTGGTTCCTTGCAACTTTTACAGCAGGTCTCAACCACTTGTTAAATTAAGAAAATACCTAATTCTGTCTAAAGATACAGAAAGTGATCAAAGAGGAAGGCAAATGAGGGAAATATTTTTCACTTACATTAAGAGAAAAGCAATCTGCTTAACAATGGTGCCTTTTTTTTCATGTAAAACAGTTTTTTAGCTCAGGAAAGAAGAATACGGCTTATAAACCAGATATTACAAAGGTATCTTCATTGCTGAAAACTACTGAGCATGTTAATGTTTGAGGAAGTCATAAGGTGAGAACCTGAATGTCTCAGGAGTCTTCTACAATAACATTACACTTAGCTTTGCACTCCTAACCTAGTGAAAATAATGCCCTATGAAAGGCTGGTTAACCCTCTTCATCTCCTACATTGTTCATCAGGACAATGATACTGTAATCCTAGCAACCATATGGAAATACAACAATTTGGATTCTGAACCAAATTAAAAATAAATCAAGAAATACTGATTCTTGGGGGAAAAAAGAAGACATTTCAGTTCATTAACTTCTGTAGCAATACTGTTCTAGAAGAGGTTTTTTTCTTTTCAGCAGCTGCCAGGTGAAATTGGCCATTTTAGTGCCTTGCAAAGGAAGCTGTGAAGCACTAATGAGATAATAATGTGATCTTTGGACAGAGGTATTTATTTAGCAGAGTGCTGTACCATCTACCTTTCACAAGCAGGAAGCCCATTCTGTTAGCAACAGCAGTTCCACAAGTAAGTATCAGCTGCTTGCCTCTTCTGACCTTATTTTCACTATATTGTTTAATATAGCTACCACCTGAGAAAAGATACCTAATACTCAAAGCTACTAACAAAATGTCACAGTGGGCTTCGCTCCCAGCAATGCTGAGGCAAATAGAAGTTTATGCATCCCACAGGACATTTTTCCCTACACTTGTCACAGAGGCTATATTGTACTGTATTATACACAGTATATGTATTGTATACTGTACACATTTCGAAGTATTAGTCAGAAAAAAAATAAAAATCAGAAGTTTCTACACTCAGAGTAATCTCCAAGATCAACCTTTCAGATTTTTCTAGGTTATTCACATAGATCTATGTTTTCAAAACTACTTTAAGTCTCTCTTTTCAAATTATTCTGAATAACTGATATATGCCTACAATACGAGCATATTGAATCTTAGCTCCAGTTCATTCCAGTATTAGGGAAGTTTGAATGCAGTGTTTTCCAAGATGTTACCTCTAAGTCTTTCCAATTCTTTTATTACCTTAAAATGCTTTTCTAAAATTGAAACATTTTCTCCCATCTGTCAAAATATTGCCAGCAGAATAAAGCTGGTAGTAATTTGTCAAAATATTTAATTGCAAAAATTATCTTAAAATCAAGCCCAACTCCCTGAGCTCCTGAGAATGTGCTGTCAAAGAGACAAAATGTTTTCAGAAGGGTTTGAATGATTTAGCCATATTCATGATAAAACTCTTTAAGCAAAAGACTAATGCAAGTAGTAAAATAAATAGACAGTTAAAACTGAGTTTCCATTTTGTGCCTAAAGCTGGTTTACCATATATAACTTAGATAATGAAAATTACATAGTGCTTCATGGAAACTATATATACCTCTAGACAGACCTCCTATCTTCATTTACATCTCCCAAGGAAAAGAATACAAACAAAACGAACAAACAGAAAACCCACCTGACAACAACAACAACAGGAAACACACACACATATACAAAACAAAACTCAAACATGACCAACAACAAAAGAAACAAAAATCCCAGAAAACAAAACCATAAAAAACACTTTCAAGAGCTATCCACTAGGAAAAAGCAAAAATCAGAATTACACTGTTTCATGACTCTACTTTCAGACTTCTAATATACGTATTTTGCAAACACAGAACTCTTAAAGAATATTAAGACTACAAAATTCAGCCTTTTGAAATTACAGAACTTTGGATTAGAGTTGTCTTTGACATATTCATTTGGCTGCTGTTCTTATATGGATTTATAGCAAAAATTTTAATTGAGTGCTCCTATGCTACTTAGGATCCTTATAGCAAGGATCAATGTTACTCATTTAACAAACAGCTTTTATATTTTCTCCCCCATATTCACTGATTAAGGTTCCAAATGCAGTTTATCAAATATCACCTACATCCTCCTTTGAAAACAAAATTATTCATTTCTTCAATGAGCTCCCAAAAATGTTGAAGAAAATTACTTTGAAACATACTTTGCTTTTTCAACATCCCTTCAATATGAGAGAATCCTCTACACTATAGAAAGGAGTGACCACCTTCCTTTGTAGAGCGGTTTTCTCCCAGTCTGGCCTTTTGCAGGTAAGTTCCACTAACCCCAGTTTCATCATAATGCCATTCTGTGCCAATATCCATGTCTAGCCAGTATCTCCACCAGCTCCCAAACCTAATAACCTTAATAATCCATGAGGTGTCACCTCAGTTCCCTATGTGTGCTACGTCATTAGCATGTCTAGTTAACAGACCATTGTCTTTACCTGCCAGTCTTTCCACTAAAATCTTACTCAGCTGAGACTATTGCTTGTCCAAATCGCAAGTTATTTCTGAAATGGGAAATACTGTCCAATGAAAAAGGAAAAACAACCAACCAACCAACCAACCCACCCCAAAAAACACAAGCCTAAAACTGGGCTGTGCCTCATCATTGTGATAGTGCTTTATGAAACCCCCACCTCAGAGACTGCCCAGCATGCAGTCCTGTGTGGACCTGGGATCTTGCAGGAACTTTTTCACTCCTCTGTAACACTGCAGGGTTGAGAATTATTGCATGACATTTAAACGAGCCTGAAGACCATTTCCAAGAAATAGAAATTTCCCCAACTTGTTTCATATCTCTTAGAACTGTATAGAAGTCCTGTTTCAGATCTTGAAACGTCTATGTCTCATCTGAATTCACCTAAGAACTAAACTGGAGAGTGAAATGGTTGTTGAATGGCTTTTTCGCTTTGTTGAAGACAAAGAAATCCTCAGCCATCTCTTTAAGTTTGCACTTTACAAAAGCTTCCACCATGTGTCAAGATGGGCAGGGTAGATGTAAATGTCATTCCCTGAACCTCCATGCAAAGGGCCATTTCATACAATATGAGATTTCCCATATAATCTTTTTCTTCTTTTAGAAGCATAATTTTTTAACTTTCCCTGTATTTTTACTGCTATAGTTACATACTCAGAGACTCTAACAAGCATCTGTGAAAGTACCTGAAGGGTAAAGAAAAATCTGCCAAGAATAAAGGTTGGATTCTCAGGTTTGGCTTTGAGAAACACTAGTGAGAAGAAATTCTCTCTTTAATTGTGCTATCAAAAAAAAAGCTTCTGGATGATATAACTTACACATTACCCTTTTCCAGAAACACATCTAATGGTGCATGTCTCCACATGCACTGTTCCACACAATCTCTGTGCGAGGGGTATGGATTAGTGGGTTTTCTTTCACATTCAGGGTGCGTGGGGGAATTACGTTAATTAAGAAAGCCAAAACAAGGCTCAGGTTGTTCATGCCAAATAGGCACTTTGAGAACTGCAGATTGCACATGCCCAACAGTGTTTTCATTTTCAGTGACTGCAGGAACACAGAATCTGTACCACAAACTGTAAGGTCCATGGAAACAAGCTTTGACCTTCAAACTATGGCAGCTGTAGTTTAGATTAGGCTTTTCCTGGTATATTACTATAACAGTATAAAAAATGACAAGAATTTTTGCTACTGATGAATTTTTGCTACTTGTCTAATACAGCAGATTTTGAAGAAATACAATAAAGCTAATCTGTTTTTGCCACTTACAACAAAGGCTGTTTTTCTGTTAAACTTATTCACTCTTACACATTAATTTCTGTGAATAACATTTGAGGGAAGAAGCATAACTGACTGAATCAAAAAGCTCAATTTCCCTGAAAGCAGCCAGATTTTTAAGCTCTTGGAAAAGCTGCTTATAGCTATGCATTTCATAAAAAAACCACCAAAAAACAAAAAAAAAACTGCATCTAATAGGACTAAAACAACATACAGACTGTTATTTTTATTTTTCGGCTATATTAGAAAAACTCCACCTTATATAGATATTTCAATGTTTTTCAAAATACCTGTATTGAAACATTCTCCAAAGGGAGACATCTGAGCAGCAAACTGCCTAATGCAGCCTAAGGGGCTGCTGGACTGCCTTTCTGCAATGGCACACTTGCTGGCTCCTCTTCCAGCTTTTCCACCAAGATCTCCACGTCCTTTTCTGCAAAGCTGCTTTCCAGCCAGTTGGCCCCATCAGAATTGGTACATGTGGTTATTCCTCCCAAGCCTGAAGTTCAACCAACAGAAATGCCAAGTTCTGCATGAGATTCCTGTTGGTGTATCTTTCCAACCCGTCAAGGGCCTTAATGAAGCTGCTAAGCAGTTCTGCCACCAGTTATCAGCCCCTGGGGAACTCTTAGTTACTGGCCTCCAGCTGGACCATGGGCTGCAGTTCACAAAACCTTTGAGGCTGGCAGCTCAGCCTGTTTGCAGTCCACCTCCCTATTCACTTATTTACCCATGGGAATGTCATAGGAGACTGTGCTGCAAAGCTAACTGCAGGGTAGATATGCAACATCCACTGTAGCTGCTGTGGAAGTGTCCTTGGAGACCTCAGGGGGAGAAGACTTAGAAAAAGAGAAAGATCACTAGTGGAGAAATTCCAAAGGGGCTGGGTACCCCCTGGAAAGTGGAGTGACCATGGTTTAACCCAGGACAAACCAGAGTAGCCACTGCTGGTGTCCATCATCTCCTCCCTCCCCCCAGGGGCCTTTGTACTATCTCATGTTATCTCCTGGGCCCCTTCTATTCCCCATTCCATAGGACCAAGTAATCCTGGACCTTACCTATCCTCCCCCAGACCCCCTGGTGATTGGTTGTATGAGATAACTCTTAAGGCTGTGTCTGAGCCCCCTCGCTCTCTTGGATTCCTGCCTCCCCTCTGTGTGAGCTTCCTGCAATAAAGCCACTCAGAATTAAAGGCACTCCAAGAGCCCTCTCGTTATTCTCTTCAGCTGACAGCTAAACCGAGCTCAGTCCCTGCACCACCAATGCAGGCTGCAGATTCTCTGGCTTAGTGTCTAGAAGATGCTGCCAGAGTGCCCTGGAGGCAGGGGCACTCCTGGAAATACAGCCAGCTGGAACCTGTCTGATTAACACCGGGCTGGACAGAGGAACCAGCGAGCTATAATCCACCACTCTCCCCTGCAGAAGGCTATCAGATTAGTGAAGCATAATTCTCCGTTCTAAATCCACACTGACTATTCCCAATCATCTTCTTTGCCTTCAAATGTCTGGAAGTGATTTCCTCTGTTGTTTGATCCCACACTTTCACAGGGATCAAGTTGAAGATGACCAGACTATAGTTTCTTGTATTCTCCTTGCCCTTCATGAAGGCAGGAATTACATTTTTTTTCTCTCAATTACCACACTCTTTCAAGGATAATCAAGAATGGCCTTCACAAAGACACTGGCCAGCTCCCTGAACACTCATGGGTGCACCCCACCTGCTCCCATGGACTTCTGCACTTCCAGTTTGTGCTCCTCGCTCTTCCTCTATTGAGGATCAGTCTTCTGTAATCCAGAGAAGTCCCATGCACCTGATTCCTGAAGGTCAGCAAAAAAGACAGGATGGAGAAGATACTGAACATCTCAGCCTGCTCTATGCTCCCTGTCACCAAATCCCCTGTGCTATTCAAAAGTGGGCTGACATTTTCAATAGTTTCCCTTTTGTGGCTGACACACCTGCAGAAGTATTTCTCATCGCTTTTGCTCTTAACACCCCTTGCCAAATAGAACTCCAAGGGAGCTTTGGCTTTGCAAACCCTGTTTCTCCCTTTTCCTTCAGAATCACTTGTCTCTGTCTTGACTTCCCATATGCTTCCCTTTAATGTCAGATTTCTGCTAGGAACTCTTTGTTTGTCCATGTAGGCCTCCCAGCAGTTTTGCTTTACTGTCTATACATCAGGATGGATTGTTCCTGAGCTTGCATGGGGAGAGCCTTGAGAAATCAACCAGCTCTTCTTGATGCCTCTGCTCTCCAGGCCCATATCTATTCTAATTGTTGTGCAGCTTGGTAACAGGGCTGTGCCTGCGTGCACATTCAGTGTACCTAAGTCCTTAATTCCCTTGGTGGTGCACGAACTCCCCATGGAGTTCTCTACAGGGATGAAATAAAAGGACCTATTCACAACTCTACCTGCAAATATTTATTTTGACTAACTGTCAAAAGAGCTTGCCATGTGGGAATTTTGGATGGTTCCAATTATTCCTCCAGGCAGGTCCTCCTGTGTCTTGATAAACTCATCTATGTCAGGGTGCTGATTATCATCCTGAATGGAGTCTATGGCCATTTCAGAGAGATGCTCAGGCAGTTTTTGCAGCAGAATTAACTGAACTGTGCACAGATAAGACACTTGCAAATAGACAGTAACCTGTTCCTCTAGATGTAGAAATGGTCACATACAATAGTTTTTGAAGTTAAGATTACTAAAGAGGTTATTTGTACATAGTTTAAGATTCTTTCTAGCAATGACCACGCACGTGCCCGGGAGATCACACAGGACCATGAGTCAGCTGGGTTGCAAGAATTCAGCAGAACTGTGGCTTGCGGAGTCTCATGCAATCCAGGTGAAAACACTGTTGCAAGAAACTACCATTCAGACCAGCACCTGATTGCTTTGTTCAGGAGATCTAATTGTTGTGGGAGTCTGTGTAACATTCTTCTATTATGGGACACAACCAAAGCATACTTGTTTCTTTTCACTGTGAGAATCCATTACTTGAAAAGCCATCCTCAATCACAAACCCTTCATAATTTCAGGATTTCTGTTTATTTACCAGTACTTTGTAGGCATCTGTAATATCAACATAGCAAATTAAATACAGCCACTTGACATAGAAACTGCTACTTTGTCAGTAAGACAGAAAAAAATTCATGCAATCATAATTTGCATCTAAAATTAATTAATTGCATACCTATTTCTAAAGTAATATTTCTTTCTGTGTTATGCATTTATACAACTACACTACTATGTTGATGTGAAAATTAAGATAAGCATACAAAACACTTTCAACATACACTTAAAAGGCATACACTTACAATCAAATACTTCAAATCTCATTTTTCAGTGAGGGAACATAAGCAGGTGACTGCCTTAGATGAAAATCCCCACAGTTAGCCATCAATGTGGCACCTATATTGAGACAGGACCAAAAACTTGACAGATAAGTGAATACCTGAAGAAAATAGGTAACTAGAGAAACACTGCTATTATTACATAAATATATACTTTAAAAGTACATAGTTCTGCAAACAATGACATTTCTTTTATGACTGCATCTTTTCATTCTTTTCTCTACTCATGATAATGCTGACACACGAAAAGGATTGTGCAACAAATAATTCTGTAAATGTTCCACACATATTTTTAAATGGTAGCAGAGTACATAGACAGATTTCAACATGGGTTGCCGCAGGTAGTCATTTAAAATTTCCCAGTTAGTGTATTTCACTTTTAGTAAGTTTTTGAAAAGCCCTCCATAAAAAGTTTAGGTCTCCATTTCTGTAAAATGTCTGAGTAATCAACTAGATTACAAAATAATTCAGGAACACATTAGTGTAGCAATCTATTTTGATAATCTTACTATATTACTTGAAATAATTAATTTTGTATCAATCTAACATTTTCTTTACAAACCTGAATTCAAAAGAAATTATAGCAAAAAGAAAAACACAACCCCTTGCAAAAAAAGGCAGACCAGCTAAATTGTGAGGTACTGTAGAGAATAAAAATGACTGTTCACACACACTGAACACACCCAGAGATACACAAATTTAATACAATCAATATAAAGAATATCTATGTAAATTCCAATTCCCTCACCTTCTTCCACCACTTCTATTACCTTGTACTACACAACCCAAATAGATAGGAAATAAATGGTAAGGGCAGCATTCGGATGATTCTTGCAGTATTTCAACTCTTTTTCAGTTGTGCAAATTGCTTTATGACATTACAACTCTGAATACCGAAATGACATTACAATGAATAATCATGGAATTTCTGTAGTTTTATTTTTTTTTACATCCCTGCAATAGCTACATGGATCCACATTTAGAAAAATCTCTACCTAACACATGAAAATAAAAATTTTTTGATAAAGCCTCACATTTAGACATTTATTACTGAACACAATTTTACAAGATAACAGAATTAATTATACAGTCCTCCAGATGTACTTCAAGACTTGAACACCAGTTCATGTACTTCATTGCTGTTGGAGTGGACTTAGTTATTCTATTAAGGAAAATGCAGTTTTACTAAATGACAAACTATTTTGACAAATAGTCAAAGTCAGGAAAATCCAGGAAATAGTGACATTATTCCGAATATTTTTGTAATATAAACATAAAGCAATAATACTATTTCAAATGCTTTGACATTGTGCTCATTTACTTCTCCAAATCAAGTAAGACTTTTGTTGCTTACTGTCAGGTTTATGAGCAAATGACAGTCACTTACATCAATTCCCGTTAAATACAATTACACTGAGGAAAAAAACATAAGTAGTTATGGCCAAAGTGGTATTTTTAAGTATGGCAAAATGATTAAGGCAAAGTAAAATGACAGAAAGGCCCCATAGGCAGGTGTGTTCTTTTCTTTGTCATTGGAATGATCAAATTCGTAATAGTGTTTGGGGATTCAGAGCAGACAAACACAGTGCAGAGAAATATTTGTTAAACACAGATGTCATTTATCAAGATGTATGAATAACTGTAATCCAGTATTGCATTCCTTATCCACATTAATAAATGAAGGGAATAAAGGAGAAAGTGGGCAAACCAAAAATAAAAACCCTTCTGTGCATTCTTCCAGTCCTGCAGTGTGACTAACACAGCACTCCTAAGGAGTAGTAATATGCATTCCAAACATCTGCCATCTGACAACATTCACAGTAGTGCAAGAAGCAACTTTGACGGAAAATTGCAAAATATATCTACATATGACTGCTATCAACCAGCTTTAAAAATCTGAGAGGTGGTACTCTTGGAAATATCGTATCAGGAACATGACTGAGAAACTTTTAGAAGTATTCCTTTATCACACACAAATAAGACATCTAGATCAAAAATACAAATAAATAATTTTTGAATTTTCTGACTCAATGATAAAAACACCAATTGCATGCAACACTGAAAATACTTTTTGATGTTAAAAATTAGAATTAATGTCTCATTAAAAACATACTTCCTATTATTAAAATAATTCTGGAAAAAAAAAACGTTTGTAGGCACCACTCTGAATACAGAAGAAAATATAATTAAGCTGATGCTGCAGAGAAAAGAAACAGACTTCAGCTGGCAGGACACAGACCCAAGACCTGCAGGTGCCCAGGGTTTCCCACCAATTTAACACAGAGAGCAAAACACAGGGCTGCCCACAATGTATTATTCGTTCAGAACTAGTACTCATGATTCCTGGAAAACTGGGAACCATTGCTCTAAACAGATCAAAGACTGAAGTGACAGCATTTTATTTTACATCATCAACTTTGCCTTATTCGACTTTGCCAAGCCTTCACTCTGGCTTTAGTATTAAGCATGTTCATCATTTACTACACCTACACCGCATTGTTATAAGCACATCTGGCACCTGAATTCAGAAAGGGCTTGGGTGGAATCCCACACCATTAAAAACTAGTTTGCACTTCTGTAGCTTCATAAGCCTCTAAAGCCACAAAGGTTATCTTTAATTACAAAAGGCACCATCAAGTATTTATTATATAGAACATTATGACTCTTTACACAATCTACTCATTAACTGGGGTTTATCCAATCTCATCTCAGGCAAATTCTGGTGGCACCAGACAGGTTCTCACCCACCAATGCCAGTCAGTTAGTCCCAGGTGAAGCAGCAAACAGTGCAGAAGATGCCTTTTTTCAGATTTAAGTCATTAGTTATTCCTCTAGTCAGCCCTGAAATTCAAGGAAAGAAATGTAATAACTGCCCATGTCTGGTGCTGAAATTTATTTCCAGAGAAGCAGTGTCTTTCCTGCAGTTATTCACTAGTTGGAATGAGAAATATTTAGGAACTCCCTCAACAATTCCCAGATGAATGCATATTACCTCATTAACAAATGCTCCACATTATGGGAAATAGGTAAACGAAGAAATGGGAAGTGTGGAGTCCTTCCCAAACTATCCTGCTCCCACTTCAGTCTGGATGGAAGGCTACAGCTAATTTGTGTTCTGTTTGCCCAGAGGTTTTCCCTAACTAGGATCATAACCCACAGTCATCACTCATCTCTGCCTTTTGGGGACACAGTTGTTTAGGCCCACTAACTACTGCATGCTTTACAGAACTCAGAAAACAAAGAATATCCAACAGCTTAATTTTGTAACAAATTTTTAGGCTCTGTTTGTGCCACCTGACTTCAAAGAGAAGGATTCTTTTTAATCAGCCGAGGAAGAAAATAATTTGTATGCAAACAGAATTAAGCTATCAGTAAGGCATGACAGTTGAACGTGGATTCATTAAACAGGGCTGCATCTGAGGACTAAATTAGGCATACGGAATGGATGGGGGAAAAAAATCTATATCTTAAAATGTGATAGGGTCCATTTGCTAGATGAGATTACTTTTCTCTACAATACATTACCCAAAGGCACTTCCAAAACTGAGGGAGTATATTACATGGGGCTAATCAGAACTTTTTTCCTAAGTAGGTCAAATGTTGAAAGAAAATCTTGAAATCTTATGCACTGCTAAAAAAAATAAAAAGAAAAAACTCCCGAAAGCAGTACAGCCAAGGTGCTAATCACTTTCTAAAATATAAAAACCTTCTGCATAAACATTAAATGTATCACTTTAAAATGCACAGTCATACACCTGAGGCTGTTCTTTCACTGTCATTTTAAATCAGTCTGTAATAACCAAATGAATTTTAATTAGAAAAATGTCTTTATTTGCATACGTAGCTGTTTAATTTCACAAAGATTGACTTGTTTAATTTTTTTATTTTTCAGAAATCAAAACATCCCCAGTTCAAAATGGTCAGGCATATTTAGACTCCAGATTTAGTTCTTTGTTTAGAAGAACATTAACAAGAAGAGACAAGGTTTGTTTGTTTTTCTCTGGTTTTATTTACACTAGGTGTATTACACCTTTGAATAGCTTTGATGAAGAATGAGGCATCATGGGGAAGGACAGTGAAGGAATTAGCAAAACAAAAGGAGAAATAGTTTTACTGCCAAACTTCGGAACAGACAATTCTGACTTAGGTTCCAGCAAACACCAGTCACACACTGTCGTGTATGTCCTGTCCTGTACTGCCCATGACTTCGCAAATTCCCAAATTAAAAATCTCCTTGGTAGAGCATGTTTCCTAGCCATTATTCTAAAGCCTAACTGATGATTATCCATTTTTTTCTTCATGTCTTCTTTCAAAATTCAGCAGCAAAGAGCATATACAAGTTTGTGGACGGGTACAGAAGGGAGGAGTTGCCATGGATTTAAATGGGAATACCATTAACCTCTCCAAAGACAAATGCAATAAATCTCTGTGTGCCTCCTGGGCTAACAGACAGTGGTTTAACTGCAATTAGGACAGCACAGAACCCCTGCTGCTAAGAAATAGGCTCAATTAGTTTGGGCATAGTACCAACACAGCTTTCTGTAATCTCAGGATGCAGCAAGAATCATCTACCAGCTGTCTGCAGCATGGAAACAGTAAACTAGCATCTGTCTGAAAAGGACATATTGACTTACTGATGTGAGAGCTATAAAATCAGAATTAGGATTATAAATTTTGCTAAATGGGGAATGATGATTGGAAGCAGCAGAATCAAACTGGAAAACAGATAAAATATGTAAAATGATGACTTCTCATTAAAATGAGATGGAAAGAAGTGGGTAACTTCCTGAGGACTACAGGACTATATCGTGGCATTAAAAATAGAGCCAAAGTAGCTCCTAAACCAGGTCAGATTTAGAAAGGCCCAAGAGGAATTTGCAACTTTACCACTCAAAAAAAAGCTATTTAGCAATGTGCTATTGCCAAACTGCTACAAACTGTGCTTCAGCAAGAGGTTCACATAAATGAAATATATTTTTTACTCTGTTCATGGGTTTGGAGGGATTGTCTAGGTCTATAATTTGGAGAGATAGATCTATTATTTCAGATGGCTTTTGGGGTTTGGGGTTTTTTGGTTTCCGAGAATAAAGAAAAATTCTGGACGAGAAAATAACTTATCAAATAAGATGCATCTTCTGGAAAATGCAATAAAATACCACACTTGCATGCATATATCCTGCGTCTCTGTTAATGTAATTACTAACAAATCAGAGAGTAGATAAGCAAGATCCTCACAGAACCCCATAAAACCAAAGGCAGAGTCTAGAATGCTACCTTTCAGAAGGAACAGATTATTGCAGTGAAAAGTCCTTAAAGGATGAGGCTTCTTCAAAAAGAAGAGGATCTCACCTACACACACAACTCAACATTACTGTGCAAGTGAAGGTTTGCTTTATATTCTTCACATACATAACCTGTAGCCTGTACATGACTATTGGCTATGTCTCTGAGTCACACAGCAATAACATAAAATGTTTTTTAAGCCAAGTCAGAGTCTGGAATGATTCTGTATTTCCCCCTCAAGTTAACTTATTTTGAGTTAATTCAAGGCACCAAATGTGGTTTTGTAAAATAGTATGTAGTCTTCCATTTGTTCTGGTCTACAAGTATGTGTTCAAGCAAGAAAAATAACCGAAGTTAATTAGCAAATAACTAACTTAAGGAAGAACAGTCTTGAGCAGACATACTCAAAGCTTTGCCATGCCTTCATGGAAAATAAAGCAGCTCTCCTAATTCAATCTCCACACTACGTATTCTTGGTAGACATGTGTGACATTAGAGAGAGAAGGTTTTGGTTATAAACCATAAATATTCATTAAGGAACTATTCAATGGCCTTTTCAGAAAAATACATGTCTGAGAAAAGATTATATTCTTTAGAACTTTTGCCAATTTATTATTAAACAGCATTCAACTGTCTGTAACATTTCTAAATGCAGCAATTCTGAGTGAGTGAGTACATGAAAGGATAAATCTGGTTCACACAGTCTAAAATCTTCTTCACAGTCTGGGAAAACACTACAACAGGGAAAAAATTCATAAGAAAAAAAAATCTTCATCTGTCAGTCAAAGATTCTCCTGGCATAACTTCAAAACTTTACTCCCACTTTGCTATACGTTTTGATATAAAAGTTCATCCTTTCAAATCATCATGTTAGACTCAGCTAACAATCTTGCTAGAATATCTGCAAACAGAGATCTGTAAAAGAGTAAAAAATGGTTGTGATCTCCCAAACATTTTTATGACCTCACACCTTTAAAATTCAGTGTTTTGCTTATTCTTAAATACTGTGTTCATCTGCCTGAGATAATTTGCTTAAGGACCTCTTTTCTTCACCCCTCTCCCTATAAAGACAGATAAGAAAGAAACTGGAATCATAATACCAAACATGAATTGAATAATGCTATTCATGATTTTTCCATGAATTGAAATGTTTACTCCCAATTTTTTTTCAGTTTTTTCTTCTGTATGGAAACAATGTATTAATTCCTGAAATTCTGTGTCCTACTTTTTTAAAAAATGCATATAATTTGCAAATAGATCCTAGATGAAAGAACGAAACCTCCCAAGACATAAGACCATTTCTTAAATAAATGGCAGCAATAAGTTTTTTGCACAGCAAAGATTTGGCAAATAATAGGAAATTAATGAAAATCTACAATTACTCAGATTATAAATTACAGAATCAGCAGCAGGATTGTTTTCATTTACAAAGCCAAAAGTAATTATAAATAATGAAATAAGAGAGCTCTAGTAACAGCCTTGGTTAAGAGTATCAAATTAGCAAGCTGAGAATAATTTGAAAAATGTAACAACACTAAAGAGCCATCAGAGTGATGATAATTGGCAGCATCTGCTATTTCACTGCAACAGTACATCAAACCAGCTGCAAATATCGGGCTTTTTAGGCTTTCTCACAGAGTTGTACACTCGCCTGCCTCCTCTGCTTTCAAACACTGAAGTGCAATGATTGTGCTTCATACAAGAATATTTGATGAAAAAAACAGGATTACAAATAAAATGACTTACCAATATTTATGACACAATAGGTGCTACTTTAAACAGAAACTCAAAAAAGGCAAATGTTTTCCAGCCTGTGTTAAAACAATCTCAGGTTGTAACTTGACAATTTCAGCTCTGTTCCTACAGAATTTCTGTATACTCTTCAAACCAATTCTGTTCCATTCCATCTTTCACCAACACTGGGTAGAAAATTAGATCAAAAAAATTAATCATACTACTCAGTGACTTGTATTATTCAAAATTCTCCATTAACTCTTGAAACTTCAGATTGATGCTGCCATTACCTGAGATACAGAGGAGGCAACTTAGAAGGTTCAGAGAAGCTTTTAAATGCTACTATTTCCTATAAACTACAAGCCCTTCAAATAGGACTAATTTGGGCTTCATAATCATTCTTCAGGATTAAAAAAAAGTGCTGGGAAACATCAAACCCCACCATTCCTCTATACTCAACTGAAGTTTCATTTCCTATAAGCACTCAGACACTGAAGGCAGGAATGCACCATGGAAATGATTGAAAATTCTAATCATTGCCCACATGTCATTTGCTCTCCACAGTAACTACAGAAGATGACAAATGCAGGCTAGACCTTGCAAGTACCTATGATGGGGAGGGAGATCACAGACGGATGAAACGAAGGAATGTGCAACTGCCACGAAGACATTCCGATGGAGCTGCTAAGCATCTTCTCCCATAAACTGTGACATCTGAGACAGCTTCATTTCTTCCACATGCCTCCAGAAACAACTACACAGACAGTGCAAAAGACTCCCTCAACCATTCCTCCTTCTGACCTTCTCCTTCCTATAGAAGTATTATGTGATCAGATTTTAAAAAAACATTATTTAAAATATCCAGCATACCCTCCCACTCAGAGCAGTGGTTATACTCACCACGGTGACTCGCACTACATTTAATGTAGCTGACACTGAGTGCTACACATTTGCTAGTCAGAAGTTTGATTTAAGGCCTGACCTGCCTTTTTGTAACACATTCATTTTGTCTATGTTGTGGATACAGAAACAGTACTGTTCTAACTGGAAAAATGTATCTGGGAAGGGGTGGGGGGTGTGCAGCAACCTTTTCCATAACATTAATACCACATAGCACAGAAATGACACAGGAAAAGTTTCTCTGGAATTATTTTACATTTGCTGGCACAACGTTTCACCTACAACTAACTGCAAGAGAAAAAAAATGAACTAGAGGAAGAAAACTGTCTAAGCAAGCTGTACTTGAAAACAGATCTCAAGAAAGGGGGGTTCTTGACTTGAAAGGATTCCTCTCCCCCACTACTCAGGATCCAATGAAGTTCATTAATTTCACAGATAGTCAGTTGAACAGTTAATAATATGAACAACAAGTCTACACTTGTTAGGACTCTTAACACCACAGATTTTGGAATGGATAAAACAACAAATGCTTTGATATTAAATAATGGATTGGGGACATTGATCTGAAACACTGGACAGAATTAGGATCCCTGAGGTTAGGCTCTGGTAACACATATAATTACATAATGGCTTCTTCTAAGACCAAAAATAGATGGTCTCAGGAATAGCACTAAGCATATTTGAGTGCTAGAGAGAAGAGGAAAAAGAATTGATAACCCAATACCTTAAAAACTGAACAACAGATTCCTCACACTGATTGGCCAAAATGTCTTTTTTTAAATCACTTTTTGCCTCTCATTTTGCAACGAATTTGTTACTAGTATTTTAAAAATTTTCCTCTGCACACAGAAGAACTAAAAAGATATTTTTAGCCTGGTTTCCTAAGGAAATGAAACCTATCCGTTAGGCCCTCATCACAGTAACTTCTGAATTCATGGAGTGATTTCTGCCAGGTCTGACAGGGTGTGAGACATATTAGATTCCCAAAAATGGCAGCTGGGAGAGGAAAGGGAATGTAAGTAGTGCTCCCACTGTGGAGCTGCCTTTGCTAGACATCAGGGAGAACACCCAGGAGCTCCTCCCTGCCGTCTCTGAGACCAGGCTGCTGCAATTGTGTCACTCAAGGGTCCAGGTGGAGCAGGGAAAGGACAAGGCTAGTTTTCTCTGATTGTCTTGTTTCCTCAAATGACAGCTGGGATGATCATGTATTTGCATGATTCCAGTTCAGTTGGAAATGAAAGTAGCATTGACCAAATCCCTTTACAAGAATATCTTGTTACAGGTCTACCAAGACTTTTAAGAACTGTGCAGATTTGCTGAGGATCCAGGAGCAGGCACTGGAATGCAGTGAAGGCTGGAGGAAGGGGTGAAATTTGTTACTGACTTGAATGAGGGAAAAATTCTAAAAGCTGTAAGAGGAATCTCCTGTAGCTGGAGAACCAGGTAAAAGAATAATAATAACAACAAAATTGGTATAAAAAAGAAGAAGACAATATTAAGGGTTAAGATGTCTCCAAAACAAGCTTGTTTTGTCACTTAGTAAGAACAAATTACTTGCTAATTACTCTCATGTTGCTCAGATGAGGGATGTGGATGGCCTCAAAAAGCAACACTTCCTGCAGCTATTACTGCTCTTTTTTCCTACTGCTAGACTTAACATCAAGTTCTGCAAGAAGAAAAAGAATTATTCTTTGATGGCTGTTAAAAGGCATCAGCATTAAAGGTAAGTTATGTGGAAGCCTTTTCATCACAGCACACCCATATGTTAGAGCACAAGTGGCTGGCAGCCACAAGGTCACTCCCAGCTGAATAATCCACAGTCCAGCATGTTTTCTTGTGTGAGATTCAAAAGGAATTACTTGTCATGTTTTTCAGTGTGAGATTATAAATAAAATTATAATCATTTGAAATCCTTATTTTTTGTCAACCTCATGAAACTCCTCAAACATTAAGCCAAATGTTATCATCTTTCAAAAGTACATGTCCAAATACGAAAAGAATACATAGCAGCCACTCCGTAAATACATGCCGTAGAAACTAGAGAGTGCTAATGTGGATAGACAGCTTACAATAAAATAAAATGTATTAATTAAGAACCCAAAATATATTGACAATTTCTAATGATGCCTTCCCTAGGAAAATCACCCATTACTGGGGGTTTTTTGCTTGCTTGTTTGGGCTTGGGGCTTTTATTGCTAGGAAAATTATAATTGAAATGCTCCTAACACATTTCAAGTGAAGCTTTTAAGTAAAAAAAGATACTGACAATGGAAGTTAGCTCATCCCACTAAATGGCTGCAGTAAAACAGATTGTGAGCTGATGTGCCCTTCCCTAGTCTTGGGGTACATTGAACCACATCAGACACATGATCAGAAAGACAAAAAGAAATAGCTGTAGCAAGTAAAACCCCTATTACAACTTTTGGCTGCACACTAAGAACCCAATCTAATTCCCATTCAGACCAGTAAATACAGGCTAGAACCTTCCATTGTACTGCTGCCAAGACACCAGGCTTGAACTTAATACAGACTCCATGGCTGATTGACAGTTTTTTGAGCACAGTAATCAGAAACCCAGCTTATTTTAGCCTTGACTATAAATCTCCACTGCAAGATATCCTCACTTGAGGTTATTAAGTGCATTTAAAATGAAACTATACTAAAAAGTAGTTGCTTGTTTATTTAGCCTATTATTTAGGACTTTAAACTGCAATAATTATTACTACCAGGACCTGCAACAGAAACTATCAAAGATAAATCTTCCAATGACCAAGCAGTAACAGCAATCAACATAAATGGCTTCAGCTTGTGAGGGACAGCACAGCACAAGATCTAGTACTTGTGAGAGAAATGGAAGTTCATTTCTCAACTCATTCAAAAAATATCAATCAAACCCCTTTTCAGACCTTACAAACTTGCACTGTTTTTTCAACTGTTATTATTATTTTGATAATTAGCTTGTAATTTGTCAGGTGACTATATCCTTCTGACCTTGCATGGAGTTTGTTGCTAAGGCAGGTTATGTGTCAAGATTTATTTACTTTTAACAACACAAAAGATCTTTTTTTTAATGATTATGATATAACAACACAGAGCAATACATCTTATTCAATTTTTAACCACAGAAGATCACTTTAAATTCAACTTTCAATTTAGATCTAAAATGAAAGGAACTTACCAGTTAGGGTGTGCATGGTCTCTCTAATGTAACTTACGGCGGTTTAGAAAGCTAGCAAGGCTGTTCTGATATTAAAAGCAACAATGAAGGGAAGTGGTTAGTCAACTAGCTGGTTCTGTTATTCCCTCCCACTTCTTACAGCAGTACCTCACTCTTTGGGGTCATAATTCAGCTCACTATCCCAGTTCTTAGTTTTGTTTATTTTTTAAAAAACCAAAGCAAAAGAAGTGTGACAACACCTTTGCAGGATTATTAGTGTTTCAAACCAGATGTTCAATAACTATTTTCGTAATAAATGTTAGATACAACATCCAAGCAGTGGTAATCTCTGTTTACTTGAAGGGAAAATTTAAAAAATCACAACCAAAAATCTATTTAAGAGTAGCTTTTCTCACTGCTGCTTTGACTGAAGATAATAACATTCAGCATTAGTGGGAATGGAAGAATAAATTATCTGTATATATCATTAGTCAAATTACCTAACAACCCCAATTAAGCTGATTTTTAGTCGATGGGCAGGGGATTTTATTCAGGTACTTATGCATTTATACCTGAATAGAGGATGCTATTTAACAAAAAATCAGTATTTTATAGTCACTTGAAGTGACCAAGGGTAGAGAGAAACAGAAAAGAAGTAAAAATTACATTATTTTTAAAATTAGTATGTTTAATTTTTACCTTAAAGCCATATTTGTTAACACATTTTCATACATGCTATATGCTTCTTCATTTCAAGGTACAATCCAGTTCTAGGGGACCTACTTCAAATTTCGATTTCACTGCCTAGCCATTAATTTTTTTTCTAATACATGATATTTAACACCACACATTAAAGGAATTCTGAAAGAATTAACACAATCTCAGTGACCTCCTTTAGCAAGCTCCTTTAAATACCAAGAATTTCCACGTTTAGAAACAGTGGAAAAAACAACTAAACAAGACATCTCCCTTTGTTCCTGTGCAGTAAAATAAAATGGATTAGGATGAGTTGGTTAAAGCTGAGCCACAGAAAGCCCAAGTTTATCTTTACGTTTCTGGTCTTACGGTTTACTCCATGTTTTCCTTTAGCACTTGTAAAGTGCCAAAAGGCCAAAGATTTAGTGTCTACATCCAGAGGTTTGGGTGTTTTGAGTACTTGGAATAAATCATGAACTAGATCAAAGTTCAAGTTCTCTCCCTACCAGAAGACCTCCTCACATCCAAAAGCCAACATGTGGCTGAGGCCAGAAGGAACTGCACTCTCTGTGTGCACCACTCACGTACCTTGCCCAGGCTCGGTGATGTTACCTGTTTTTTATGCGATTTCCTGGTATAGTAATCAAATACATCATGTTCATAAACACATCACTCTACAACTGCTGTGTGTTTCCCCTAGCCCTCTATCAAGATACTGTCCCATACTTTTTTACCTGATGGTCAAAGCATTTATGGAATTTCAACCAATAAGTTAGAGTAGCTCACACAGATCATTCATGGTATCTTAATGTTTAAATTGTCCTTTGGCTTAAGGACAGCTTTTCCCTTGCTTGTAATGACTGCATTGGTGTAAAGGAATCTTAGGCTGTGGAGCCGCTTTGACAGCTTTCCCCTACACATATGCAGGGAAATTGGGGGTGGGCAGGTGGGTGTTTTTATCAAGGGACACCTTTCACTTGGTCAGGCTGCTCCTTCAACCTTGTCCTGAATATTTCCAGGATGGGGGTACACAGTTTCTCTGGGCAATGTGTTCCAGTGCCTCGCTACCCTCACAGTAAAGAATTTCTTCCTAATACCTAATCTAAATCTGCTCTTCTTCAGCTCACATCCATTTCCCCTTGTCCTATCACTATATGCTCTTGCAAAAAGTCCCTCTCCAGCCTTCTTGTAAGTCTCTTTCAAGTACTGCAGAGCTGCTCTAAGATCTCCCTGGAGCCTTCTCTTCACGAGGCTGAACAGCCCCAGCTCTCTCAGCCTGTATCTCTAGTTACTTAATAAACATTCTATTTTTCAAACTTACAAGAAAAGCCATCAACATTTTTCATGAAAATCCACAAATACAGGGTCTTTAGAACTCACCAGAGAAACCACGTTGGAGATTCTATTAGCACACACTAACTGTGAGTCTCCTCTCAATCTGCTTGTGCCTTTCTGCAGATTACAGGGCAGCATGAATAGAGAGGTTAAATAACAAAACAGAGATGAACTGCCAGACAGCATCATATAAAGAAAATACTATCTTTAGCTCTAGAAGAATTAATTAAAAACTCCTTTCAGTATCTGCTGAAACCTCAGCATTCATTTGTACAGCAGCTTATCAAGGAATAGTAAACTTTACGTATCAATAGCAAACAAAAATTACTGTACTAGAGCTAGTGCATAAAGTTTTCATTGGTCACAATAGACATAACTAATATGTATGCCACGTGGCAAACATACCAGACATCCAGGCAACCCACACATTTTGGAATAGTCAACTATAATGTCTACTAATCTACTGAGTCTACATCTACAGAGTTTAAATGTTGCTGTGTTTGGTCAGATGTTTCTACTAGGCTAACACCACCACAGCAGAAAAAATAGCTACATGCTTCATTTTAAAAGACAAAACATGATAAACAAGGACATTTTTTATACCTTACGTATCTATTTTTCTTCCAGCATGACTGCTAACTATGTCATTCTTGCTCTCTTGGAAAATCATTACAGTTCTTCTTATTTAAAATAATAACAATAAAAGAAATCTAAACTGTTATAATCCCCATTTAGATCAGCTGTTAAACATTACTGAAATTCCATGAGGAAGTGTAACTTTTACAAATATGGACAGCTTGTTTCATTTCCCTAACGTGTTTCTTTACACTATCTTTCCATAAAGGGTGGGACAAAAGAGAAAGAGTAGAATCTAAAAAAAGGTGTTCATACGGACAAAACAGAAGTGGCATCTTTTAAAAACAGTTATTACTAAACATTTTGCTCTATTCAATGGACTGAAAACACTGCTAATTAATTTTACAGTGCCAGGGCTGCACATCCCAATGTATGTAGCACATGCTGCAGCGCAGCCCTCAGCTACCCAGCGAACTTTGATTTTCTGAAAGTTTTTTTGAATAGCAAAACTCTTCGAGTCTCCCTGTTCCCAGAGTCCAGGTATCCCGAGGCCAAGAGCTCCATCAGAGGAAAGCTTAAGAATTATATACAACACAGGAGAATCAATGTCAGCTTTCCTTTCTGGGAACACCTTGAGGCTTCTTCGACACACAAAGACTCTGGAACTAAACAAGCACTAAATTAAATGAGAATGCTCTTTATCCTACTTAGGGTTACACAAGGAGCAAATTTACTTTACAAAGATGGCTTATTTTCAGAGTCTAGGAGACAAATGTAACTGATGTCTGGATCACTGCTGGTACAGGTCCCTCAAGCTGTTCCTGGATGGAGTCACTCCAAGAAGGTTCAGAACTGCCTCCTCCATGAGTGATAGTCACAAAGCAGCATCTCTCTGTGTTCTTACGTTACTCGGGTTCCACAGCCAGAAAAGAAACTCATTTTGGGCATATTCGTCCTTACTTCATGGATCCTTGCTGTGTGAAAAGACTCTGAGCATGCTCTAACTTTCAAAGTTATTTTACGTCTTTCCTAGATAATCCAATCCACTTAAAATCCAAAATTCCATTACCTTTGATTATGTGATCTGGGCCATTGTTTACAGTTTGCCTCAAAGGAGGAGATGACCAAAGCAAGATACATGAAGCTGTCACAAAGGACTGACATCTGAAGTAAAACTCTTCAGTGAAATTTACTAATTTATAAAACATACTTTTCAGGGAATTTTTCTCTCACACATTGGTCAAAACACAGAGAGAGTAGCACCTTATGCACAAGAACAAACCACTGATTGCATGTTCTATCTAACATGCCGTGATATTTTGTTTGCAATGAAAATTATGAGTTTCATATTTGCCCACAGGCATTTTCATGTGAAATTATACCACATTTTGTAACATTTCTTGTAACAGCTCTGGGTTCTCCATGCTTAAAAACACATTGTACTTCATGATGCAATCTAGACACTTCCTTTTATGCCAGTATGAGAAAAAACAAATCAAGCAGTAAGTCCATTTATGATTCCACTGCTAAAAATGACTGTCACAGGATGCTCAAAGCGAAAAAAACTTTAAACAAAATTAGATCAGACAGGATGAGAACCTTTTCCCTCTTTCACATTTCAGAGTATGCAGCAGATATGGAAACAGGCCAACATATTAGCATGTATAAGTAAAATTGGGTATTATTTCTCCTTGAAGACTACACTTTTCAAACAAGTTCAAAAGTACTAAAGATGGCTCCCAAAATCCTCTTAAAATTTCCTTTAACTTCCAGATAACATACTGAAAATATGAAAAAATGGCATAAAATGTGTTACAGAACAGGTGCTTGCAACAGTACTTCAAAAAAACTCATAGAGATCTTTTTGTATTCACTTTTAGTTGCTATTAAGGCTTCAATTCTTAGTTTATGTACTCCAGATATACCAGTCCAGTGTTTTAAAGAACCTAAATATAGATTCTAAAAATGTGAGTCAGAAAAATAGAAAAAAAGAAATATAAATTCCCTGGTCAATTTGAAAAGAATTGACCTCATATAGCCAGAAAATTGACATCTGCAGGAGGAAAAAATGGTGCATAAAACAACGGACTGTAAGTATGCTATATTCACTGTGGGTGCAGAGAAAGATAAAGGATAAGTGTTGCTGCATTGGTTCTACAACTACTCTTTATCATGTTTTTAACATATGGCATGGATGCACTAAGCTCCAAACGAGGAGCATTTTGTGAGGAGCTTTTTTTAAAATCACAGGAATAAACAAGTAAAATAGAGTACTAGGAACGTCTCTACAAAAGGAGCACCATGCAAAACATTTTGTTCCCCTTCATTAAAGGAAAGTATCTTTCAATTTATCTCCAAATTCAATATTCCAACTGTTAATTTTGGCCAGAAGGCCTCAACAGGACTACTCCCTAAATGCCCAGATTTCACAGTTATAGTGGCTGGTGATATTTTTGTATTCTCTTGCCTTCTTGTCTATAATTTTCCTACCATTTAAGTTTCCAGGCTCCATCTGAAGTATTGGGAAGAGATCTCGATATGTATGAGCTATTCCTCTGCATACTTAGTCACCCAGAAAATAAACCTGGGTACGTAGCCCAGCCAGGAACTGCAGCATATACCAGTAGGTGCCCATGAGACAGATCTCAGACATACAGAAAGATCATGAAAATCACTAGGATTTTTTTATTTACTTTACCTTTTATTTCTATAAAACAACTCCAAACACCAAATACATATTTTTGCATTAAAGTTTGAACAGCAGAAATACTACCTTACCTCCTATACTTCCCTTTTTTGGCAGTATTTTAGATACAGTGATGCCTGCTGGCTCAGAGGAAAAGTGATCTCCCTTTTTCAGGGAATTGTAAATGCAAGTGCTACAGCAATTATATTTACTTCGTTGTAATACTTTCAGCAATACAGAGAAAATATATGGGAAAAAATCCAGAGGACAAAAACCTCATAAGGATTCTTTTCTTCACCTTTTCTCTTAATTTCTCAATAATTTTCTGCCTCAATTTCGGAACCTTCTCCTTTTGGAACATCTTCTCCTCATTTCTCCCCAGCAGTAGTAACACAGGTACCTCGTAATAGAGACACTAATGAGATAAGGCTGGTTATTCAGTGATTCGGAGAGAGAGAGAAAGACAAACAGGTTAAAAATACATACATAGAGTGATTACATGACTCCTAAATTCTGTATGTCTCTTCTTTGCCAACATTTTTCTCCTTATGAAAGAAAAGTTGTGCATGATCATATCTTTCTTATAGATAGCAAATAACAGCAAGTAGTACATAGATTTTTGAAGTGCAAGTGGCTCAGAAAATAAAAAAAATATATACCCAAAGTCCAATAATAATTGATTTTTGTTTTGCCAAGACTGTCCTAAGGTCTAATATTTTCAAACTGGTACCTCCTGAAAAGTAGAATTTTAACAATGAAGATTTTATTTTACGTAACTACTTTTGAGGCTTTCAAAGCTCAGTCAGCTCATTCTATTCAGTCAGCTTTACATTATGCAGAGCTTGACATGGATTTTATTTGGTAATGCCTTAGGTTCTAGTTATTCAACATCTAACTGCAGCTTAATCTTCTAATCTCTTGTTCTACTCATCAGTATGACTTTTACATATGCCAATCTTTAATTGTTTAAGGGGAAGCTTAAACAAAAAAGCAGATGGAGAAGCATTTAAAGGTAAATACTTTGAGGGACCTGGTGCACACTTCATATTTTTATAAAGAAGCTAATCTCTTCCATGAAATAGAGCAACTTC
This sequence comes from Eopsaltria australis, assembly GCA_034509425.1. Classification (NCBI taxonomy): domain Eukaryota; kingdom Metazoa; phylum Chordata; class Aves; order Passeriformes; family Petroicidae; genus Eopsaltria; species Eopsaltria australis. The sequence goes on from JAVTVJ010000099.1 coordinate 606,545, forward strand.
TATGAAGGGAAGTTGAAATCCTCAAAGCAGTATTTTCTATCTTCTAAGCAAACTTTGCTAATATTTGATGTACCATGAAAAATTTTCAGTGATGCTGCACAAGTGGTGGTACTGGAATTGCTTTCCAGTGTCTAAGCATACATACCTAACTGCTTCCTCAAGTCACCTGAAAATCTCTTCCAGTGTTGTCTTAATTTTTAATTCTAACAGGAGATAGCTGCATTTGGCTGTCAGGGTCTTTAAATAGTAAGCAAACACTATGGCTCTGCAATGTACCTTTCTTGTAAGAAAAAAAACCCCTGCAATTATCCCTGTGTGGTACCCTGTATATCAGTGTGCAGTGGAATATAAAAAGTGCCTATTATCTGTACTGTTACAGACTACAAAATATGCACCCCTAAGGCGGTACAGCAATTTACCAATGATGGCACGTCTTTAAATAACTATGTTAGAAAAATGAGCATTAAACAACTTTTAATGGCTGCATCTACAGAAAACTTTGTGGCACTAAGCCACAGATCTTTCTCATCTGAAATTTATATTTAGATACATAATTTCTTTTATCTGTATACCAATTTCTCATTGTTACAGAACATATGCTCTTCCTCAAAATAACCTGCTATTTTTGTACTATTACTCAGCGGCATACTTCCACAAAGCTGCAAGTGTTACTTCAGATAAACTTAGTGCCTTTTTGGCTGGTTTCCATGTTACTTTAATGACAGAGAAAAAGACCACCTAATGAGGCATGATCCTTCACCTCCTCCACTGAACCTGGGCTTGCTTTGGGTGAGGGCAACAAAACCAGTTGTTTATCAGCCCCCAGTTGACTAGAGGGGATGGAGGGGAGGAAAAAATACAAGTTCTTGCACATTTCCCCTCTGGTAGAAGTCCTTCAGACAGGAACAGTATCATATCCTACCTCTTAGTAACTCTGATGACTTCTTTTGTTATTTTAAGTATTTCTGAATGGAAAATAGCAGTGGTCCAAACTGCACAATTATCTCATCAAAGGGTGGGTGAAAGAGAATGTTAAACATTCACAAGATTTAACAACACTGTTCACAAATATGATATGCATCTTTCTAAGCTTTGATATGATACATTCAGCAACAGCAACTTAAAATTTCAAAAGTTTTCAATAAATTACCATTGCCTCGCTAACTGCTATTCAGATGTTCTGCAATTTTTGAATTTCATAGCCATGCTACAGTACTACTTCTTCCAGAACATTTTTGCATCAGCTGTTACCATTAGCACACCAATGCACTTCCCTCCCTCAATCAAAAATATGACTGTGCAAGACATACAATTCAGCAGTAAAAAGTCTTATTTTATCTTTAGAAGTAGCTTATTGCAATCATAGAGATATGTGGGGTTTGCTATGTATTTCTTAAAATAGAGACACCCCACACACTTCATGTAGAAATGAGGTATTTCAGTATTCTTCAAAATGAAGCAGCAGCTTGCTTCCTATAAGCTTTAAAAAACAAATTGACAATCTTCCTCTCCATTTTGACCACCATGATAGATTCAAATTTGTAAAGATAGGGAAAAAATAGGAATTGAGCAGGACACAATACTACTGGCTAAAACCTAGTTGATTCTCATTCTAAGTATGCATAAATTTCTTACCAACCATTTCTTGCCATCTCTTCTGTCCCAGAAAACTATTTTACACCACATCACATGGAGTTTAATCATATAAAGTAATACATTCTCATGCAAAAAAATCTCCTTTGCTAAATCACATCATTTGTACATATTCTACTCAATAATGCTAAAGTCTACAGAACCAGAAGTTTATCATACAGGGATGTAAATAATTTCTAATCTAAGAAATATTAAAAATTCTATAAATAAAAATAATTTTAACCCTACAAATTTATTGAAGCCTAATTTTATAATACCTTAAGCCTAAAATGAACTTGCTAAACTTGGTGAGTTTGGGCCACTGACCTTCCTCTGTAACTCCTCCCTCAAGTAGCTATAAAATCTCTGTCCTGATAAATCCTCAACATGTTTTGAAGAATAAGGTTTCAATTTATTTGGGGATCTTCTGAGAGGAAGCACACTGTCTTCAAGAACTGCTTAAAGCTACAGTTAAAAAAATACTTTGGAAGTCTAAAAATTGAGTGCTAATGAGGTTGCTTCATCACACAGTGAATGTACCATTCACTGTTTGTACAGGTCCAGTTCAACAGGGTTGTTTCTGAACATCCAACATGAATAAATGTTCTACAAAACATTGTGAACTTACTTTTCCTTGAGCATATCTTGCCCCTTTTTAATATCAGTGGTTTTTAATCTATTTTCCCTATAAACCTCAGAGATGGAAATTATTATCATAGGAAAAAATTATCCTAAATTGTTTTTGACCATTAAGTAAAACTGCCAGGACAAAAGTGAGTTGCAAGGGAAGCAACCTCCAGCTGGGGAGCACTAAAAGACCTGAAAGCAGGAATATATCTTCAACTGCTTCAGGAAGAAGAAAACGAGAAGGTCTGACCAGTTTAGGCATTTGGCCCACATTTGCCAGAAATAAAGCTATACTTTTAGACATGTATTTTTAGCTTGTCCTATCAACATTAGATATCCCATAGGCTACTTTTGCAGAGTTTTCCATATTTGTTACATGACTTCTGTGAAGGACTGCTCCACGTTACACAACTCAGCAGGATGCAAGAAGCTCTAAGAAGGAAGTTGAGGCTGTTCACTGGGAGGCAGGGAGGGGACAACAGTAATGTACTGGCCTTCTGTTTTCCTTTTCCATACTCCACAGCATTCCACATGCTGCTGGTAAGTAAATTACTTGGCTTACTTTAAGCCATCAGAACAAAAGCAAAAAATGTAGTCACCATGCTGATTTAGTCATCAGAAATCCACTCTCTCTTTCAAACCTATTCTCACAATGTATCTGCCTGGGAGTCAGCTGCCTCACATTGCAGCACAGCAGGGCCACTATCACTTAATCACTATCATTAAACCACCTGCAGCCACACAGACTAAGCTGGGGTATTCTTTGTCCCTCTCTGTCTCTCACTGGGAAATTAGCCTGTTCTCACAGAAGTGTAAGGTTAACACAATATGGTTTTGCTGCCATAGTAGTGTTGGCTAGCAGAGTAAGTCTTTTCAATATTAGACATTAATAGGTGGTAAACTTCATTGACACTGCTGTCTTTGCTGGTCAGATCCTGATGAAGAAATGCTTTACCAATCAAATGGGAACTCAAATAAAAATACACATAGCAGCAGACATTTGTCTACATGTACGTGAATGATCTTGTAGACTGAAACGGATCCACCTGTAAATTCATAAAATAATAGAAATAGGGAAAATAATTAAGCAATGTTACCTCGGTATACATCAGACATGCCTGGATCAAAGCTTCGTTTGACTTTAGTGCATTTGATTAAAAACTAAAACATAATCAACAAAAATTCTAGACTGACATTTCTGACTGCATTTTGTTTAAAAGTACAGAGTTTGAAAGAGTTAATATTCAGTCATTGAAAATATTCTTTATTCAAAAGAAATTAAGCTGTACACGTAAGAGAGCCTTCAAAGACCTTGATACTCTTTTGTCAGTTTCTCTCTATTAAGTGAAGATGATTTAAGATAAGATCGTAGTTTTTTTCTTTCTAAAAAATAATAAATTACAAAAACTCTTAGTTTGAGAACTAGTAAGTCAATAAAAACATGTGACAACTTCAACTGGTTGTTAGACGACACATAAGGTAAGAACAATATCTTATCTTCATCAATATTCTCAAGCGGTTGTCCAGGGAAAAGTAACAACAGGACATACAAAGTAACAACAGACTATACCCCCTGGATAGTCTTCCAGACTTCACATCATTTTCACCCTTTCCAAAGAACTTTCTGAGGCAAATATGTTTGTGCTATGTTAAGGAACCTTCTGGCATTTCTCCTTAGGTACTTGTACAGAATCCCCTTAGATTTTAAAAAAAAAAATGGCCCCTTCCTTTATTTTGAACCTGTTCCCTACCAGCTTCCCTTGATATCCTTTAGTACCAACAGAAGCCCATGCTGGAGCAGGCTCCTGGCAGGACTTCTGACCTTGTGGGGCACCCACACTGAAGGAATGCACCCAGGGCGGAGGTGCACATGAAAAGGAAAATTGGGAGTGAAACTGAGCCTGGAAGAAGTGAGGGATGATGGAAAGGTGTTTTAAAGGCTTGGGGTTGTACTTCCTCATTATTCTATTCTGTTATGACTGGGAATTAATTTAATTTCTCCAAGTGAGTCTGTTTTGACTGTGACAGTCATTGGTGAGTGATCTCTCCCTGCCCTTATCTCTGCGCACCAGCCTTTCATTATATTTTCTCTTTCCTGATAAGTTGAGGAGAGGAGGGATAGAGCAGCTTTGGTGAGCACCTGGCATCCAGTAAGGATCTACCCACCACAACTGGCAAAGGACCTGGCTATGTTTATGGGTGCCAGTCAAAACCTGACATCTGACACCTGAAATGTTCATTTGGCCAAAGCCAGACTGTAAAATACCTCCAGAGCTGACTAATTCCATGTATTATTCCATGTATCTTGAATTATCTCAAACAAACCCAAACAAAACAAACAAACCAAACAAAAAGCCAACAACAAAGAAAATCCACCGGAATATCTGAATGATTCACCTGTCTGGGAGTCACTCTTCTGGTTTACTAGAACTGATCCTCAGTGATTTTGTTGTCCAGCTCTGCTGGATCTTTAAAATTCTGAAAACACAGCAAAAGTTTCAGATTCTAATAAAGCAGCACTTCAGGATCTTTGACTTTACATAAATTTTGGCCCACTATGAAAATGAACAATTCCTCAGATGAGATCCTGATCTGGTTACCTGTCAAAAATATGTGCTGTTTCAATCCCTGTGTTACACATTATTGTGATTGCATCTCTTATGCTGTAAAAAAAGGGAAAACTGACCACGAACTCAGCATACTTTACCTTACTTGCACATATTTTTTTAAAAAGCATGTAATGTAAAACAAATGTTTCAGGAAATTAATATTGCTTATTAAGGAAAGCCTCTTTCTCACAGTCCTACATTCACATTGAAATAATCCAAGAATTTGTCAATCACAAACTATTCAGCAGTTACCAGAAACATAGTTTGGCATGCAAAGAAGTATTAGGAGTTTGAATGACACATTTATTGATAAAATATGAATATATGCATTCTAAGTGTGTATTTTTATATTACAAACAAGATTTAGTTTTCCAGCTAGAGAAAACTAATTTTTTGTAGATTCATATTCAGCCTACTATTATATAACCCTGATCAATACCGTTAACTCCTGCAAGTCTTGCATTTTTTGGGAAAGTAACATTTTATCAATAAAAAAAAAAAGTACACTGGTGTGCCAAAATTCAAACATTTGAGTTTGATTATGAATGTAATTTAATAAGTAGTTTATCTCTTCAAGCATCCAGGAGATATGCTAAATGCATGTTTAAGAAGTATTTGCATTTATTTTACCTTTAAATTGTTGGCATTTGAAGGAGATTAAAATATAAGTATCCAGGAATTGAAAGATATGAAAACTCAAGCCATGTGATGCCATTTTTCAAGAAAATTATTTTAATTTATTCAGGATAGAAATGCAAATAAATCTTCTGAACACATACTGAGCACAGAAAATTGCAATGTGACTCCAATATGATTATGATAACATGAGGAAGAATGTAGAGAAGTATTAATGTGACAGCTTGGAAATGAGAACTTCTAAGGTTACAGACATCAGGTAAGCACTAACAGGGTCACAATGCCTTTCAGTCCAGGAATAGCAACAGTAATTTTCAAAGTAATAGCAGAAAATCAAACAAAATAATACAACTTTTTCATCAATAAGCCCAATATACAATAATATGGGTTAAAAAAGATTAAAAATTATAGAATATTTATGATGTAAGAAAGAGGAGAGCCACAGGAATGTCTTAGTGTTATTCGGGCCTGAGAAGACTTTGTGTGTGCTACAGCTGTGTGAGCTTCCATGTAACCTCCTTTTGCCCCCTTCTCTTTCTTCACAGAGATATTTTATGTAAAAAAAGAAAAAAGGACTGTCAGATGCATCAGACATTTTACTTCCATCTGACAGGAAAAGTAGCAACAATCATATATTCAAATATGTTAAGCTTTATGAAATATACAGAGTGGAAGAGCACTTAGAAGCAGACATAGAACTAAAAGCTACTGCTTTTAGTACACACAGAATTAATATATTCACACAGGCCATCACAGTTAATGAAATCAGCTACAAATCAAATATAAAAATACCAAAATAAAACTACTGAAAATTTCATTATTTAGCATCTATAGGAAAGACCAGAAAAGGGGTGACACTTTCCTCTTCCATCATAATCGTAGTATCTTGATTCTCAGAGATAACAGAGATAACAAAGAAAAAGCCCACACTTATTTCTTGTGGTATTTCCTTATTTAAAATATTTAATACTATTAAGGAAGTATGGAGAATTTTAATTTTTTTTTGCTTAAAGATACATATTTGGGGAAAACTTTGATCACATTAAAAATTTATTCCAATTTAATTAGTTTGAAGAGTAATTAACAGCTATATATCCACCCTAAGTAATATTAAAATAATTTTATTTACTGAACCTCACAGATCTATTTCTTCTTTTCCTAAATTTTTTGTGACAAATGATATGGATATCACTCACCAAACTCTGCCATAAGATCAACATCCTTTCAAACACAAAAAGGGAAATGTATCACTTTAAAGGTTGTAAGGAAAGCCAGAAAAAAACAAACAGATAATGGTAGACTTTAAAAGATACACTGTACAGGAGGGAATATGTTACCAGACAGAACAAAAAGCTCAGCTCTTTCCCAAGAATTAGCCTGAGATTAACTCAGCTCATCTGTCTCCTGGTCACTAACTATGAACAGATATAATAGGTCCTCTTCCTTAAAAATACTAACATACTTGAAAAATTATGGTTTTTACAGTAACACAGTGAGTTGAAAACAACAAAAAAAGTGCAAACAACCCAACCACCAAAAGAACCCCATGTATAAAAGCAAATCTAGACATTTCATCTTAAATGAACAAGAAATTCAAAGGAATATCAAAATATTTGAAAACAATCCAGACTTACTTTTAAAACAACATGGTTAAACTAGTTTGACCCCATTTATGGATACTCATTCAGGATTAAATTAACTCCACACAGTTTAGGTCACCTCCAAAAAAAATTGATATAAATTAAATTAAGGAAGATAATTTTAAAAGCATTCTGAACAAGAATTTAATGCAATTTGATGAATCTGCTTCAAATCTGGTTAGTGTATATTAATTTTTTGCCTGTCCTTGTGTAAACCAACCCAAAGACCCTGGAAATGCTATCATACATAAAAATATAGGTAGGTTAAAGAGCACATCCCATAATGTATGCAAGACCCTATATAATAAGTGTAAACCTTTATTACAGCTTTATTTTTTCCTGCTTAATTTTTTTAAAGGGACATTTGAATTTAAATTATTAAATTAGGATCTTTTTTTCCTTTAATATATCAATTTCTCTCTTCTTGTGGCAGTGCTAAAATGAGGACAAAGATCTACTTTTAGACTAACACTAGAAGTAATCATGGAAGAAGCCTAGAAACAGTCATAATAAACCAACATTTCCACGTTTGGGAAAGCTTATTTTTATATAGGAAAGAAATTTAGCATTTTCCAGGAAAATACAGTTTTTACTCTTAAAATCTAAAAAGAAATAGTACACTATATGCAACGTGTGGTAATTTGCTGTTTTCAATGTTCAACCCTTATTAACATGTACGCATGTACAAATTTCATGTACAAATTCAAGCAGATAGTAAGATACTCTAAAATGATCCATGTTTTACAGGGAAGATCAAGATTACCTGGCTTACAGTAACTCTCAGGCCTCGCACAGCAAGAAGAAGGAACAGCAGGTTCTGATCTGCAAAGCAAGGGTAACACTACCTCCTAGTAGGCTGTCTGCACTTATGCATCAGGGATGAACTTCCATCCCCTAACTGGCTGCATGTTGGGCTGCTCCTGCAAATGTTTATAAGGCTTTTCCAGTCAAAATGTACCAGATTAGCAAAACCATAATATTTAAACTCTTTACAGCAATCTTCTGAAAGGGCATGCATGATAGGACAAGGGTTAATGGCTTAAAACAAAAGAGGACAGGTTTAGATTAGGTATTAGGAAGAAATTATTTACTGAGAGGGTGGTGAGGCACTGAAACAGGTTGCCCAGAGAGGTGTGGATGCCCCATCCCTGAAAGTGTTCAAGGTCAGTTTGGATGAGGTTTTCTTGTCTAGTGGAAGGTGTCCTGTGCTAAAAGCATTGGAATGAGAAATTCTTCATTGTGATGCCATTTAAGTGAAATATTTAGATATTTCATGGGGCATTCGTAAAAGAAATTACTTGAATTCTTAGAAGCACAATCACCAAATTTAGAAGTCAACTTTTTGCTCTAAATTTGGTCAAAAACATGACTGACTGCTTTTCCTTCCCTTAAAAGTAACTAGCTCCCATTAAGTACCACAAATATCCTTACTGATACAACAAACGCCTTTGCTTACACCCATTCAGATCTGCTGAACAGCACAACCAACAGAAAGCTAATTCTGTGTCTAATCTTAATCTCCTCAATAGGTAAGTGTGAAAGGGAGCAAAATAGTAGATAAGCAATGCATTCTCTCTTCTACCAGATTCTTAACAAAGGAAACACTGAAGTCTCAGCCAAGGAGCTCAGGCAATCTTATTTCCCCTTCCTTTCTTGTTCTCCTGTTTAGGAGTGGGTCATAATTACCCCAAGGCAAATAGAGTAGAAACCATTTTTAGGTCATAGACAAAATATTTAAGTGAGAAAGCCTGGACCATCACAGCTGGGATGATCTAAATCCAGGCACTCATCAGTTTAAGACTGAATGTCATGTATACAGCTACTTAAAAATTCATCTGCACAGTTTTTTCACTTCTGCTGTCAAAAACTAGTAAATTCTTATAATTTGATTTCAGCCTAAAACATCTTAGAAACTGACTTTAAGTGTTACTATTTTAAGGACCACTTGTAAATTGAACCTGCAATCATGCTCAGGCAAGGACAGATTTGCAAGTTCTTAAATTGCTAGTAGTTTCAGCCAATAATCAAACAGACCAAACGAGCAGTTTTTTTAAATGTCAATAATTTCATTTTCAAAGCACCTTTAGAAAGTTCATTTCATACTGAATGTCTCCAAAAAAGCTTGTAACCCAGAACTCTGTTTGGCACCAATTAGTATAAAAAATTACAGGCCACAAAAAACTGATTAACTTACTTCTTGCAGCTAAAAAAAAAATCTCATGACTCATGGGTATGACAGGTGCAAAAGAATTAAAGTTGAGGAGAGAATGCCACACTACCAATTTCAGACAGATTTGCATTGTAAATATATTTAAATACAAGCATTTGGGAAAATAAAACAAACACATCTTACCAACCCACCACTAAGCTAGTTCAGGCAGCTAGTGCTACCTTCAGAAACACGTTGGAATTTTTGTGTGGTTTCTCATGGGAGGCTTAAATTTATATGATGACAATTTGCATAGAAGACCTTGAAGTTCAAGAATTCTGGGAGACTGGATGAAGCAGAGGAAGAAAAATCTTTATTGAATAGAATGAAAACATTACAAAGAAAAAGGTATTTCATTCAGAAAATTCAATTATTCATTTAATTGCAGCTAATAGTGCTAAGATCAAAAAAAAGCTAGAATATCAAAGGAACATCAAGACTGTAACTAAATCCAGTTACCACAGAAAATGTAAAACACGGATGGCAGAAGGATGTGGAGAGATTTAATCACTCAATATGACTACTTTATACCAACTGCAAGTAATTTGTATCATCTGCCTGTAAAAAGGGCACCTTAATAAATCCCATCTTTCAAAAGCCTTTGCTTAAACTAAGACTGATTTTCTGGATCTTCTGCACAACCATCTTCATCTACCATCCCTGCTTAAAAACCTGGTCACTTGCTTCTCAGGTTCGTACTGCTTGGCTTTTGTTACAGTAATTCCTAAAAGAGGCTCCTTCCTCAAATGCATCCCACCAGCTTCCCCCAGGTTTTCCTACAATCATAGCACCAGTCCAGGTATGTAAGTCCGAGACTGAACAGCAATTTATCTGCACACAGCTACAATGGTTTGAGACTGGGCAATTTCACACTATGCTCCCCAAGATGAAGACCAGTAGACCTGGTCTTCATCTTGGGGAAGAAGAGAATTAGGATGATCCTGCAGTTTGAGGTATTTGCCTTTAAGCCTCCCAATCAAAGCATAATCCCCTACCCCAAATGGCTCCAATTCAAATAAAGTAGAATTGAGCTTCAGTTTCCCACTTCCTAGACACTGAGATGCCTAAATGTAGTATGAACACAGAACTCTAACAACGGTCGGGTGAACTGTGGAAACTGCCAAGCCTCAGATGTTTTGGTTTTAATACTATCAGTTGAGCAAAAGTGTGCAAGAAACCCTTCCTGAAATCATATGGGCTGTTGCTTGATGCACACTTGCCAGATGTCATCCTGACACACTTCCTATACTTTGTGTAAAGTCTTACTCCTGCAAATGCACTTCACACAAGTCCCACTGATCATTTCTCTATTAATTTAATTTATATCCTTCCTCCCTTGCTTTCAGTGGGATTGTTTCCAGAATAGGGGCTTTCTTGTACAAAGATGCATAGTCATAATCCAGCTCCTGCTGAATACAGCTGTGAGCAGTAATTGTGCATGCCTTTGAGTTTATTATTATGTAACCTTCCTTTGCCTTACCCACATGGAGAAATATTAAAATAAATTAACATTTTACTGGCTTGGTAATTGGAAGTGTCTCTTCGAAACAAGTATGTTTATCAAACAGTTTGACTGGGAAAATACATTACTGTAGCTGCAGTTACCCAAATTACATGCTGTCTAAAGCAAAAAGGGCAAAAGCCATCTGGCTCCATATAACTTACATTTTCTAGACAGCTTGCAGCTGGTTCTGATTAAGCAGCATCTCAGTACTCCCAGAGATCTATTTTTAACTCTGCAACTTTATTTTTAGTGCTCGCACATCCAAGGCACATGGTGTTTACATTAATAAATGAACAACCGCCTACAGTTAAGAAAAGCTTTGTGCAATTCTTGTGGCACAGTCACTGCGCAGCATAGATGGATGGTTAAATAAAACATCGTGTGTTCTAACTAAAGGGACCTTGTGCACCTCCTACCTCTTTTCAGGACTGCAGAAAGTGCCTCTGGAGAGCTGGAACAGCAGGAAGAGGACAGTGATAGACAGCAGAATGATTTACTTGTCAAGTAACATTGGGTGGCATACCCTAGAAAAAGAGGACATATGTCCTGGCCCGACCCCTCCCCGAAAAATTTCCCTTTTTTTTTTTTTTTTTTTTTTTTTTTTAATGTGGAATAATTGTCAATGTACAATTCAGAATGACTGAAATCTGCTGCTAAAGCCCTGAAAATACCAGAACAGTGGATGCTTTAAGTCCAGGAAGTATTACCAGATTATTTCGTTTATAGATAGACACACATGCACACAGAGTTTTCACCTGATTTTTGACTGTAAAATACCAGATTCTTCCTTTACCATTAAAACACCCCTTTCAAAAGGATATTAGACATGTTCACCAGAAATGTTAAATGTAGAATATGCTTTGTGATTTTTTTTAAAGTCTCTTATTTTTTCATTCCATGATATAACTGTATTGCAATATCATAACTGGGGGATGCGGGGAGGTTTAGACCAATAATCAGCTATAATGAAGTCAAACACAGCTAATCTAAAGCTAATTCATGCGCAATTTTATAGTACTAATTCCATTTTCCATGAACTTGCAGCTTATTCTATTGCATGGACCACTATGAACATGTGACATCGTCCGTCTCTGATCCCTTGCTCTTCCCAACCAAAGAAGGCAGCTGCACCAGCCAGTGTGAGCTGTCAGAGATCTGCTGGCATTCTGCAAGAGTATGCTCCCAGAATTTCGTTCTGGGTAGTTATAGCAAAAGGACTATTAATCCCAAATGTAAAAGGTTTTTACTTCTTCCAGAAACACTCCCCAGAGGTAGGAAAATACAAAACACTGCAAAAGTAATCCAGATTTCCTCTTAGCATGTAATTAAAGGAATTTGCTCTTCCAGTCCATATCCACTGTGCTACATTACTAATATAACCAACTTTGAAACAAGTGCCAGCTAAACACCTTAGAAACCTATCAGTGGGAATGTTTTCAGCACCATAAAGTACGGACTAGCTGTAAAATCTTAAGTCAGCTTTGAAACAGATCTCCATTTCAGCATCTAGGCATGCAGAGCACGACTGAAGCTGGTCCCAGTTCCCTTGTGACACTGAGGACCAGTGCCAAGAGGAAGGGAGGCTATTTCCCCAGGAAGTTCTTTCAAAAAATTTCTTTTCCTCACTAACACTTTAGACACACTTATTCTCATGTATTCTTAGGTTTCTGCATATGTCTTCTCTATATACCTTTTTTCTTACATCCTTGTTCCTTATTCTTTTAATCTAAGTCCAGTGTTTCCCCACTCCATGGCTCCACTGTCTTTCTTCCTAATCCTCTGCATGCCAACGCTGGGTTTTTTTCACTTTTCAGTAGCCTGGCTGGAGAGTTTCTTACTGAAAGGACCATAATATTAAATTCCAATGTACTTTTGGGGTCTGCACCCCAAAGACAGCCACTGCAGCTTAGTCTCCTTGCCAGAGAAATGAATGGTGCCTCCACAAGTCTATAGACATTCCTGATCATCTATTTGGAATCAAAACATTATTTGTCATCTAGCACAGATTCTTTGGATGGTAATGGCTTAAGGAGTGCACCAAGGAACAAGCTTTCTTGTATGTTTTGTGAGGAAAGGCAAGTAGACTCCTCAAATGTATCCAATAACATGGTACGAAAGACATCTTCTAATATACCAGGCTGAAAAGCTAAAACATTTATGAAGTCACAGAAATAACACATGGGAAAGGTGATGCAGTATTCCATGCAGAAGCACTGTGCTTTGAGTTCCATTCTCTTCTTCTACTCTTTAAAAATAGCTGAACAAAAAAGACAAACTACTCAGTGGCTATTTCAGGATTTTCCTGACTTAGCTTACACATACTTGTGAATTTGTCCACAAAAAAATCGTCTAGGGCAACTGCTGAATGCTTCAATAGAGAAAAAAAGATATTCATCAAGATATGAGGCAGCTTTTGAGCAATATGAAAGAGCACTCTTTGTACCCACAGCAACTACTGAAAGCTGAGTTGGGGATATCTAAATGAGCTGTATTCACTTTAAGTCACTAAAGATACATTTCAAGGCTAGAGAAACAGCTGCAAGCACCTTAGGGGGAGCTGTGAAAGATATCTGATGTCTGCTTTCTTCATGAAGCCCAAAGTTTGTGCATTGTGCACTGGCCTTTATCGCAGGGTACTGCCTCAAAATAGTAGAGTTTTAAAATACAGAGTAAATGCTTTTTTAATATAAGTGACATGAGTCACACAGCACAGAGCATACACAACACCTCATTGTCACTATACCTACAGGAAACCTTTTCCTGCTCTACCATGCCCCAGATCAGTAATCCATTGTGAATTTCTCACCCAGGCCAGATCATTTTCCCTTTCCTGACATAGAAAAAAATCAAGAACACAGACAACATGAAATTTGTGTAAGTGAATGACACAAACATTCAATTTTGAAAAACCTGCAAACTCTTGCAAAGTACATATGCAGCCTTAAAGAGCAGTACACAGCAGAAGCCACTTGCAAGGCGTTGCAATCTCTATTACTCACATCATGGCAATGTCCTGCAGCCAAGATCTGAGGGGCACAAACCCTTATTAATACATAATCCAGACAATTGAGAATGACTGTATCTGCAAATTGAGGGTTACAAAGCAATGAAAGATTAATAAACAATAAATACTTGCATAATTTTACTTTAATGGAACTTTATTTACTTTTATGAAACTTTCCTGTAAGTCACTTCCAGGTGGCACCTTAAGAACCTAACAGAAAAAAAACATGGAGAGATTTAAAATTTTTATCTACAAGGAAAGGTTAAAGTAACAGATTTTTACAATTTAGTAAAGAGAAGACTGGAAAGAACAACTAATGAATGCTATCCTAGGAGAAGCACATTGAACAAGTTAGAGGATAAAACAGCATGGCAGAGGTCATTAGTCCTCATGTCTTCACGTCAGCCGTTAACTACAATTGCTAACAAAGGGAACTTTGGGCAGAAATTCAGGGATCTTAAAGTGCCTTGCTTTGGCAGAAACTGCCAAAATGTTAAACCATAAATTCTGAACTCAAAATATCTTATGTTTAACTAATGGGAGTTTTATCAAACCATCTCAGGTTGCCTTTCTTTCTGCCAGAATTTCCAGCCAGAGGTCAGTACCTGAACGAGGCTCCCCTCTGGAACAGACATTGAGGCTGACATCAATGCCCCACAACACAGCCCTTAGAACTACAGTCATCACCAAAATTAGGCATTACCTCGGGACCCATGACAGCTGCCCAGCTTTGTCATTATTAAGAAAAACTAAAAAAATAATTCTAGGTATTACATGACATGAAAATCCTCCCCTACAGAGAATAACAGTCCAAAACAACATTTTTTTGTGTTAATCAGTTTCAGGCCTCATTAAACTTTCAAAATAAATTCTCAGAGTTTAAAAATCTTGCATATCTAAACAGCAATGCTAAGTAAAAAAAAGCCCTGAGGCAGGGTCAAACCATGAGTTTCATTGGTTCAGCAGGGCTTGGATCCACCTGCAATGTGCACATCATCCTCTGAAGTAAAGTATGACACACACACCCCTCCCCAGTTTAAATAATGCCTTGAGCTCCCTTTAGACATTCATTTGCTAAATGCTACAAAGCAGTGCTTAATTTCTAGATTAAGATATTCCATACACTCTAATATTTTAGATTTTGTAATGAAGTTTTGAAATTGCTGCCAGCTTCAAAATTAAGGTGCAACAAAATAGTCCTGCTTTTTGTGAGTTACTGAATCCACAAATTACCTGTTGTAAGTGTTATAATTATCACTGCAGAAACACTTGTTCTGCAGAAACACATCTGCCAGCGACAAAATTAGGAGGTGGTGGGTGGGTGGGGAAACATTAAACGTTGGCAAACATGCCTTTTTTAGGGTATTCAATATAATCAATATTCATACAGCTAACCTAATAAATTAAGAAACTAAAGCCTTTTATTCATGGAGTTCAGTCTAACTTTCTGTATAATGCAACATTTTAGAAACATAGCCTTACAAAACTGTAGATGCTATAAATTTATATAGGTAAATATTAAATCTATGATCTTCTAACAATGCACATTTCACACACTCCTAACTGCTTTATGTTGCGTATGTCTTAATGAATATGGAAGAATGCCTGTCAGCGAGATGCTGAACTCTCACTTTAAAAGTGGTATGCTGTATGATGTGACTGATGATGTGACCTTGTTGGTCATTTCATTCAGCTATAAAAATGTTCACTTAGCCTCCAAATTCTGCATGGACAGAACAGGTAATTCTTAAAATCCATAAACAAGAAATGACCAGTAAAGTGAAGAAGTGTGAAGAAGTCCTTAGTACTTCTCTCCAGCTTTACCTATGGTTAAGCAGTCCCACAGTTATCGAGGCTGACCATGCTTCTATTATTCAAGGATCACTCGTGATCCTCTCTTTCCAATGTAGGACATGAGTTAAACATACCTTTTCTCTTCCCTCTTCCTTCCTAACTTCGCCAAAACCATTGTGTGGCTATGTACTAAACCACACTGAGAAACCAATCCAGGCTGAAAACAACCCTTTTTTGGGGGGGGAACAGCTGAACCTGGATCAGCTCCTGAATCTGTTTCATCCTGTGGCCACACAACTAAGTATACCTGGCACAGATGTGCAGTCAATGAGAAAAGTGAAGAACAACGGACAGGCAGTCACTAGAGTTGCTTATTCTGGCACTGGCACTGAGTAGGTAATTTCTCAAAATGTAACTTCCTCCTGGTGGCTCTTTGAACCATGCAGCTCCACTGGCTCTCCTGTCCTAGGGCTGACTCTGTCCTGTCTTTTCCCCCTATGAAGACAAACACACAGCAATGAGTCTTGACACAACATCACCTAGTAAGTAATTGAAGTGAAAGAATTATCTGATGAGCCAAACCATTCAGGAGGTGAAGTGTGTTTGCAGCAATGCAGGAAACATGAACACCTTACACACTACTTGTGTTTTCAGATATAAAGAGCCCTGCTAATAATGACATTGCAAGAAGATTTTGTTGCTGTTGTTGTTTATCTGGATACTGCACCAGCAATTCTCCACACGGAAATGTGACAATTGACAGAGACAAGAATCAGGAAAGCCAACTGACCTGCCAAATAGAGTATAGCAATGAAGTACCTAGAGAGACAAAACTTTACATTTATAGCCTTTGACCTCTATTAATTAGGACTTCTTGAAAACACAACACCCTGAACTTCCCCCCCAATGCCACCTTCCTCAAACAACATGCCAGATAGTACATTAAAGCAAATATGGTCGGTAGAAGAACAAACTGATTATTTGGTATGACAAGACTAAGACTGGAATTCAGATGCTGGGAAGAGGGAAAGAATTTTAAAAAGGAGGAAAAATGTAAAAAAACCATGACATTCCAGCTTCCTAGGTAGGAAATTTAGAGATAGTAGTGAGCCCCTCCTTCCTCCAATAATATAAAAATCTAGGCCCTGGACCATCTGGAATTAGAGCACAGGAAGATGCATGTCAACTGCTGAAATCAGATGGGGGAGGGACATCCCTATAGCTGAGCCTCAGATTCTGACTTGAATTAGAATTACACAATATTTTTGTTCCTAGAGAAAATTCCTATACTTAGGAAAGGCTTTACAGGTTATGCTAAAAGTTTGCTTCAAGGCAAGCTTTCATGAGGCAACGCAGGATGCTCCCATTGTGTAAGCTTCCAGCAAGCACAATGACTCTGGGATTACAGACAGTAAAGTAATAAAAGCAGAGTTGGTTAAGTACTTCCTGTGAGACTGGAATCCAAACTTCTGAATTTGAAGGCTTTACAAACTCACTTAGAGTGATGGAAGACTTCTATTCAGTAAAAACACATGAAAATTTTGCCATGCACTTAGTTATAATCAAAGCAGCTTCTAGGTGGCTGTTGGGATTCATAGTTTGTAATGATGAGCCACTCAGCCTCTCCACTATTTTCCAGCATATTTCAATGGTTAATTATCAACACTGTTATAAAACACTGTAACTTCACTCTCCAGAGAGAATGCAATCTTCTGATTTGCTTTTCTAGAGTCACTCAAAATATAAACATATACATTTACCTATTTAAAGTTCACTAGACTCCAAAGTGTAACTGTGTAACTGTGCCACCTTGGTTTAATGAACTACTAATCAGCAAAAAGGGCAGTGGAATACTGTGTTTGTCACTGGACCATAAATTTGATGGCTATTTCTAGAGATGCATCTTCTAAGTGAGTACTGAGGATAAATAATATACTTAAAATGAGAAAAAGTTTCCACCTCTAATTTAAAAAAGCCATTCTGAGGAATCTTTACAAGCTTTATAAACATTTCAAGATTTATTTCTAGAAAAGAATTAACCTTTTAAGGTGCTAATGGTCAAAGAGTCAGACCTATGCTTTGGCTACATAGACCAAAAATAAAAAAAACAGTTATTTCGTAAGACAAATTCCCAGACAAATAACATTCAGAAGCCAATATTAACAACTGACCCCTGAAAGAAAACAGCAATATAGTTCTAAATGTCAAGCACAGTATCTCTCTGAAGAGCTACGAATTTTTTATGTATGTATAGGTTAAAGTTTGCATGGATATATATACACCATCTTAAATTATCACAAAGTTACAGTAAAGATACTCTTCAGACTTGTGTTCTTCAGTTAACCTGAATCTGCTGAAAGTAGTAACTAATCCCACCACCCACTATCTCAGTGTTGTCATTATTTATTCACTTAAAATCCCAAGAATTAGCATAAAAAATAATACTTTCATTAACGTGTGCAAGTATGAAAGCACAAATAAGAGCAGAACCATGACACTTTAATGCTTTAATTATCAATTTTCATTGTAAATGGCGCTAATTACTTCTAAGAGGAAGAAAAAAAAGCATAGTAAGTAGCTCAATGTATTTACAAACTTTAATTATAGCCAGTGAACAAGATGATGCTTTCTTATCTAGTGCGTGCACAGAGCATTTTATTCATTATTTTGTAGGCTTGTACATTAAATCCCCAGTGGCAGAACACATTATGAATCCAAAGTTTTCATTCAAGCTTGTAGGGATTTTACCTAGAAATACCTAGATAAAGATGTCAGGCTTTAATTATTATGAGAAAAATACAGGGAGAGTCTCTAAAGAGCAACATTTTCTACATTTCATAAGGGCAAACTTAAGATTTATGTCAGACTGAAGCTATTTTGGAGTTCTGTAAGGAGATTCAAGAGGTCAAAATCTCAGCTGCACATCTCAGTCATGCTTTGCATTAAAAGTTAAAAAGAGCAGGGAGTGCTGTGAGGCAAGAATCCTTCTTTTACACACATTATATTAAGGCTGAGCTTGTAGATTTTATTTTTTTCATTTCTGAGGTCTTACAGAGCTGCAGTATTCTGTCATACATAGACAGACAGACATAGATAACATATGTATTAATACTGAAACTTATTGGGCTGTATTCAGTGAATTTCCATATATATCTAATCAGGCCTGTGATTAAGTTATTTTTTTAGTCTAAGGGAAATTCATCACAAAGTCATCACGAGGAACAAATGTATTTGATTCCTTCAGTCTAGAGTCAGAAATCTGAAAAAGATCCATGCAGTTAACTTCAATGGAACTCAAACACCTGCCAAAACAGACCTATGTAGGAAGAAGAGGTTTCAGCTTTCTGGTATTTAATTTACTATTTTGTTTTGGATTCAAAGTTCTCTTACATCTTTTTACCAAAAAACTGACAAAATACATTTTAAAGTAAGATACATGATTATTCATCAAAATACTCATCTGTTCACAGCATCTACTGCTGGGTGAAGAGATGATTACTGGGCTGCAATGTAACCTTTCAGTGCATTTTAAAACAGTAGTGAAAACTGCATTTTGGAATTTTTTCCATATTTAGTTTACTAATATGAGGAAAATTACTTATAAAAATGCAGAGAAAAGCAGAACAAGAAAACAGGGGGAGTCAGCATTGCAGTGAGGAAAAACAAGCTATTTCTCATGAGGAACAAACAAATGCCTATCAAAGAAATTCAGAATCAAGATGACAGAGAAGTGATCCAAAAGTAGGAGCTGGCAGAATTTAGCATACGGCTCCTTTCTCTCCCACTCAGTTTATTAAGAAATATCACTTTCTGTTGACTACAGCAGCTCTTAGAAAACACTGAAGACCTGAAAAAATAAGTAATGTTGTTGAAGAGCAAAAAGAAGTTTGGAAGTTTGGCAATTTCCAAAATATTATATATCACACTTGGATTTTAATTCAGTAATTACAGATAGATAAAAGAGCTGATTTCACTTAGGTTCCTGTAAGTAAACCAGACACATTTTGAACTGGCTATCTTCAGCAGCAGGCATGTTGAAATGCTGCTGAAAACCAGTGGCAATAAAAAGCTCTCTGACCAGCTTTCCACAAAAGCATTTCACCTGTCTGCAATATTAATAGCAAGAAATTGGATAAACTGGCTATGTGATTTTTCCATCAGGAAACTGTGATACAAAACACTGCTAATTTAGCAATAGTTGTAGCATCTAGAAAACTTCCAGACAGGTCAGGAGTTTCAGGTATTTTCCCTTCTTCATCATTTATTAGTGCCATATATTAATATTACTTGTCTCTCTTCCCTAACAGAATGATTCCATGACCAACTTCAGTGGTTTTGGTGTTTTGTTTTTCAGTAGAATTTTTTTCATGTAACTATTTCAATATTGTTTTTAATTTCAAGGGAAAAAGTAGAGCCCAGAATCTGAAAGTTCTGGGTGACAGAAGAGGCAAAGGGGAGAAGAAATGAGATCTCTCTGGACTCATTCCTCTTCCCAGGTTACAAAAATAAAAGCTTTGACCTGTATCTTCACAGAAATATTTATAATCCACCCTTCCCCACAGATGCTAGTTTTCTTTGAAAAAATCTGGGTAAAAAATACTCTATTAAATCAACACATGCTTTAAATGAAGCAATCTTTCCCCTGTTCAGATGAGTAGCATCCTTTCCAAGGGCTGGAATCCTTAGAAACTGAGCTGGTAGGCACACAACAGACACAACCTCCAAATACACCACCATGTTAATAGAAGGTATGTTACAAAACATGAGACAGTTAGACAGAGAGAACTCCAAAGTACAGCTGTGAGTATATTAATTCAACACTGGAAAGTATTTAGTATTTAAAAACAGAAAGTCTCTCTCAAAGCTTTCAGTTAACTATTCCCTGTAAGAGCAGTTCTGCAGAGAAGGACCTCGGAGTGTTGGTGGATGACAAGTTGACTGTGCTGGCAGTGCCCTTCGGGTCAAAGGGCCAGTGGTATCCAGGGGTGCATGGGGAAGGGTGCAGTCAGCAGTCGAGGGAGTTGCTTCTGTCCCTCTGCTCGGCCCTAGTGAGGCTACGTCTGACGCGCTGTGTTGTGTCCTGGGCTCCTCAGTGCAGGAAAGACGAGGAGCTGCTGGAGAGGGTCCAGCACAGGGCCATCAAGATGATTTAGGGACTAAAGTATCTCTCTTAGGAGAGATTGCGGGTGCTGGGCTGGTTTAGTCCAGAGAAGAGAAAACTGAGAGGGGATCTCATTAAAGCATACAAATACCTCAAAGGCAGGTGCCACGGGGTTGGTGTCAGACTCTTTAGTGGTGCCCAGCAACACAATGGGGAGCAGTGGCCATAAACTGTAACACAAGAAGTTTCACCTCAACATGAGGAAGAAATTCTTTGCACTGAGGGTGGCAGAGCACTGAACAGGCTGCCCAGGGAGGTTATGGAGTCTCCCTCTCTGGAGACATTCCAAACCCAGCTGGACGCACTCCTGTGTCACCTACTCTAGGTGACTCTGCCTTGGCAGAGAGGTTTTAATGGTCATCTGGTTATCTCCAGAGGTCCCTTCCAACTCTAAAAATTCTGTGATTCTGTGAAATGAGTATTTTCTTTTTCTGACTAATGCTTTTTATGCACAGTAATCAGTTCAGAGCATGCAATGGCTACAGAATGTAAACATTTCCTTAATGATCTTACCATTAATAACAAACAAAGCAAACACCAGCACCTTTCCCTGTTGAGATTTAGCATTTACCTAATAGCTTTACAGATGAGCAAGAGCCTGGTCCCTGAAGGTTCAAAGAGCTGGGATCAATTTAAGAGGATACAGAGCTGTTGCAAGTAGATGTTGCTATGCTGGAGGCCCCACATTCGTTGCATCATACAATACAAGGAAATACTCATGTGCATTGGTTCTACAAACAAACTCTATCCAAAGAGGTTCCTCAGATAATGGTTGAATAAAACCCGCATAATTTTTGATTGTTCCACATAAAGTCCTTCAATGGGCTTTCAGACAGTTTTCATTTTAAGGGAAAGCAATTCTAAAGAAATAGATTTTTTTTTTTCACTTAGCACATCCCATCAATAAAACACAGAAATTCAGCATAGTGCACACAATCCTTTCTACAGCATTTCAGAATTCTACATTGACAGAACAAGCCATCCAAGAACTGGGCTGGCCTATACCATTCATCTACAAAGTAGTACTGCTTTACCAGTTTGCCTCTTGCTTATTTCTTCTTTTTTTTTTCTTTTTTTGAAAATATATTTATCTTTTGTGTAAACAGCATGTATGAATGTACATACACAAGCTACATATATGTGGGCCAGATATGTTGCAAAAAAAAAAAAAAAAGAGAAGTACATTCATCATTTTGTTGTAACTTACAACCATGACCCAAAATATCAACTTTTACCATATATTGTGAAGATTTTCACAGGTCTTATGTACAAGACACACAGATTGGTATTCAAATGAGATAGCATCCTGGTGTCATACCATAGAAAAAAAGAGTTATAAATATTGTTTTGTATATTGTATGTGCTTAAAGTGTCCCACTTAGAAATCATTTCAAACTGCCCTAACCACTGGCTGTAACCGAATATAGCAACCTATTCCCTGAAGAAGTTCAAGATCACAATGAATAAAAAAGAAAAAGCACAAAACCCCCAACTCTAACACTACTGAACACTTGGGCTTTTGCCATTTAAATTACAAGCCATAAATACAAGAACTGCCTACCACAGGCTCACCATTACAGGAACAAGCTGCTCATGTCACTGGCAATTAATTAGTTTTTCTTTTGGAATACTAAGGACACTTGCACCTACTGGAGTATCTTGCAAGTGAAACAATTACAACCTGATACATATTTTAAACCTAAGTTGAAACTGAGTCACAGGAATCACAGAGTCATAAAATAGTTATGGTTGGAAGAGACCTTTTAAAGTTGAATGGAACTGCCCTTCCATCTCTTCACCTCATAAGGTTATCCTTCATAAAAAACAAACTCCATGAGAAAGGAAAAGTAGCAATAACAATTTCAATGGGACAAAGACATTTACCATGTGTGGAAAAATACGCACACTTGCAGAGACCTGGAAGAGGGGTATGCAGTTACTATGGATGCAGTAAGAAAATTCAGCAATTTTTATCTCCTAAAAAGTTCTAATCAAACATTAACTGCTCAGAGAAATGGCAGGCTTCTCCTACCAATCTATTCCCTACCCATCTGTTACAGAGACTATACTGGAATCAGAAATTTGAGTGACATCCAAAAGGTGACAGAGCACTGCACAAAACACATCTCAGCCTCTCTTCAGCTGGGGGACAAGAGATGCCACATCGAGACACTCCTCTTCCTCCAGTTCATGGCATTAACTTCAAGCAGGATGTGAGACTAAAGTCCAAATAAATCCTGCCTCAGTGCTGTTTCACTGAGGCAAAGAAAAACAAAGATCCCATGGGCTGACATTGCCCTTGAATACTGCATTTCTGCACATGCCACAGAGGTGTACTGAAATGGCTGGTGAAGCAACTCAGAGTTTTCAGAGGCAAACTCTAATGATATGGGACATTAAGGAGTAGATCTGAAGATATTTAGGCACCTAACTACTACCAAAAGTGATGTTTCTGAAGTATCTAAATACCTTTATAAGTAACCTGAATATACTGAATGTTTCTGCTTTCTTGCATTAGATGTGGCCTGCAGAAACAGACAACAACTATGCATTCACAATTGCTATCTTCTTTCTTCATAAAAACCAGAAAAGAGTAGTGGAAAATTTACTTTCTTTTTGTGAGAGCCAATTCAATTTTTGGCTATTTCCACAGACTACACCTAACACAAAAGAAGAAATGTTAGAAAAATACCAAATCAACTGAAGTATCTTGGCATTTGAACTGCATGTTCAGGAAAGTACAAGATTATTTCCTATCAAGCACCACTGCAATACAGATAAAGATGTGCCTTTCTGCTGAATGCCCTGTCGTGCTCTGTATAGATAATTCACTGCATGCATCAAATTGCACTGTAAGAAAAAGAGGCCAAGTCTGAAACCCAGCTATGATTGACTCCATTTGATGTAAAAGCTCTTGCCAGTTTTTAATACTACAATCAACAATTCTCAAAAAATTCTCTCTGAATTAAATTTCTATGCAATAGGGCACAGATATTTAGAGATAAATACAGCTCACAAAGTATTACAGTGTTTTTCCTGATGCTTTGATAGGCTGTTTGCACAAAACTAAGGCAGTCATAAAATAAGCCACCTGTAAAGGGTTATTTTACCAACAGTACTAGGAATAGATACTTCAAGTGTGGGTGAACAAAGTGTGAACCATATGGGACATTGCAGACATTTGAATTGGGGACTCTCACTCCTCAAAAGAACTGAAGTCAAGGCATGTTCCATATGCAGCATTCTGTTTTCTTGGAAGTTTAAACAGCTACTGATAGTTCGCTTTCTAACAAGTGAACCTGCAGTGACTCATTTTGCAGGCATTGGATAAAGCAGGTTCCATTGTTAATTACACATATTTAAAGGAGGAAGCTCTGCAAAGAATGCCTATTATGAGCAAAGATGACTTTGGAGCTAAAAAAAAAATAACAGGATATCATTTGAAGCTTTTCTTTAAAAGAAGCATCTGTGCAAAGGCAGAAAATAAACTGATGTCTAATTACATGTATTAAGAGCTAAAATGTTACAAAATGCTTAGTCATGTCAGATCATGACTAATCAGTTTCTTAAGAAAAAACAAAAAATATTTTAAATGCACGGTAGGATTATACTGGCTTGACAGTTCAACCATGACAAAATATCCCCAAAATAGCCCTTTCTGCCTATACAGCCATTGTCCTGTTTTATAAGAAGTGATGCATATCAGTCATTTGCCAAATTCATTTCATCAACACAAAGGATTATGTACTTCCTAATGAAGCACAGTTTTCTGCAGGAGTGAGGTATAAATATAAACAAACTGACCTGGTGTTGTGGAGCTCATTGTTCTTAATGGAATGGTATCTTGTTAACAGGGTAAAGCAAACTGGCAGAAGCTGTTCAGATTTTGAGATTCTTCCAGAAGTGGGGTGAATCTGAGTAAAATAAAGAAGAAACAACCTTTGACTATTTGTTGACACCATAACATTTTTAAGAGAATATAGTTATGCAAACACACTTAAACAGAAGAACATTTGAAATCTCTCACCCTAAAGGTTCTTTCTATAGTGGACTTTGCTGCAAATTCAAGAGCTGGTGACCACTGAAAACAAGACTAAAATTCAGAAATCCTAAAGCTTCAGAGCAGCTCAACTAGAAATTTGCATTACAGCCCATATACAGTCACATTAGAACACCAGAAAGTAAAGGACGAACCTTCTCTTTCCTCTATGATTAGGGTATTATACAAAATAGAAGACTTGACATAGAAATATCTGGATTACATCCATATGTCTAAGGAGTGACCAATTCACAGTTTTACTGCAGTCAGCACTGAAACATGAATGTGCAGAAACTGATCTGCATTCAAAAGTCTTTCCAGAATAGCTACTACTTCCTAAAGCTCCAGTGTTTGAACAGCTCATGAATAGAACTTGTTGAAATAATTAGCATAGCTGAAGGGATCTCCCACGACAAGCTAATGACATCTCTGACACCACAGGGAGAGCTGCTAATGGCGTGGGCTGCTGGAGAGGAGGGCAAGGAAGGTTCTGCAATTTGGCTGAAATCCTTTCACAGTCCTGTGGTATTCTCAGTTCAATACACAAGCAGAGGCAAAAATGTTCCTCTAATACTCCCATCTGCTGAAAGTTTAAAGCTATAGAGAGGAGGCTTTCAGAGAACTAAAATATATTTTCATTCAAGCATGATATAAACAGCATCATGAGAGAGAAGGTTGTAGTGCATTACGACTGTGACTATCCTATTCAGCCACTGCTCCTGAAGTATCTAAGTAGTTGAAGATATTCTTAGTGCTGAATATTTTAGCAGCTTTTGTCACTTTTTTTAAACTACCAACTGCACATTTAGTTTCAAGCTGAGCTCAGCCAAATTCAAGATAGTAAATTACATTTTAACCAAGTATAATCATTTAAGTTTAGCATCATTATAACTCAAGAAAGGAAAATCACACATTTAGATAAGCAACTTCTGCTTTTATGCCCCCTAAAGCAAGCTGGACATACGAATAGGCATGATATTTGGACACAACAAGCCCTCCAGCAGATAGCACCTGTAAAACCAAAATTCATGACACTGCACAAAAACCCTAATTACTTTCCCTTGCTTACCTCATGTTTCAAAATTCATCAAGTATCAGACGGAACTGCTATAAAACTGAACAGACTCTACTGTTAAGTCCAATCCAAAACCTGCATTTGGGCAGACCCTTACTTTGGCTGTGGCAGGCATAGAGCTCCAAGATTTATCAATAAAAGTACACAGTTCAGGAGTTCTAAGAGTCTGCTTTATTTCACGGAGCTCATTATTATCTTTGTAGCGACACAGATCATGAAAAAATATTTTCCAGTGAATCCAACATGCATTCATTCAGTATCCAGCCTCAGCTGCAACTATGTGGTTTCTCTCAGAAAGCAGAAAATGGATCTTGATGTGCAACTGTGGACTTTACTTGAGAGATTTTTCAGCATACATTTAAAGTAAACATAGTATCTTTTGAGCATTACGAAAATTCTGGGCACTAGGATTTGACAATATTCTAGTATTTGAAATTCACTTATAATCCCCCATAACTGAAACTATAATTTTTTGCAAGTTCTCTTCCTGTAGACATTCCATCGAAGTGGATATCTGAAGCTCATATGAGAGCACAGTGCATGTGTTCAGTTCAGACTGAACTCTCAAATGGGTAAGCTTTCTCCTCACAAAAAAAATCTTCACTTCCCCCCTCCCAATAAAGATACTTTCTAATAATTGGGATAGTTGTGTGTGTGTGACAGAGAGATCAGGAGATACAACTGGCATGGTCCTGTCAGTACAAATATTCCATTTGAGTGACATTCCATCCTCAAAACAGTGGTCCCACCAATCCTGTACTGGGTTATGGATACTGGCTGTGCTGAAACTGTAGAAACAAGCTGCTTCATAGTTCTTCCTGCTCTTCTGGGCAAGGAACACTCACCCTTGGAGAAGAATCAGGTTAGGGAAGTATCCTGGGTTGGCCCAAAGGAGTCAAAATCTCGGAAGTGATCCATGCTGCAGGAAGTAATACAACTTCCTTCCTGGGAGAGAGAACCAATAACCAGGTAGTTTTGAGCATTGATATATGGGCCAACCAATTAAAAATTCATCTGCCTTCAAGGACAGAAACCCTATATAAGCAGTGGATTTTTGAGTTCTTCCTCTTTGGCCTTGCTGCTCTCTCTCCGGTAAGACTGGGTCTCCCCCCACCCTGAGGGAGGGGGCAGAGAAGGGAGGTTCGGAGTGGCCATGCAGCAGAGGTGGGGGAGGACCCGGCCTGAGCTCTCGGCAGATGCAGTTTGGCTGAGCTGACATGTCAGCTACAGTGGGCAGTGCTGGGTCTCCCTGCTCCGGCCCAGGCAGGGGCCGGGCCAGCTCCATCTGACTCGGACCAGGCTCTGCTCTGTCACCCCGGGCCAGGCCGGCCCCAGCAGGCCAAGCCAGCTCCGCAGAGCCAGGCACTGAGACTCTGAGAGCTTCTGCCATCCGGCTCAGAATTTTCAGACAGCCCAGCAGGGAGCATGTGATCGTCACACTGCCGGAGAGAGAGAGAGAGATTAATCCCCTCCATACCCAGACTAAACTTCCAGACACCTATCCTTCCCTGCACAGAGAGAGGAAAGAGTGAGGACACCTACAGAAACACAACATAGAGACTCTAAGTCAGTGAAGAAAGCAGAGCCAATGCCTAGAGGGAGGAGTATGAGAAGTGCTTCAATAATGAAGCTGAAAATCCTTTTGTAAAACCATGGTTGGGACTAAGCTAATATATACCCTGTAATACATGAAAAAATAGTCCAAAGGGGGAATGTGATGTTCTAGCTACAGCCAGTGACCCAAGGCACCTGTGTGGAGACAAACAGATGCTGAAATAAGTGCAGCCTGATGAGAAGCTTGAATAGAGCTAAAGAAAAGACTACAAGCTGTCCCTTGCCCCAGGCAGTGCTGGAAAACTTGTGTTGGCAGTAACAAAGAGGGGGATTTCTTTACTGCTGTAATAGAGCTGCTCATCCTTAAAAGGGTACCGCATGGACTGTCATCACCCCCCTGTATTAGCTGTGGGAAGGCTACTGGTGTGGGGGGAGGGAT
This sequence comes from Eopsaltria australis, assembly GCA_034509425.1. Classification (NCBI taxonomy): domain Eukaryota; kingdom Metazoa; phylum Chordata; class Aves; order Passeriformes; family Petroicidae; genus Eopsaltria; species Eopsaltria australis. Next base: position 634,468 of record JAVTVJ010000099.1, read on the forward strand.
TTTCCACAACAAACATTTTCCTCCCGGATGGCTGTTGGTTGTAAAGCTGAAACCCATTTAAAAAAATGTATTTTCTTACAGAAAGTCCATGCTATAAGCAAAAGAGACTTCTCTCCCTAAATGAACTGAGACAAAGACTATTTCAGAGGTGGTAAACTGACTGAGAGTCGAAGTGTTGTCTTTTTTGTGTGCTGTCAGTGGGAAAGAAATGGAGGAGTGGGGGGAAGAGAGCTGGTCCGAAGGTTTTGTTCTGGTTTTTCTTATTTTTCCCTTTGTTTTTGGTTTATTAATAAACTTTCCTTATATTCTTAAAGTTTGAGCCTGCTTTGCCTACTCCTAATCCTCATCTCACAGCAAACATCAGGTAAATTTTGGTAAGTGTGCTGGCATTTGACCAGAAGCTCAAATAGGCAAACTGAAACCACTACACAATCGGTGTTTCTGCCCAGTTTCCCAAACCTCTAACCACAACAGAAAGATTTAAAGAAGCTGGCCATACAGAAGTTCATGTAACCTGATGGGATGGATGCTCCAACAAGTCCTGAGGGACCTGGACAGTATCACTTCAAAGCCACTCCCAGAATAGCTTTGAAAGGTCAAACAGACCTGTTTGGTTCAAACAGACTGTAAGAAAGCAAACATCTCTTCCGTGTTCAGGAAGGACAACAAGAATACAGAGAACCAAAAGGCAGTCCACCTCAACTCAATTTTTTGGAAGGTGATGGACCACATAATCCTGGAAACCATTTCTAAGCATGTGAAGGACAAGAAGGTAGTTGAAAATAGGCAGCATTTATTTATGAAGGAAAATCATGCTTGGCCCACGTGATAGTTTTCTACAATTATATAGTTAGAAAATAGATGGGGCGAAAGCTGAGAATGTTGTTTATCTTGAATAAAGAAAAGTTTTCAGCACTATTCTCAGAATATCCTCACAAACTGTGAAACACAGGAAAGTGGACAGCAAGGTGGCCAAAAACAGTCTGTGCTGCCAAGCTCTAAGGGTTGTGATCTGCAAGCCGAAGTCCAGCTGGAGGCCAGTCCCTTCAATGGAGCCCCCAGGGGTCAATACTGGAGCCAGTACTGCTTGTCATTAAGGACCTGGCTCATGGTGCAGAGCATAACCTCAGCAATTCTACAGATGATTCAAAACTGGAAGGAGTGGTTGACAAAACAGATAGTTCTGATGCCATTCAGAGGGACTTCAATGGGCTAGAGAAACTGGATCTACTGAATGTATGTGCCAAGGCTGGGGTGGGTGGCAGGGAGAAAAGTGAGAAGCAGAAAAAGCCCCAATATCAGAGGAAAAGGAGGTGCTCTATTGCAGACTAGCTAGGTAGAAAGCAGTAAAGACAGAACAAGAGACAGAACACGACTGTTCTCAGTGATCCCCAGAGACAGAAGGAGATGCAATGTGCACAAACTAAAATATGGGCAATTCCATTTAAATATTAGAAGGTACTTTTTCCCTGTAATTGAGACTAAATGCCTAAGAAATAGGCTGCCCAGCAAGTTTGAGTTTCCATCCTTGGAGATTTTACACAGTTTTGGGCACCTTGCTATAGCTGACCCAGCCTAGAAGAGGGGTGTGGACTAGGTACCTCCATAGGTCTGGAGATACTCTGTGATTGCATGATGTGGAACCTGGGGATTTTTTCCTTTTCAAGATCACCAAAGACAGCATCAGCACTGAATATTCATTACAGTTAAATCTAGTGAGAATAATTCCAGTATAAGAAAGTGTTCTGCTGGGATTCCCATAAAAAGATTTCTGTTATGGAATTTTGTAAATTCAACTGTACTGGTAGTCTTATATTTAATGAAGTGGCAGTTGGCATCCTTCCTGATACTCTATTTCCATATATTTCATGTAAATGCAAAGCTTTCACTAAGCTGAATGTTGTTGTTCAGGTTCAGTTTTAACAACTCCTTGTAAATATGATACAAGGCTCACATTGTCAAAACTCACATTTAGAACATGAAAAATTCCACATCACCATATACAGAATTATATTCACAACACAGACACTCTCATTCAAATAGACTTCTACTGATAAGCTGACATGCTTCATTTCTTTTCTTTTTCTGAAGGAATGTCATAGTGCAAATTAGACACCATGAACTGCAGTGCCACATATTTTTTCATGTTTAGCACTGAAAGTTAAAAAAAGCACAGCACTGGCCATTGTACACTAAAGTTTCAAGGGTGCTTTGCTCATTGGGAGATGCATTTGTGTTAGATCTCCACCCACTAAAAAGCACACAATTCATGATCGGTCAAATCCTGAATATACTAAGGTACAGCAAGGGGCTCCAGGATTTAGGATGGACTAACTGCACTTCCTAAGGCACTACATTTTAACGTTAACATTTCAACATTAACATTCCAAGGGGTTTCTTTTTACTACATTTTAACTGAATGATAATTCATCCTTTATTCATTATCAACTTGGCATATTATTCTACAGCACAATATACAGCAAGTTAATTTCTAACTTCACAGATATCACTGGAGGTGATTCTACACATTACTGACTTGCATTTGCTCATCCAGGAACCATAAACCTTCCCCTTTTTCTTCAAAGGAAATTCAACAGTTCATATACTTCAACGACTGATGCACCTTTGAAATTGCTACAAAAGAACTATGCAAGATGGAATGTAGGTTTTCATGCCCACCAGCCACCACAAACCTTATGTTTCTCATGACTACATCATAGGTACAGTATTTTCTAACACAAATGAGCATTTCAAGTTAATACTAACCCTTTAAACTGTCATCTCTGGCTGTGTGGTCCCAAAACTACATTCACTAACTATATTTTTTCTATCTTGTGCCTATACCTCAAAATTCTTCTGGGATTTGAGTTTCTGAGATAGGATGCAATGAATACAAATTAACAGAATTCAGATGAAAAATATATTTCTACTTCTATTTTCCCTGTGCCCAAGATGAATTTTTCATGAGAACTTCTGAAATGAATCCACAGTTTTCAAAACTACATCCTGGAGGTATCTTCCACATCTTTCTCTTCCAGGAGGATTTTTTACCTAAAATACCTCTATTTACAAAGGGGCCTAGAAAACCATTATGAAAGATTTTTCAGAAAAAAATGTAGAATTATACACTTCATTAAATTCTGAACATGACAGGTCAGCACCCTTAATAATACATTTAGTTATTTCTCTGCAGCATATATTGTTTTAAAATAGCTTTCAGTTACTTAGAAACAAAATTGTTGTTTGGAATTGGGATTAAAATGCTGGAGGCCATAAAGTGTCACAAGTGCTCAAGTGTCACAAGAAATAAATATTCACTTCTCACATTTAACAGCTTGAGTGTTAAAAACCAATCATCTAAAACAGCTGTAAGAATTGGTACGAATTCTGTTGTCTAATGAACAGTTCAGCAAAAAGCTCAGTTAAAAGAATTATGAAAGTTAAAAAAAGAACAAAAAACCAAAAGAACAATAGTTGTTCTCTCTAGAATATGAAAAGCATTATGCTTAAAAAAAGAATACATCTTTCTAAATGAAAGATATTTTTCAAAAGAAAATTAAATAGGTATTCATTCAGTATCTAATGAAAATTAGATTAGTAACAGAACAAGCTATAGATCTCAGAAAAATTAATAATAAATTCACAACAACATAAAGATGGAAGACAAATCACAATGAACTTTTCCTGAAGTGATTTGCACCCTTGTAAGCCAAACCCAGAGTGCCAAATGAAACCTCCTAACCTTGTATCAAACTTCTAAATTTGATTAGGAAGTAAGCGGGCATATGGAAAAGGTGGTAAGGTGTTAAGGAATGGTGTGAATTCCAAGACAAAGTACTTAAATACACCAGTTCAAACAGCAAATGGCTATTATAATTAGTTTACAAATGTAGAATAAGTGAAAACTAAACCAAAACCAGGACATTAGCAGCACATGCAATTATGTAGTGACCTTAACATGCAAACACAGTGCAGATTTACTTGCAGTAAAAAGACCTAAGTCTAGTCCAATAGACATTGGGGTACACAGCTGCTTTCAGTGGGAATTTAGTGGCTCCACAGCAAAGCCTTCAGAATCCAGATCTCAGTGCAGGATTAAGTATTTTACCATAAGGTATTCAGGCATCTTATTCTTACTTAGGTATCTACTTAAAGACTTTTGGAAGTCTGTAAAAATTTTGCAGTACCTTTGAAGGCTTGATATTAAAGAACCACTCCAGCAGGAAGTGCTGGACTGTCACACTCTTGTATTTCCCCAACACAGTAATTTTTGATGCAGTGCCTAACAGAACAGTACGTCTTACAGAATCTGTAAAGAATCCTCATCTATACTCCTAACATTCAACTATTTCTTTTGACCAATAAGTTAAATCACCATATTTTAGCAATTACTCATATTCAATATTAAGCATTGTTAGACCTCACACATGCTGTGAGCACATGGCTTACACAGCTGTGAGAGGCTCAGACTTCTGTCCAGTAAAACAAATCCCCCTTCCTGAAACTCTTTAAAGCAAGCAATAAAGCCATACAGCTATTTCAGCAACCTCTTTTGCATTCACTGCCTGCTACAGAGATGAAGCAAACAAGTTTTCTAAAAATCAAGATGAGATTATGTCTGACCAAAAAAAGAATCCAAAGCCTCAATCAACAGGATTAAATAATGTGCTGCTAAGCTGCTGGCTGGACTTCGGCTATTCCAGTTACAACAAATTGGCACAAGCTCCTGCTCTGTTTCTCAATCAAACCAGTTAGGAATACAATATAGCTGGAAAACCCCCCCCCCAAAAAAAAAAAACCGAACAAGCAACCTTTCTTTCAGCCTCATCAGGATTTGGAACTTGTTCACCATGCAGCTGAAGTAGTACTTCAGTTGCAAGTCCTGTCTCCCTCTTTCATGCCAGCCCCTTGTCTGAATTAAAAGGACAGCCAGATGTGCCCTCACAAAGTAGAGCTGATGTACAAGATTTGGTCTGTATCAAGTAAAACCAGGCAGCAGCAGGTACCACACTGCTGAGGTGTGGGACTGGCCTATATGATGCTTTCATAGCAGAAAAAGAAAATATGAGACAGGCTTATTTAGGTCTGCATTTTGATTTTTTTAAATTATGCCAGATTTTAATCAGTACTGAAAACAAAAAGAACTTCTTGTAGGGAAAAATGAAAACTAAAATTCAGAATTCACTCAAGCACTCAAGCAAAGAAACAAAGAAACAAAAGCCTTTTTCATTGGAACAGGCTGTCCAAATGTCATCTCCATCCTTGGAGATATTCAAAACCCAGGTGAAAATGGCCTTGGCCAGTCTACTGTAGCTGACTGTGCTTTGTGCACTGTGACTGAATTAGAAAATCTCTAGATAAGCTTTCCAGCCTTAGCCATTCTCCCAGAAGACACTACAGAACACACAAGACACACAAAGAACAGCCCTTGTAGATCATATGAAAGTGGTTACAATCCTCTCCCCTCATGTATGAAGAAATTTCCACCAGATGAATAAATGAAAGAAAGAATCTGTCTTAAAACTTCTCAAAAAGCTGGACAAAGTGAGCCACAAGAAATTAGAGTCCAGATTACTTTAAGGAAATCACAAATTCCAAATTTCTTTTATTTTGACTCTCTCTGCCATCACTATCAAAACCAATTATCTAAGCTCCTGGTAAGGAACCATCAGACAACTCATGCATTCAATTTAGAAATGCTTTCTGAATTCTTAAATTTGCCTTTGAAAAATTTTAAGTGAATTTCTGTGGTGAGCAAAGGCAAAGTTAAATGACAGCTGGAGAACAGACTTACACGAGCCCTGTGAGCTCCGCACAACTCAGCCATACTGTGCGTAATTCAGGGAGTATTTCAGGGAGGCTGCACTTCATTAATCAGTAATTTATTATCAATCTTCATTAATAACTTAGTCACTGGTAATTAAAACAAAAAAGAAATAAAAAACTCAAAGCCCACCTTTTCAAGTCATATGAAAAGAAACAACCCTGCTGTGTATACTCTTACTCATCTCTGCGTGCTGTGTGTCCAAGAACATCCATTTCACTAAAAATGCCTGAGATTTAGTGTAATTTTAACCCACAAAAATTATTAACAATGGGTTACAGTAGAGGGAAGCAGAGAAGGAGGTGGAACATTTATTATATGTCTGCATACATATAGAATAAAAAAAAAAACAAACTACAAAACACATTCTTAATAAATAGTTGTACACCAGAACAAAAAATTACGTAGGTAAACATTAGAATAGAGCTTTTCCCATGGGTTCAGGTAACCCAACATAGTTCAGTGCACTAGAACCACAAACTTGCTCTTTCAAAGAAACAAGAAGTAGATTGTGAACAGAACACTTAAGAAACCCTTTGAGCCTGTAATATGTAGTTCACAGTATTTCAGCTTTGGTTTATATTTGCCTTTTCACCAGATAAAAACCAAATTTCTCTCAAGCACTCCCCCTTCTTTTTTCTTAAACTGGATTGTATTTCAGCTGCTATTGACTTTGTTGCACAGTGTGGTAACTGACATATAGCTACCCATAAAAAACTAGAGATAGCAACACAATTTTCCCCTATTCCTTCTTTTTACTCTTTCACATAAAGGGCAGTATAACAACTAGTTTTTTATGTTTTGAATTTATTCTGAGATGCACAGCACCTGAATATTTACCACAGTGGGACTTTGTAACTAGGATGTATCAGAACATCAAAGCTTCCTTCATACAAAAATGGCACTTTTGCATTTCTGCAACATCATACTAATTTAGAATAACAGAACACCTCTCAAGAAGCAATAGGAATTATCAGCCTCCCTATGGAAGTTTGTGTGTTTTAGACAGACTTAACAAGAAGAGACTACTTATCGAGAAGGGAAAACCTCCAAAGGAAGTCTCTTAAGTGATCTGAACTGTTCATTGAAGGAATCAGTCTTGCTTTCCTTTCCAGCTCTTAAAGAAAACTTGAGAGTATGTGATGGTCAAATTAAAAGGAAAAAATACAGTAACATTTTAGAAGATCAACTTCACATACAAACTTCATCTGACATCATAAAAATTTAATTTGGAATCACCAAAAATTTACTTTCAGAATAATTGTTTGCATTCATTAATTTTTTCTGATTTTACGACACAAGGATATTCTCTTCCTAACTGAAACCTTCCTTAGTATGCTAATGATATGATTTTGATATGATCAAAAACACTTGGGAATATCACCACTGCCTTCAGAAAGGCTAGAGTGAAATTAAAACAAAATACCCTTGAAAAATCCATTTTTGTGTTAGATTGTATGTTTATATATAGATATTAGCATGGATAATTATATTCAACAGCACCTGATTTGCAAACAGTTCATGTTTTTAGAACACGGTATGTCTCTGTAAGCTTTGCTTTGACACTTGGTTTGGATGAATCCAGACAAACCTCAAGGTGAATCATCATAGTATTATCCTGCTCTCCAGCCCTTCCACAGAAGCTACAAAACTCTCTTTGGTTTCTTCTGAACCACTTTTGCTACTTCCATTAAATTAGGACCTACCTGGATGTCCCATCCAGGATTCAAATCATTTAATAAGACATTCCATACTCTGTTATTTAACTGACCTTTAAATGTTTTCAGAATTTTTTGAAATGTCAAATATGGAACACTATGCCTCAATGGCCTTGAATTAGTATATTTCTGTGGACTTCAATACACGGGTCTCAAAAATTACTTTCTCATGTGTACCATCTTCTCCCCTAAAGAAAGAGTATCCAGTCTCAGATGCATTCCTTCAGCGACACAGGCATACTCAAAAAGCTATAGAAGTCTTACCTCATTTACAGGTAAGTTATTGTACTCTTCTATACACACATATATTTCTGATTTTGGGAAAGCCTAAGCCACTTATGATCTGAGGTATCATTTTAGGAAAAAAAATATTTTTAAATGAACTTTATCACTTCTTTGTCATAACTTATTAATCTGAGAAATGAATATTTGAAGAAATATGAAGCAGAGAACTTCAAATCTGCATGCATATTTGGATTGTTGGTAATTCTGACTTGTACGTGACAGAAAATTTTCCAGAAAACCAAATATTATACAGGAGTGGACATGGAAAATACAAACTCACCACAACTTAATTTTAGGTCAGGAGTTCCCAGAATGCAAAGAAAGAGATGCACCTACAAACAGGTAAAACACATCCAAGAATCATGGCAATCACCTACAGGAATTATTCAGCTACTTCCATTATGTAACACACAAAGACCCCACATGAGAACAACATCATCTTGTGTTTATGTATCACTTAAAGAATTCCTCCTGCAAGGACCTTGGAATCTGCAAACAGAACAGAGAGGGAAATCAGGACTAAGTGCAGGCACCAAGCACAGTGGTGAGTGGAGACTGACACCTTTAAGATTTTTACAAAGTGATAAAGTCACATTAATGAGAGAATTGACCTGGGAGAGGGTCTGTAAGTACACAGAAGCTGTCAGTAAGCTTAGAAGAAGTAGAAGCAGCCTCTCTATGTAAATTTTTCAGAGTTCTGATTCATTACATGAAATGATTGATGTCCAATGTTATTTCATGCATTACAAGTAATTGAGATGAGTCAATTTTTTTCATTTAAATCTGTGATGGAAAAGTGTGTTTATCAGCTTAGCAGCAAAATGATTTTTGTCTTTATAAACATCAAGAATCCTTCAGCTTTTGTTGCTTAACAGCCAAGTAGCTTTCTGTTCATTAAAAACAAGCTTCAGACAAATTTTCCTCAGGAAAATAATATAGATGGCCAAGGAACATATAAGCTGAGTTATTTCATGAAAACTCACCTCACAAGAAAAAATTGTTTTTGCTGTCATTGAATTTTTTTGAAGATCGGACAAGTTTTTTTACACTAGCTTCTAGATACATTAGGCTTCAATTTTGTCTTTTCAGTTCTAAAGAAGTGTTATTATAAAGTCTTTACCTGTTGAAACAGTTATTTGCAATGTTTGATAAGTAATATATTTTGTAGAGCTTGTCTTACAGGAAAACAAACCTTTCACTGCAGCTGATGCTTTGAGGAACATTTACACTGAATGTCCTTTGACAATAGATTTCTTTACTGTAGAGCTTTACTTGTTTTCACAAGACAAGTTTTAATTCTAAGCTGACATTTTTTAAGAGTATGATTCAGCAGAGACTAAATGATACACGGAAGTTTGATTAATACTTTGGCATTTTCATCCGTGGAATACAAACCAAGAAAACAGACTTTCTGTATCAGGCAGTGAAACTGGATCACAGGTTTCAATCACAGGAAGACCGAAAATTATTTTCATGCTCAATTAGTTTTCTGTGATTTCACCAATGTCACTGGCAAAGAAGTAAACTATATCTTTGATAATTTATAAATTAGTATTATAGCGCACCTTTCCTACTGGAACTTGCCAGCCGCAATGCAAGAGATTTGCTAATGCACCTGGGTGATCAATTCAACTCAAAACCAGAACTTTTGAGAAAATTCTCACCTCTGCTGCAAGTGTATAGTGCCATTTAGCAGTAGCAGTAGGACAAAATAATGGGAAAACTTTATGACATTCAGGAAGCTCACGGAAAGTAAGTCTTATGCAGGAGGGGGGAAAAAGTTCAACACAACCCACATTCTGACCAAGCTCTTGTCCACTTTTGCTCAGTGTCTGAGGGTTTAGCAAACAGAGACCCAACACACATTAAATCAACCATCCGTCTTTTTGCCCACATCAGATATCTGGATATACATATACTTGCAACAATTTTTAATGCAATTTTTGTTGTACCAACTCTTAATTACAAGGAAGGTAACACCTTTGTAAGTATCAGACATAAATATCCACCATCACTTCCAAAAAAAAGGGTTTAAAATTTATATCTAGCAATAAGATCCGGGCAAATCTCCCGATTTAATAAAACGAATTCTGTATCCATGCACTTTTGCATCTAGCCACATACATACCAAAATAATGGACTTCTTACCAAGTGACTCAATTTCCCTTCTTGATAGGATTACAACAGTGGAAAGTACTCTAGTCAGAAAAATTTCTGATGCACAATCAATTCAGTTTCAACTGTATGGGCTTCTTTTTTCAACACTCAAACTCACTTTTGAATCACAGGTTTCAAAACCTCTAGAAAAATCACCTCAAGCTAAAACCACCAAGTTTCATGACTACTTGGGGGAGAAAAAAAGGAAAAAAACCCCAAGAAAATACACATACACTACAAAACAAAAAACCCAAACCCATTCCTGTGCCCATACAAAAACTGCACTTGATTCAGGTGAAAACAAAAGCACAACAAGCAAAACCAGGGCTAAGGGTGACTCAATTCTTTTTCATCAACCCCAACTGGATGAAAACAGCTGTTCCTGAAAAACGGGAATTAAAACTTGATGGTTTTGGCAAACACTTGCAATGCAGAACACTGCACCTGCCATCACAAACGTATGAAACATACAAAGATGTTGTTTAAATACATTAAAAGCTTGGTTATTTGTCTTCCTATTCTTTCAACATAATTATTCTGAATATCCATGGAAGAGACTGCATTTGTGAACAGCCAGGAAAGAGATCTGGGGGTCCTGGTAAGTCTTTGCAAATCTTGCCCTGTAAGAGCAGCTGAGTTCACTTGGTTTGTTCAGCTTGGAGAAGATAAGGCTGAGGGATGCTCAGTCTACAGGTTCAAGGGGAGCAGTGTGGGGCAAGATGCTGATCTCTCTCATGGCCAAAAGATAGAGCACAAGGAAATGGAATGAAGATGCATCAGGGGAAGTTCTGGTTGGACATTAGGAAAGGTTCTTCACTGAGTGTGTGCTCAGTCAATGGAACAGGTTCCCCAGAAAAGTGGTCATCGCACTGAGCCTGCCAGAGGTCAAGGAATATCAGTGATATGGTCTATTTTCAGGTAGTCTGAGCTGGTGATCTTTATAGGTCCCTTCCAATTTAAGATATCCTGTGATTCCATGATAAAATCAGTTTGTTAAGAATACAAACTTAGGGTGCTCAGATGTGAGAAAAGGTTTGGGGTTTTTTGGGGTTCTTTTGTTATTCTGTAGGAATGAACACATTTGCAGATGTCAACCAGTCACACAGAATCACAGAATTCATTTTATGCTTCAATGAGACTATTCCTCTTGCTGCTACTTCTAAAATAGGTAAAAGAATAGCAAAAGCTATTTTCTTACACGTAAAAATGAGTATTCATCCCTGTCTTACAAGGGAAGTAGTGTAGCACTTATTCTGTGATTTATCCAAATCTATCATATGTTAATCACAAACTTTAGATAATGCAGTGTTTTTAATTACTGCTGCATAACTTTAAGAATCCTACAGAATTTGAAACTGAAAGGCAAATATGTAATCTTTAAAAAAATATTTTCAGGTTGCAGAAGCAATTCTAAATCCAACCATCACTTGTCAAACCAATGTAAACAAAACTAATGGTAAACAAAATAGGACATTTCTTAAGCCTTTGGGACTCAAAGGAAGATGGTTTAGCAAAAGCACAGAGACAGGAATAAACGGAGAAGGTGGAACAGAACTGGGCTTCCAGGACATGGCTGGGGTAAGGAATGTGAAAGGCAAATTTTCTATCTTCTCTATGTAACTTTGAGCAAGAAGGATCTTCCACTAGTAAGTCAAAAAACAAAAAACAAACAAACAAAAAAAAAACCTCAACACCAAAACAGGAGTTACAGATTGTCATTCCAAAAACAAATATTGGTACATTCTGAATGAACTGGAATTAAGAGAAAAGCACAGATAGTGTTTGCGAGTACACCAGAAAGTAAAGGGAGTTTAAGAATTTACAAGATGTTCAGTGTAGTCCACTTCTATGAAAACTCAAGTTTTAAACTGAGAGAAATATAACTTTCACCTTTTTTTCTGTATAAAAGTCACATATATATCCAAATGAACTGTCACCTGCCATTCAAGCGTAAGTCACTTCGATAACCGTATTTCCATAGAAAAAGAGAAGTTAATGAAAGGAGCCCTGGATTTTTTTTTTCCCAAAACAAGAAGCATAAGAGAATATAATTAAAATTATATTGTTAGATTTGGATTTGCTGCCAAATTCTTGTAGCAAGTCCAGATATACAAACAGGAAAAGATTTTATGTTATTTTTACTGGCAAAGTCCCAACAACTTGTCCTCAGTCCACAGCTCATACAGCTGCAGATTTCCTGCTGCAGACTCCTCACTGCACATACCTAACTCCTTTTTTTTTGTTACAACACCAACCATACTGAAAATTCAACCAGAAACAATTTCAACACAAGCTGCATTATTATGCTTGAAGACATTATACATGCCATACCACAGACTAGTAAATAAACATCACATTGGAATATTTTCCAGTATAACCAGGGCTTTTTTTTACTTAGTATAAAGATGCTATTATAATTTTTATTTTATTTTTAAACTTTAATAGCATGGTAATTAAATTTCTCTTGACTTTAGGACACATGAACATCTTCATGGTTAGATTGGTCTACACAGAGATACACAAAGTAAAACCTAATACAAAATTTGAAAGGAAGAAAAACAGAAAAAATGTGCTGTACCACTAAAAAATGACAAACCTAATTAGCTACTAAATAATTTAAACTATTTATTTAATAAAGACAGGCAACTTAAATAAAAGCACAGATATTCACAATAAGAAAGCTCTTTGTTCAACCATGCTTTATTGGCAATATAAAATTTGAGCTTGAAGCAAGTAATTCTAGAACAACAACACTGTCCCACAGCTGGAAGAAGCTACTTTCCTCATGAACATAAAAATCCCTAACCATAAACTTGTGGCTAAAATAGCCTGTATAAAACCGGATGAGGTTTCCCAAAAAATGAGTGCAGTCACGTCACCTCCTTTCAAAACCCACTCAAATTTTGCCTGAGCCAAATCTCAGGTCATTTCAGGCTCCAAAAACAGCAACCAGGCAAATGTAGCTTTATTTTCAACGATCTCTAGAGTAACAAAACATTAAGTAAGACTAGGAAGCAATATCCAGCATTTGTGACTGAAGATTTTTCTGATTATTATATCAACTATAAGAAAATGAGTGATGTAGTGAAATTGAAACCAAAATAATAATAAAAAGTTACCTTCTACCTGCCTACAGAGAGACAATTATTGAGCATTCAGATATTTCTGCACTAGTTCACAACCTGACTTCCCAGTAAAATGAAGAACTGGCTTCATGGAACAGATATTATCACTTACAAATAAGTTAAGAGAAACCTTACTGCAGATCTTCAATATATATAAGTGAGACTTACAAACAAGATCAGAGAAGCTTTTTACAAAGACATGTAGTAACAGGACATGGGCAATGGTTTGACACTGAAAGAGAGTATGTTTAGACTGGACATAAGGAAGAAATTTTTTATGATGAGGGTGATGAGATGCTGGAACAGGTTGTCCAGGGGAGTTGTGGATGCCCCATCATTAAAGTGTTCAAATTCAGGCTGGCTGGGGCTTTGAGCAACCTGATCTTGTGAAAGATATCCCTGCCCATATTACAGGGGTTGGAACCAGATGATCTTCAAGGTCCACTTACAACTCAAACCATTCAATGATTCTAAGCTCACATTTACATACATTTTTGAGTATGCAAAAAGAAAGACTTCTTGATGCTTCCACTAAAAATTCAATGTTGTTATAGATGTCGGCTTGAAGTTTAGTACTGATGAAACAGCTGAATATTGATAAAACAGCTACTAATGTGGCACAAAGAAAAGCCTTATCAGTCATTTATTGTTTTTCCTGCACTGCTACAAGAAACTCCACAAGCACACAATTGAACACATCCAGATGAAAGTTAACAGCACTTTCACTTTTCAGGACTAAAAACAAGCCGTACAGATGCTGCAGCTATGCAGCACATGTATTCCACTAGTCCATGAATACTGTTCAGCTTAGTCAACTTGCAAAATTTGGGGTTTTTTTAACACCTAGGAAGATCAAAAAGAAGCATCTCTCTCACTATAACTGACAAAGCCTTATAAAACTGACATGCTACATATTCAGCCCCTCTTTTTTAGTAGAACTAGGAAGAATACCAGTTTCCTAGAGGCAGGTAAAAAGATCCAGTTGCAGGCAATCAAGAATAAATTGCCCAGAAGCTGAGAAACAGATCAGGAGACAGAAGAGAACGTGGAAAAGGTTAAGAGAATTTGCTACGCTGCCAGAAGATGATGTAAGGAAGTGAACTTTACCCCAAGACATGCCTTCAGCTAAAATAGCCAATTATTATGATAAAGAGACAAGGAAAAGAGCCAGTAAGTAAAAGTTAGAATGGTTTACAGAAAAGCAGAACTTCCATTCAGAAATAAATGTAAGTATGACAGCATTGGTTTGGGGCAAGGGGAACGGGAAAAATAAAAACTAAAATAAAAAAGAGCTGCAAGGCAACTCATAAAGTAGGCAAATCAAAGAACCCTCATGTTTCATGTACTTTTTAGAGTTTAAATAGAGCAAGATAGCAAACATTTCCATTTCAGCAGGAGGAAAGGGCAAAATATATTTATCAATGCAATAATAAAAAATCAGTCCTACTGAAATCTATAGGAATATCCTTCTGCTTCCATTTAATAGCATTTTAATATTTATTGGCACAGTTCAAGTGTTGGACAATAAATAAAAAAAGTAGGAGCATTTATCACCTCTTTCAAAGTTTCATGGATTTTTTATTCTGACCTTATCAAAAACAAAAGATCTTCACATGCAGACAAAAAAAAAAAAACAGCCAATGTGCCAAGACCCAGGAAGTTCTTTATCTTTCCTCCTCATACTGATAAGGTACCAGAAACATGGGATTTTTTTCATGGTGTACTGCATATAGAAAGAAATTAGGCATAATGTTCAGAAAGAAAAATTATTGGATTTCTTGACCTTTTTCAATCTGCTAGCATTGTCAGTGAGAAAGACATATTTTCCTTGGAATGAAAAGGTTTTTGCTACCTATGTTTAGGCACAAAAATCACAATTAAATGTGGGCATCTGCCAAAGAAAATGCATTACAGGCTATAGCAACTGCTTTAATGAAAAATATGTACTATTACTGTTTCCTGGGCAGAGTAAAACCTCCATCTTGAAAAAGAGGCATTTAAAGCTACAGCTCTGCTTTCTCAAAATGCCAAACAACTTTCATGTTATACACAATCAATTAATTTTAATATTTTTCTTTCTCAGGTCATGCTTTAACAACTTTCCCTGATTCCTCTCTTTACTGGCCCATTTCCATCTATAGTTGATATGTATCCAAACTGTTGAGTGTCCCAGGCATTCATCCAACACCACTTTCTACCTGGGCTTCTCTAATCACCTTCAACCATGATAATATTTTGCCTGGTTATCTATGTCAACCTATGTCCATCTATGGCAAAGGAGTAAATCTGTATATTCATGTAATGTTTTTTCCTGTAATATATTTTCAGGTATCTGTCCATCTATTTATTTGCTAATAATAGAACTAAGATGGTCTCCTTTAGATGTGCTTCTCAGCTGCCAATCCATTATTCTGATTTTTAAAAATCCTCTCACTTCAGCACTGCCCTTTGCTGTCACCAAATGTTATGATTTGCCTTGCCCCATGTATGTTTTTTTCATTGACTACTGTACTTCCACTGTTGCCGAAACATGCAAATATGAAAAGGGTTCCTTCATCTCACATGAATCACATTCATCACTAAAACTAAAAGAAAAATCATAAAAGAAAACTGAAATTCACAAAGTAAATCTAAGAGCTTTTCCATCTAGATATGTGTCATCATTGTTCTCTTCAACAGGTCTTTGTAGTTTGAAGACAGATAAAATTCTCAAACTGTGCAATCTCTGCTTTGAGCTAGACCACTCACTTTCTACCAAGATTATTAGAGAAAATGCATTTAATCTCTCTATATTTAAAAAAATAAAATCACTGAGTAAGTCTTCAAAGAATAGCACTATAATCAAACTGACAGGAAAAGATCAAAAACAGCAGGGTAAGCATCTTTAAAT
Organism: Eopsaltria australis; assembly: GCA_034509425.1. Taxonomy (NCBI): domain Eukaryota; kingdom Metazoa; phylum Chordata; class Aves; order Passeriformes; family Petroicidae; genus Eopsaltria; species Eopsaltria australis. The sequence goes on from JAVTVJ010000099.1 coordinate 650,467, forward strand.
TTAGGAAGGTACAGTTGTACTTCTGCAGACAACTGAAGTCTAGTATCTGCCATGGGTACTTGGAAAGGCAGCAGCTTTTAGTGTGGCGTTGTGTTACTTCAGTGTATGCTGAGCAGGACTGAGTTCTAAATTATGAAATTGAAATTTTAAAGGATCAAGTTTCAAAGTATATGGCTAGATTTAACAGACACCTGTATTTCTGATAAAATCAACTCACAGTATATATGAAATTTAGTTACTGACAATAACTTGCTTACTGCATACCATTTGCTGGTGCTAGGTGTATGACACCTTTCCTCTATGTTAGCATTTAAAATAAATGTGAAAATAAATGAATATAAATTGTGCAGAGAAGAAATTAAGTTCTGTACACACTGTACATATGAACAAATACATAGTATTCAAAAATATTGCATGCATGTATTGTAATAATGCATTTCATCCTTTTCACAAGATGCTTTTCACCACATACTTTAATAAATAACAGCTTAAAATTTTTATTTAGCAGAAGTGGCTTTGTTGGACATGGTTTTAGACATGTTTTACTACTGAAACTGTTATTTGCAATTACATTAATTTGATTTTTAAAATTATGACATGTGTTTTAGAAAGAAGGAAGTTCCGTTTAAAGGCTTGTGAAATCAATCCAAAGAAGCATTGCCAGCAGGTCAGTGGAGGTGATTCTGCCCCTTTATTCCACTCCCATGAGATCCCACCCGAAATACTGGAATACTGCATCCAGTTCTGGGGTGCTCAGCACAGGGAGGACATTGATCTGTTGGAATGAGCCCAGAGAAAGGCCAAGAAGATGATTAGAAGGATGGAAGACTTCTCCTATACGGAAATACGGGGAGAACTGGGATTGTTCAGACTGGAGACGAGAAGGCTTTGGGGTAATCTAATTGTGGCCTTCCAGTGCCTGCAGGGAGCCTATGAGAAAGATGGAGAGGGACTTTTCCCAAGAATATGTAGGACAACAGGGAATGGCTTCAAACTAATAGAGTAGGTTTAAATTAGATATTAGGAAGTAACCTGGTCTAGTGCAAGGGATCCCTGCCCATGGCAGGGCGGTTGGAACAGATGATCTTTAAGGTCCCTTCCAACTCTAATCATTTTATAATTCTGTGATTTTATAAATGAAGTGAAAAAGGCACAATATTCAAAGCTGCAGATATCTAAACAGTTTTACTGACAATACTGGTTTTACTAATTCTGAGGGGAAAAAAGTCTTCTTGGTTTATAGGAGCACCCAAGAAGAAAAGTGAAATCTCTATAAGTATTTAAGCCACAAATACTGAAAAAGTAATCCTGAAATACTGAAAAACTCATCAGAGAAACAACTGTGATATAAAGGCAAAATGCCATGGAAACTGCTCTGGGGAACAGTGACCACAGCATGAGTTCTTTAACAATCCGTTCAAGAAACAACACAGCCCAAAGGAGAAACGAGTTGGGAGAAAGATACTTGCTAAAACAGGTAGTTAGAAACAGGAACTTGAAAGACGAGTTGTATTTTGGAAAAAGCCTTCATCCAGAAAATTAAAAATTCACTTGGAGGAAAGAGGTAAAAGAATGACTTTTCTTTTTAATCTGGTTATATGCTTACTTTTAATTTCCTAGCAACTGTAGGTGAATTTTCCCTTATGAATCTAAGAAAACGTCTTAAATTATTTAGATGCATAAGTCTGACTTAAACTCAGAAAGCTTTGTGTTGTCACTTATCTATGCCATTTTTAGAGGCTAAATCGTGATTTTTTTCATATTATAACCTACATAGCAAGATTTGATAGTGTATCAAATCTAAGTAAGAACTGACAGAAGGGATCATTAAATGCCACAGGAGAAAGAATTACTTGTTATGATCACTCTGAACAAAGAAAAGAAGTGATCTCTTCAAGCGACAGCACTGCACAGCCCCTTAGAGCTGCAGAGAAGCAGCAGTGATATTAACAAGTTCTTCACTGGTGCTCTCACGGATGTGAGACTTTCCGTAGCACATGTCAAATATTTTGTGTTCTCCTAATTTCTCAAGTGTTCAATTCAAGAAGAAATACACACCACTTAAAAGGCAACTTTCAAGAAAAAAACATTCAAGAAACAAGATTTAAAAAGTTTGTTGCCACATTTCCACATTCACTCTCCCCTTAGCAAGCCTCTACCAAAGGCTGTGTATGAAAATGAGACAAACAGCCTTTCATTTCTGAAGGAAATCCCCTGGCACAAGTCAGGGTAGTGCAGATTATGTAGCAAGGGGAGGCCTGGAAGCCATATGTGGCCACCTTTAGAAGGCCACATCTGGATGTATAATTCTGCTAACAGTAAGATTCATACATCAGGACCATGAAAAATGTCAGGTATTCCAGGAGAAGGAAACATTCTATACTGAAGTTTATAAAAGTTCTGTATCCAGAAATTGTGTGCACTTCATGTAACACCTGCCCCTTCCATGAAGAACATGGAGAGGCTACCTCAAACCCTAGCAGTGTATCCCAAGGTCTCCTTCAAGCACCAGAATTACCTTCAGATAACCTCTTCCTGCCTGAGGACCTTCTTCCATACCCATACCAGAGGCACAGCTTAGAAACAAATTCACAGAGCCATGAGACAAGTTTCCTAGATCTCACTGATTTCCCCTAAGATACTAACGAAGAACTAGATTAAGTTTGTGTCTACAGCTACTAATTTTGCCAGTTGGGTAGAAAGGAAATTCAAGGATAAAGATATGTATCTTCTGCCTAGAGGACACATGCTCTTTCAGATATTTGCTAGACAACCTGACCGAGCAGTAAAAATACGGATGCTGACACATGAAGAAGTCAGAACAGTCCCTTTCCAGTCATCACCCCCAAACTTGCTTTTACATGAAAATCATCTCAGAGATGCCAAGATTTTATGCTAGATACAAGTAACTCAATCTGATTCAGCAGAATAAAAAGCCAGATGTGACAGGTTTTATATACTGCCCAATTGCCAGCTCTGAGAATACAGGGAATTCAGACCTATCTTATCATCTGTACCTGACAGGAGGAGAAGATGCAAGCTTTCCTCAGCTGCAAGATAAAAGGAAAATAATGGCTTGTAACTCCACCACGCAAAATAGGCAACTAATCCCTGCACTCAGGTACAACCATGACCTCTTGAGTACAGCTCTAGAGACTCCAGCTCTCCCAACATTCTTGTTCTCTACTCAAACTGCTGTCTATTGCTCAGTAGATGCTTAACTACCTAAGAAATGAAAAACTGGAAAACTTCTTACACTGCAGGACATCCAGGCTTGATTTCACACCAAACACAACGGTCCCACTTCTGGAATAGTTATATCAGCTCTCTCCTGGCTACGACTGGGACAGATTACCAAGTGAAGCAGCATTGTTATGAATAGAGAGCATACAGCTGTTCGTTTCAAGTGTCTACTCCAGGGTAAAGGAGGGAACTCGAGTGTCTCAAGCCACTTACTCAGTTCAGTCTAAAAATAAATACAATAAAGATGGACCATTACCAAGTTTCTTTAAATTATTTTTCTCTCTAGGTCTCCTATCCAGTGTGTATTTCATAGTCTGCAGAGCCAAACATCACAACTACTGTCTCTAGAGTCCTGCTCACTTCCCTGTATTTTAAACATCCCAGACACTGTTTAGACCTATTCTCCTGGCTATGAGCAGGCAAAGGATCAGAATCATGTGGGAAGTTATTGACCTGGAGAATCAGAGGCTTGAGGAATAAACAGTAAATCTAAGCTGGTTTTGAATGTGTAACATGGGCAGGACCTGGCCAGAACTGCTGACTGTCCATGCTAGGAGCATATACTCATGCTGCTTAAGCATCCTTTACCAATAGAAGGCTTGGAGCACCAAGTAGAGAAGACACTTGAGAAAGCACTCATGCCTCTCATGGTCTCCAAGTTTTATACTTGACTTCTCCAGAATTGTGTGCCATGAGTTAATAGTCACTTGTAAGCTGAGCAATGGCAGGATGCTGCTAGAGCTTCATTGTTTTCTGTCTGTCAAGCCAGGGTTTCTTTGGCTGTCATCTCCTTCCTGCCATCAAAGGCTGGCTACAAAAAGGCATTCACCTGTCCTGTAACTGGGCTTCTGTAAAAATTACACAAGAAGCACTAGAAGTTGCAGGATGAATGGTGGTTGGTGCATGTTTTGCAACTGGGAAGAATTCACTTATCCAGCAGGATTTTGTGATTTGGCCAAGCAGAGCAGGATTTGTCCTATGAAAAGAAGAGCTTTTTTTGTTCCTTCTGCCTTTGTCCCTCTTGAATCTGAACCACTAAGAGGCCTCTAATCCAAAAGTCTGCATCATTCAAGCCAGCAAGAGGAAAAAAAATTAAGCTAAGACTTCTCCATGCTGGTTGTCTGTGGTTGGTAGAGACTGACTGGAACTCAGGCTGCCGCAGGGAGTGGGAAAAAGCTGTGAGAAAAAATGTAAGGAAGAACATCCTTACTCACAAAAGGAAGCACCATCGTGCACTGGAAGGTTTTGTGCCAGCACAGACTGTATCAATATTGGCTCAGTGCTGTCTCCTTACTGTGTTTAGGCAATACCATTGTGATCACCCATGGCTGCATCGTCACCAGGCCAATAAAACAGCCAGCTGTGTTCTCTGGGCAACGTTTCCTCTCATCACTATTTCAACCAGCTATTTTATGGTGGGTTTGCAAGACAGATACCTTGCAATGCTCCAGACCCTTCTCCACAGGATATGGTGCAATGCAGTATGCAGAAGAAGAAAGTAGAAAATTAATTGAATTGCTGGACAATATAGCCAGCACTTTGCATGCTTAAAAATGCTCAGCTATCTAGATGAGCCTGCAGGAAGCTCATCATAGCTTGGGATGTAGGCCAGAGCATCTAGAGGATATAAAGTTGTACACATAGGAACTTAGTGCTACAATCAAGAGCAATTTCCCCACAAATAAACTCATATTCATTGCTTTAGAATGGCATCTAACATTTCCCAGTCTTTATAAACAATCATGCATAGAATTCTATGTGCTTAGACACAGTCACAGTACTCTGCTTTATCTAAATAAAATTTACGCTCACTGGACACAGTAGCTAGAGGGTTACTGAATTCTGAATAAGAAGCAAACATTCTTTCTGCATCAATCATGTTGCTGAAACAGCAGGCTGAAATTGATTACATTTCAAATTATTGTACAGAGGAACAAAGAGTTTGGCTGTCTCTTGTGAGGGCACAGCTTCTCTCTAACTCACTATTCCAAGAAGTGAAGTGTTGAATGTGCCTTCTTTCTTTCAGCTTCTTTACTTCAGTCATTCAGTTCAGTTATCCAAACTATTTCCAATGCTTATACACAAAAGATGCAATTACCTTCTGTGGGTCAGTAGTAAGAAAATAGGAAAAACACACCCTATTCTGTAACAAAATGGCAGATTTTAAAACCTTTCACAAAATGGAGGGCTCTTGTGTTGATGTGTTCTTGTTCCAGGAATTATCCACTCAATAGTGAATAAATTCTATTGTAATACTAAAACTGATTTCTTTTCATTGAAACATGAAAGATGATTCCTTCTAATCAGGAACTCAGCACCAAAATAGAGAGGGCCTTCGAAAAAAAATCAAGAAACAATCAGGCTTTGCTATTATTTGATGTAATTGTCTATCCAAGCATAAATTATTCATGTTTGTATACTGTATACATTTCCAGCACGGTGGGCACATGGGTATTCGAATAACAAAAATGTGGGGTTTTTTGTTGGTTTGTTTGGGATTTTTTTCACTTTGAGGCTGTCTTTACTAGATCTTTCAGTATTTTCCTCGCTCATGGTACATCTCAGAGCTATGTGAAAGGGATATTTTCTTCTATGGTACCTAAGGTATTGGTATGACCCTTGATCAAGTAGGAGAAGGAAAAAGAAGAGACTCTCTAGAATAGATCCAAGATGCTCTGCCATGGAGAACAGTTCTGTAGTGACCTCTTCTTGCAGCTTCCCATGTGAGGTTAGAGGCAGGATGGAGATAGAGAGTTCTTTGATTACATATTCACTTCCCATTGCTCCTCAGTGATAGTTCTCTATTAGAGACAGTGATTTCTAGCTGCCATCAGCCTAGATGATCTTGCCTAATCCAGTTGCCTGTGTTAGCCTTTATACCCAAGTCCAAAGCTTCCACTTGCTTCCCAGAAATATTTCCATTTAAACCATTAAGATTTTACTGGCTTTATCCTCACATGCAGTTTTTATTTTTCCTCCTTTTGTTGCAGAACTGTAATAAAATAGACGAAGCTCCTATTAATTTTCAGATGCATTGCAAAAGAAAAATCAATGTAAAGTGAAATGACAGAATTCCAATTTATTTTTATTAGGAAATGAGAACCACAGCATTGAATAATACTGCAGTTACTAAACTAAAGTCTCCTCATCTACTGAAAATTGAAAAAAGGTATTTTTGACTTGCTTAAACTACCCTTTATTTCTTCTAGAAGCATTGGTTTCTAGTGTCTAATCAATACAGGTTTTAATGGCTGATGCAGAATGAAACATAACTGGTTTCAAGTACCAACTGCTATGTCTGCCCATATGCATTATAGCATTACTTTGATTTTAAACAATTAATCAACTGCAAAATTATCAGAACCAAATGAATTCCTCATTCAGAAAGGATTGTTCCTTCAGCTATCTACTAAACAAATATTGTGTCTACATTTCTTTTAGTAATGCCATAGCCAACACTATTCTCTATCAGGGTAATGCAGAAAATTCAGCTGTAGAAGTCATCTTCTAAAACAGAAATATTGGTAGTAGCACCTTCCTTCATAACAAATGATGAAACTTCTCTAATTCAATTTTACATAATAAATGATTGAAATAGATAATAAAACAAAACAGGTGAAGAACCTTGAGCTATACATTTATTATTCAAGTTAATCCCCCATATTTATCAGTGGTTTCTCACAAAAACTTCCTGACCAAAATGGCTATTTTCCTTACAAAGTGCTTGTTTTTTTCCAGAAATTTAAATTTTACAGTGAAAGTTCCATGGAATTTACATTGTTTTTTAAAATCACCCTTATAACTTCACGAGAATTCAATTATTATTAAAATTCTGGGGACTGGATGACGATACGCAATTAGATTTAATTCAGTCTAATTAGACTGAGTCAACAGCTAACACATTTTTCACCTGATGCAAGTCAGATTCTCGTTTTATTTACCTTGATACATGTCAGCAATAACAGTTCCATTAAGATCAGTATAGTTAATTATTCCTTTGCCTAACTGAAGCAACAACATTAGTGGGAAAAGTCTGTAGATAAGAGGATAACAGCCTGCAGATGAAAATCTGATGGATCATTGCACCGACATACAGTAACTGCTTTAAGGATGAAAAATAATTGTCTTTGCTTTGCTTTATGCATGCTTAGCACATAGTCCACATTCTGGTATGATGTTGGACTTAAAACCCAATAATGAACAAAAGAAGATACATAGATTAAGATCCCAGTTCTGGCCTTGCCTATCGATGCATTTCCCACTGACTCCGGAATATAACTACATACCATAAATGACAGATGGTGGTCTTTTCATCATCTTGATTTCAATGTACTTGGAGCAGGAAACTGTATAGTGTTATTTTTCACTGAGGTAAGTAATATAAAATGACCATATATATAACATAGCAATGGCATCCTAAAGATGAGCCAATCCTATGATGCTTCAAGAAAAATACTTTAGCTTACATATCACATAGTTAATCAGTTTCATGCAAGATAATCACCCTCAATCAGAGTAAGCAAGCAGAATTGAAAACACCTTTTTAATGTTACTTGCTTTTAATTTGTTTTGATTGTACTTATGGCCTTAAAACACAAAAAATATGCCTTTTTAAATTCTTTCTCCTGAAATACTTAAGACTGAAATCACTGAAAAAAATCCGTATGTTTTTCTCTTAATATGAAAATGGATTTATTATGTTGCTTCATTATCTACACAGAAGTGTCTTTTGAGCTGACATTTCTATGCATAAAACCTAAATTATGGTCCAAATGTCAACTGAAAAAGACTCTCAGTTGTGTCTCCTGCTGTCTCTCCCAGCTCAGTCTCTTTTTACAAAGAGAGCAATACAAACACTCCATAGAAATATAAAGAGTGAGGACAAATTATGTACACAGACTCCACAGGCAACCAACATCCCAGCAACTCTCTCCAAAAGTATGGATGACCATTCTGAGGATAAGTAAATGGGAAGCTGTGTCAGAAATGACACTCAGTTTGCCACTACAGAGCCAATCAGCCCATCCACATTTCTCACAGGCATTGTATACAGAATTCCCATAAAAATTGCAGTGAAATTGTGGAAGTAGCTCAGTTGCTACTCTGTGGCCTAAAGAAAAAGGATTTCATTTGCCAGACACTCAGAAAAATCTCCTACGCATACCAGCATGCTCTGTTTGCATGTAGTCGGAGTACACTGAAGAAGCTACAAACTTATATTTAGGCATCACTAAGGAAAACTAGTAATGGAGGGAACAGAAGCATGCAGACAGCTTGATGTAGGGAAAATGTAACTAGAGCGGATGCCAAAATCTGATAAATTTATTTAAAGGTAATTTGCAAAAGATAGCGAGAAAGAATAATCAGGAATTATCTTTTATACATTTTCTACCTCCTCCACTGCTTTGACTGCCTGTCTAAATTGAATCAGTTTCTATGGTTTGCCCTAATGAATTAATGAACAATCAGCTGCTGCTAGCTCCAATCCCTCATTCCATGCTCTGTGCCATTTCTGCTCTGGCTGGGAAAGAGATGATTATACTATCGTCTTTCATACACATTTTCAGTAGATCTGAACCTTGAACAGGGCTTTCATAAGCTCTCCTCTTAATCTGATCTGTTTCAACAACAAACATCAAACAGCCCATCAAAGAGGTGAAAATTTCACACGGAAAGGTGACATCCTGATCTCATTATAGTCAATTGCAAAACTCCTCACAGACAAGTAGAATCTTCGACCTCTTCAATCAAGGTCCTAATACTGTTAATAATCATGTCACCCTCGGCAAATTTTTTAGATGTCCTTTCCTACCACCTTCTTTTGAGATCTGCATTTTCTTCATAATCTGGATCAGTATAAATGACATGCATTAGCACAAGGAAGAAGAATGGTTGATCAGCTCTCAGAAGTCCTAAAGGAAGTCTCATCACATTACCAGGCTGATACTGATCCAGTCATATGGATCTCACTAAAATGCTACAAAAACCTAGAGTTTCACACCCAGTAATCACATAACACCCAAACCTTTTTTCACTAGTTTCTGAAGAAAGCCTCTTGAGCAAAAAACCCACTTACTAGTTTCACTTTCACTAGTCAAAAGGAAGCCTTGAACTCTTCTGTTTCAAATGATTAAAACCTAACAATATTTAATCACATTTTCATATTAGAATTCTAATTTTTTTTTTCTTGGAGGGTAGGGGGGGTGAAAGCGTATAGCCAGATGGAATGGAAGACCAGGTGTATATGACGGCAGAGAATAAATATAAACACTTTACAGTCTTCCAAGAGATTCTGAGAAAGAAACCTGAATATACTGAGAGCAGTTGAATATTCTCTTAGAGAGTTACTTCATTCACAGTCTTCATAAGAGACTAGTATGTTTGAAATAGGAGAGCTAGCACCTCTAAAAGGTTTTACTCATCTTTTCTTTGTTACACTCTGCTCAACACTACTTGATGTTCTGTGCAGACTGTCCATCTTCAAGCACAGAATGTACACGTGCAAGAGGAAGGGACTGCAAGGCTGATACTATAGAGGGCACTAATAAATTAAAACTACAAATGTAATTTATAAATGAAAATACCTTTCTCTGATTTGTACCTTGGTTTGGATTCCCTGCTGAACTATTCACTCTTGCCAGCTGTGGTCCTGACTGCCACAGGATTGCATCATGACTATGCCTTTACCCTGTTCCTGTGGACAAGATTCAACTTCGGCCCCCTGCTGCTTCCTACTTGCTCTGATTTTTATGGAAGGAAAACTGAGTACACTGAGGCCAAAAAGAATCCTACAGCAACCTCCAGCTAGATCCCTGGTGCAGATTATGGCAGTCAGAAGGGCAGACCTAACCCACATTAGAAGACTATGATCTGGTTTAGTTACTGAAAATTATTTTCCATTTCAACTCACTGATCTTTCAATTTATAATAAGTTTTCAGGGAATATACAGAGTTATTATTTATATCCTAACTAAAACAGCTTCAACTCCAAATGAAATACCAAAATTCTGCTTAACTAATAGTATGACTTATTAATCAATGCTGATTGTATTGACTGCCAAAAGAGGAAACACAAAAGACTGGAACGGCAACTGTATATATTTTATATTGTCCACACATTTCTATAATTTTAACCTATATATGGACAACTTAAGAGCTATCTATCTATAAAACAAGCCAAATATTAATAATTTACACACTTTATGCATCAAATAGTTACTATGTGCATGCTGCTTATTTCCCATTTCGAATTAGGTTAAATTTTTTTTTCCTTAGAAATCGTACATTCTGCAGTTCACCTACCTCTTGTCAAAGCAAGGTTTAGTTCAATACTTAGGTACCCTAGAGACTTAATGCTAACTGTCAAGAACTTGAATAATCAGAATTTTGTATAATTAAAATGCCTAGATATACAGAAAATCTGTGTCATATAATTTTCTTCATACGCTTCTATAAAAGAGCTATAATAATGCAGATGAAGCATTTTAAAATAAAATTCCAATGTCATATTTTTTCCCTACTCCAAAAAACATGATTCAAGAACTTTCCTGAGAAGAAATATCAAACAAACTTTGATTTCATGTAAGCTGCAATAACAAATTCTTAAAAGCCTGAACTAATTTTATGGTTACAAGACACGACAGTTCTGCCTCATTCCTGGATTGTCAGAATTTGGTGCTATTTACTGTTTAGTAGATTTACCAATATGAAGTTTTACGTTTCCACTTTACTCAAGCATTAGACCTCATGTGGAACATTGCATCCAGTCTTGGTGTTCCAAATAACTGAATGAAGTTTCCTCCAGAGTCTGTCAAAGTAGGCAGGGGTTGGAGGACTTGCCCTGTTAGAAGCTGAGAGAGCTGGACCTGTTCATCCTGAAGATGACGCAGCTGTAGCAGGGACCTAACACCAGTCTGGCAGTTATGAGGAGCCTATGAGAAGCTCTACCAAAAAGATGGAGTCAGGTTCTTCACAAGCATGCATGGCACAAAAATGAGAGAAAAATACTCATGAATTGAAACTGGGAGGCTATAACTCAACATAAAGAAGAAAAAGTAAGATAACGAAGTATTGGATATGATTGTCCAGAGAACCTGTGGAATCTCTTCCCTTGGAGCTCTTCCGGGCAGACTTGAACAAATCCCTAAGCAACATGATCTAAATTCTATGTTGACTCTATTTTGAACAACAGGTCCCTTCCAACTTCTGTGATTTAGTGTAATCATGAGCTTTACAAAAAGTAACAGGAAATTAAACTTTCAGATTGAGCTTAATACAACCTAGGACACATCACTGAAGCTTTTTTTAAAACGGAAAGGGAAAGCTCCAATGGCTAGTCACAAAGAGAATTTCCAGGGTTTCCCCATTAAGCATCCTTTCCCAGGCGTCCTCTCCAACATGTAAGATGATCCCCCATACTACTTTTCCCACAGAAACCACATCAATTTCCTCATGATCTGCTCAAATTCCCTAGTGCCTGTCCCACTTATGATGACCTTAGCCTGTGTGAAGAAGTTGATGAGAGGATGGTGTTGCAAACTAACTGGCTGTTAAGTTTTGCATGTATTATTGGTGAACACTGGGCAAATACTTGTCTTCCTCCTAATGCAAACTAAAAGCTGCAAAAAACAGTGCAAGAAAGGCTGGTGAAAGGGCTTGACTCTTCCAGCAGTGGCAATCACTTCCCTGACATAACAGTAGTAGCAAAGCATGGAGGTACAAGGCTATGACAATAACAGTATGAGACAAGAGCATGAGGACAGGAAGGTAAACACTGCCCTAGAAACTTTGGTGAAAGGTGACAGAGTTGCAATGGAGAGGGAGCTGCACTTTAAAAGATCATGGCATCAGAAGCTGGACTCAATGAACATGACAGCAGAGGCTCATGCAAGCTCAGACTAACCAGAAAACCAGACTCAAGTCTGAATAAAACCCCAAGAGTGACAGTCATCCATTCTAGAGAAGGAGCACTCTGTATTTGGAACAGAAATGAACTAGAAGACTGAGAGTCTCAGAGCAGAAATCAAATGAAGAGACAGAGAATCCATCATCTTCAACTCCAAAACTGAGGAACTAGGGACAATTAAAAGACATGCTGTAAGCAGTCATCTCCTTACAGGCACTTCTAAGCTACCTTCACCAAAAAGCATTTAATTTTCTTAAACAAAAATAGTTTACAGTTATGCAATAGCTTTAAAACAAACTATCCTGATAGTTGTTATATATCATAAACAAACTTCAACAGTGTATCATGATTTGTAAATGACCAATGTCAACATTATATTGAAAAAATGCCATTAACAAGAAATTACTGGAAAATAAGAACAAATATTTGCTTCCTATTACCCTTCCATCTCATAATCAACCTCATACATTGAATTAATGCTAATTAATTCAAGTAAACATCTGCTTGAAGGTTGTGTAACGAAGTTTTTCAATCACTTTTCCCCATAAAGGAATTTCTAAATTGCATATCACCTTGTCCACCTTGACTGGGTAAGAATGCATGAACAGTAAAATCTAGCCAATGACCTGTTCAGACTCCAACACCTTTTCCCCAGGTGGCCAACAGCACATGCATAAGGAAAAGTGAAGAAGTGCAGTGCAAACCATGTGAATGGTACCTTCTTGAAATATTCTGAAGCCTCCAGAATATTTGCTAGTTAGGGACATTCTTATTCAGAACCATTGTATCTCTGCTTTCTAGCCTTTGATATATTTTTTTAATCTAGGAATTTGTCCAAATCTATTTCTGAATTCATGGTAACTTTTTGCATTGACAAACTTCTTTGGCAGAAAGTTATACAACTATGTATTATGCAAAAATGGAGTGTGGAGAAGTTTGGGTATGTCCTCACAGGAAAGGTCAAAGCTGGCCTCAAAGTATTAAAACTTTAGTTTTGAGCAGTAGTTAAGCACTATTTCACTGTAATTTTTTAGCTGCTTGAAGATGAAGTATAGATTAGCACCACAAATAAACTCAATAATTTATTATTGAAGTTGTAACAATAAAGTCAACACTACGGCAGTCTTACCCAGAACACACTGAGGTTCACAACACAACACATTCACTACAAGTAAGTTACACTGAGTAAGGAAAAATTCTTTGGCCATGTATGATCATTCTAATTTAAAAACTCAAAATCAAAAGGAGTAAATGAAAGGTGATATCATCAAGTAACGTTAGCACTAAAATGCCTTACTCATCTATCAGTTTCAACAAACAATATAACCTTAAGTGATTCAGCAATGCAACATCCTCTGCCTATTTATCTGGAAATTATTACTGAAACCTTGAAGCATGACAAATATGTTTTATCATAGAAGAGCCTAATGTTCTGTCTTTACATGAGAGCTATCTTTATTTTAACTCAACAGATGTATTATGTACCTTCTACTTAATTGCAGCAACTGAAAGAACATTTTCTTACATACTTTTGAGGAGACTGGAAAATTCTGCTGAATACTCATTGCTTTAACTTGAATTTCTATGGAAAGTTCATGTAAACAGCATGCTTATAGGAGACAACATATAATCCTCAACAATCTGGCCCAGAACTCTTTTGTAAAAGGGAAAAAGCCTCACTCCTGAGATGCACTAAGCTCTCTCAGCTAAATGGTTCAGCTATGAGTACTGCAAGCCACAAGTACTTTCTATTGCAGTTTGAACACACATACCCTAAGTAGCTTTAAATTAGCTAATCTGAATACTAACAAATATAAAACAACAACAATACACGAACTCTGGTAAATATGTACTTGATTTACCAATTTGGAGACGATTAGACTACATCCCAACTCTTTTGTCATTTTTCATTGGTTATAGTCGTTCACTCACAATAGGATTTGATTCCTTCCAAGGCTACATTTCTCCTACTAAGCACTAGTTGTACACTAAGAAGCTAACTACTGCAACTACACTTAGGTACCGTCAGTATTCATGGTAACTCACATGATTTTCAGGACAGGTAACCATAAATTTGATACGTATTTTCAGTATGCAAATAATATTTTTAACAACAACTTCTGTGGGGTTATTTCAGGTAGTGAGATGAAGAAGTGAAAATTATTTTCCACTTTATATGCTTTTTACAAAGAATGTAATTTTTATAACTGAACCTCTTTTCGATGTTTTTTTTAATTAAGAAATTAGAAAATACATATGCCACTTAATCATAGTGTTATCTTTTTCTTTTTTCACAGAAATAAATTCTAATAGGAACAACTGCTCTAAATGAAGCATGTACTGACTTCCAGCAGTGAAGACACTATTTTGCTTTTGTTTTTAAACTGCTCTGGGTGCAGAAAGATGCTGGTGAACTGAAGATACACAACAGCTTACAAATTACTGTTCCCATTTAGTCGTGTAGACCAAGCTTCATTTGTGGAAAATCAGGTTAATGGAAAACCAAACAGTACTGTTTTCAAAACTAACCTTTTAAAGTCAGATTCAAAATATTTGGGTGTATTACACATTCACACAGATTTACAGAAGAATCTGACATGGAGACCAGTGCTTTGGGTAGGCTGAACTTTGTTCAGTAGTGCTATGTTTGCATCAAGTTGGTCACCAAGAAGTATAATGGCATGTTTTCCTCTTCTTTGGAATTCTGAACTGACAATGAGATTTTCATAAAAAAGACAGCTATTTCAATATTTATATGAAGAAACTGGCACCAGTGGTACATAAACATGACTGCAGCTTTTCTCTGGAGCCATGACATGTTTATTCCCAATGTTTTGGATCCCATCTTCACCATGACAATGAAAAAGAGGTGTTAAAATAGTGTATTATTTGCATCATTCATGGTAGAAAGTTCTATACAGTTGAGACACAGCTATTTTACACAAATAACAATGCAACTTAAGTGCATGAAGGGATGGAATTGCCTTCCAAGACTGCTCTGGTGTTATGACAGTGAACAAGCTGGCATCTCCTTCTGAACAAAGTAGGTGCTCCTGGTGCAAAACATGTATGAGCTGGGGCCACTGATACAGAAATGTATGGGACATGAGAGAAAATTTAGAGACACTCAGCAACAAGATACCTTCAAAAGATACAGGGATGCTGTTGGGGAGCTAGGTTTGTGGGGAGAGAAGATAGGAGTAGGACAAGACATTTGAGTAGGACAGGACATTTGAAAAACCTTAATATGAAATACTTCCCTTTTTTTGTTGATGAGCTCTCATCACAGCTACAGGCCTTTGTGAGCTTGCAAATTAAACCCTGAATAACTGTCACAAAACTATTCTTCTGTCACAGAAAACAAAATGTCAAGGAACTAAAGCTGACAATGTTGAAAGACAAATGTTTAAAATTCCTCGGTTTCTGTGTCAGCGCTTGTTCTGAGCTGCTTGTGACAAGAGAATCTCAATAGCTTTTGCATCAGAAAAGCACATTCATGCATTTTCATATGTCAAAAGGTCTCCACAGTTCACCTCACTACTTCTTTTGTAACTATCGGCTTGTTTTAAATATTTGTCTACTCTTAAATTCTCATGTAGTTTAACAGTGGGTTGAGACCTCTTCGGAGCACTTAAAAACATGAACTGCCATGGGCTCAGGGTAGATACTCAAAGACGAATCCGCATTTCGTGCGTTACAAGTAATACCTGATTTTTTCTATAAGAGTGATAAGCATGAATGATAACTGATTGCTATTATATTCCATTTCATATCAAAACTCAGACATTTTAGATGAGTCAAAACAACTGTACCTTTGCTGGAAACTACCTTCCTGATGCCCTGCGCTGCCAACCGGGAAGCTGCCGGCCGGGATGCACACACCGCTCTGCCACCGTAAATACAATTATACAAAATTCTGGCGACTCACCCGGGACGGGAATGGGATGGGATGGGACGGGACGGGACGGGACGCACCCGCCCTCGGGCTGCCGCCTGCTCCGGGCAGTCCGACCCCGGCCCGGCGGCGGTGCCCGAGGAGGGCGCACCCCGTGGTCGCCCACCTGTTCGGCCGCCGCGGGGCAGCTCCCCCGGCGCCCTCCGGAGCTCCGCGGTCCCAGCCGACCGCGGGGAGCCGGCACCGCCCGCTGAGCTCCAGCGGCCGCTCTCCGGCCGGCCCCCGCGGCTCGGCCACGGCCCCGCAGGACGCGGGGGTCGCAGGGGATCCCCCGAGCCAGAAACGCACACACCCGCCTGGCAGGGCAAGCGCAGGGGAACTGCTCTTCCACTCACGCTCCCGCCAAGTAAAACTTGCCAGGGGCGGCCGTGTCCTCCCTCCCCCGCCACCTTGCCAGCCCTTACACCGTCCAACTTCCCGAAACCTTCCCGAAGCTCCCAAAAATACCGCTCCGGCAGGTCGAGGACAACGTCCGGGTGGCGGGACCGGCCGGCCCGGCACTCGCTGCCCGCCGCAGCCGGGCGGGGCGGAGCGGAGGGGAGCGGAGGGGCAGCCGGCCGGTGTCACTCACCTTCCCGCTCCTCCGCCTTATCTCTTCGCTCGCGGGCTGCAACTTCCAGCGCTTCCCCCAACTGCCATCTTCCACCGGAGCCACGGGGAAGGAGCGGCGCGGCGCGGGCAGGAAAAGTTGCGGCGGCGGCGGCGATTAGGTGCCGATTAGGTGGCCATCGTGCCGCCGGGGCGAGCCTGTGCCGTGCGCGGCGGGCGGGCGGGGCGGCGGCGGCAGCTGGCGCGGGGCTGCGCGCTGCGATCGCCGCCCGTGGCGACGCGGGGAGGATTTGCTAAAAATAGCGGCTCGCTGGGCTCGGCGCGGCGCGGGGGGAGGCGGGGAGGCGGCCGGGCTGCAGCGCTCCCCGCCGCGGCCGCTGGGGGCCGAGCGGGCCGGGCCCTCAGCGCCGCCGCCGCCGCGGGCACAGCGCCGAGCTCGGGCGCAGGGCAGGGTGGCCCCGGGAGGCGCTCCGGTCTCCGAGCCCCAGGGGGGCTGCGGCTGGCGGGGGAGCCCTGCGTTATTCCGCGTTCCTCAGCAGCCTTCCCCAGGTGGCTCCTCTCAGCCCTCGGGGGGGACGCACCTGCCTGCCCTGCCAGCCGAGGGATGGGGCTGAGGCAGCGGGGCCGAGGGACGGGGTGGAGCAGGGATACGCGGCTGGGACGGCAGCCGCCGCTGCTGCCACCGGGTCCCGGCTTTACCACACGGAGGAAGGAGGTGTTGCCGGCTGTGTGGTCCTCGCGTGGTTTGGGATTCTGTTCCCTTGGGCTGTCACAGCCCTGGATGATTGCACGTTTCTCGAGTGCTGCTCTCCTCTTATGGTCTTCTTGTCAGTCTCGATATTTCTTGGTATCTTCAACTGGAGGATGCTCACCTTTCTGAACCCACACCAAGTCTCTTTGGTAGCGATCGAGAGTCTCCAAAATTCTCTTTTTCTAATGCGGTTTTATACAGTATATAAAGCGCTTTAGTCAATGGAATCTGTCCTAGCCACATTTACTTCTAATCTAAATTTTTTTATAGATCTCTTCATTGCTCAGGAGAGAAATGTGAGAAGTGTCACCTTTTATTTCTCCCCTTCCAGGGAAAGGTTAGGAGTTTAGTTCTTAGATATCTAAGCAATCAAAGAAAATTTTAAAAAGCTCTTTTCCACCTAAAGGCTTTGGAAGTTTCATGCTGCATTTTAATTTATTTTTTTTGAGATTGATTGTATTTATTCTTTCCAGATTGTATTGCTTTCAGATACGCTTTTCCAAAACAAATGTTTCGATTTTTTGTTTCCAAGACTGGTGAAGAACTAGTTCAGTTAGAAAAAGGTAAAAGTGCTGGCTAAAAAAAAAAGCTTGGAATTTCGTCCTGAATGTCATTTATTGCTCAGGGAATAAAACAGATGAAAGCTCAGCGTGGTAAGCAGTGGGTTTTGTGACCCTCAAAATAAATCTCACTTCTCAAAACTAGAACTGTGTCTGAGTATGTTTGGACTTGGAGAGGAATCTCATTAGTTTGTTTTGTTTTGTGTTTTAGTTTGGGAATTGGTTTCAGTGGTATTGCTGGGTGCTAAGTCACGGAGTGCCATGTGACAGATCCAAGTCCAGACTGGCTAATGAAATCACACAGCATTGTTTCCCTGACAGATCAATACACTTCAAACTGATACATAACTTCTGTTTCATTATGTACTCTTGTCCTCTGTCTACTCAAAGGAAGCATCACCATTATAATTAGGTTTTAAAAGACTAGTCACTGTTCTAATGCTATATTGGAAAATAACAGGCATCCCTGAGACACCTCCATGTTTTGGTTACTGCTGTGCTTGCCCCACTTATTTCCACGCAGTGCTACTAAATATAATGAGGTGGTGGAGCATGGTAGTTACATTCACCAGTCTTTATCTTGCTTTTGCTATATCTACTCATGTGTTCCATTTCTTCATTATCTACTTCTAATCCTACAGACCAAAAAATGATTTATAGGCTTGACTGACTTGCTGGAGTGAATGTGTGCAGTTCTTCATTCAAATGTAGCATTCCCTATGTTATCACTGTCTTTCTGAGTTATTACAAACATTTACTGAAAGTCATGGGGGTGACAAAAGAATGTGCTGTGCCTGCAGTATAAGCTTAATTTACAAAACTCGAGATGAGGTGCTGAAATCTTTAAAAGATTTTTATCCCTAAGAAGAGACACACATCATCCTTGCAGCTCCATCTCTGCCACATTGTGAACTGGTGTCTGCTGACTATGAAGGCTATGATGCCCTTCATATACACTCTAATCTACAATAATTACTGGACTTTGGAATGGAAGAAGTTTGCGTATTTATCACACAGAAGATTAGAAAGATCATTTTTGGGAAGGCCACAAACGGTTTTGGAAATCACACTGAAAAAGAAAGTCTTCCCCATGGTTCCTTACTTTACATAGTGCCTAGTGAAAGCACTAGGAGAAAAAATACGAACATTTTTTCTCTTTTTTTTCCCCAGTCAAATAGAAACACTGAAAAGATTGAAAACTAATATATATATAACACTGTAACATTCAGTAAACCATTTGACACATATTTTAGTATCATTGATACTGTGGAGAAATATATTTTGGAAGTTCCACGCTTTCACTGGAAACTAACTTAGGTATTAAAAAGGCCCTGAGGTAAAACAGCTCATCAAGCAGTACCCAGACACATCAAGTGGTGAGCATTCCCTCAATATGATACTGAAAGGGAACATCTAGGATGTTCTGTGCTGTGTGACCATTAAAAATTAAGATGATATTCATATATATCCTTTTCCAATCCAGTTTATAAATCATCATTTCACAAAAAGTGAAACCAATCAAGATTAACAGAAAAAAATCCCGACATTTAACAAGACAAAAATGGACTTCCAATGTACACGTGCTTGTTGAATTGTGGATCTGAGTAAGATTCTTTCACTAAGAATATTTGCGTTAAGTCCTTCTCTAAAATTTTAAGATTTGTCTTCCTTAAGAAGACCATCGAAATTTCGTGAGGTGAAGGGGTGTAATTTATTCGTGATGTCTGTTAATTTGACTGCAAATTAGTTAAAAGCTCTTCTTTTGGGTAAGTCTTCCAGTCTTTTTATATGTATCTTGCTCAGTAGCTCACAAATATTTTTATAAGTTTTAGATTGGGTATAATTGTTGATTTTGTTTACTGAAAGTGGTTGGGTTTTTTCCTGGGAAAAGATCAGCCATTTAGCTGATCAGTTTTAAACAATTTGTAAATAACCTCTTAACTGCTACAGTTAACTGCAGTCTAAGTAAATTAACACAGATACCAGCATTTTAAAGATAATAGGATTTTTCAGGCTAACATTAAAAAAAGGAATTGTTTTATATATACTTAAATATCTTATGAAAATATATTTCCCACATGCTGGAGATAATTTAATGTGTGATTAGCTCTTCCAGTGCCTGGGCTTTCAGGAATGTGTACACATACCTACATTCAACAGAACTATTCAGGTGGTTAAAATTAAACAAGTTATTACATGTTTGTTTTAGTGCCAGTGGTTAGCCAATGTTTGGAAATTTGTGGGCTATTTCTTAGAAACATGATAGAGTCAAGTGGGGTTTGATCCTGACCTATTTGTATGCAGAGAATGTAGACATAACTTGTTTCTGTGAATGCAGTAAGTCATGAAATGAGTGACCATACTGGACTGCTCACTCATCATGCCAAGCCTGCACACAAGCTTGCCCCCAAAGTGGTTCTTTTACTCACGCAAGCAAGGGTGTTTAAGTGCCCCCTAAAGCTGTGGTGAGCAGTGCAGAATTCACAGTCATATAAAAAGGGGAGCTAAGTTTAACGCTTGGGTATCTGTTGAAAGATTTCACATTAGCTTTGGACTAAGTGGAGCTGAAGCTGAGTCCTATCCTTGCTTTCCTATACTGCTCTTGATCCTGAATTCTCTTCTGTCCGTATCGTAAACACCTCTGACTGTTGCAGTTTTGCCTGCTTTTGGTCCGAATGCTTTTTTCCATTTTTGAGGTTGCCTAACTATTTGAATTTGTCATGAAGACATTGTTGGGTCCCTTGCATTATACTGGTGCAAGGGACCCCTCAGGTTTCCCAACCCTGCTCTTTTCTCTGACCTTGTCTTTTACTCATTCTGAAGCAGATGTCTTTCTCAAAGTCATCTGACAGTAGACTCCAGTGACAGTCTTATCTGAAGTCTTGTTCAGGCAGAGCAGCAAGTCTGTCACTTTGTCCCTGTTTACACATTCGGGATGTTTTCTTACTATCTCCTTGATTTTCTGATGTCCTTGCTTCTTCCTGGCATAAATATGTACCGTTCCAGCAAAGGAATGCATTTATATTCACACCTTATCATATAAACCTTGGATTACAGACTGAGCACCTTTTTCAACCTTATGCTGATCCCCAATTTGGAAGGTAGTTTGTATTCTTTGCTGTTACTAAGCTAGCAGGCATTAAAGTATTCCTTTACTTACCCTGAACAAAACATGGATAGAAGGATAGATTCACAGCTACATCAAGAACTGCCCACAGATCATGAATATATCTAGCTTACAAAATTCCAGATGCATTAGTCTTTGCAAAAGTGCTTAATAATTGCAAAAATATAATGACTGGCCTTTGCATTTGATGTGTTTTATTTGTTCCTCATAATCAATGTTAGAGGGTAAAGAATGTTAGAGGGGTGCATTTATTTAGTTCCTAACTGAACAAAGTGTGTTTAAGTTGAGAAGAGGAAGTCTTTGAGGAACACCCTGTCATTAAACCTGTCCAGATCGTGCTTGTTCAGATGGATGCTTGGATCAGGTTTTGTTATGCATTTATTACAACTACTGCAATAACAGATAATGTATGATTCTGAATGAAAGAGTGAGTCTGAAATTACGCAAATCTTCCTCACTATAATGATTCATCAGGTAGGATTTGTTTCAGCTTTCTGATTTATGTTTTTTTTGTTATTACTATCCCACGCTCTGTAGTGATGACAGAGTTGTGATGGAGAACAGGCAGAAGTTACTGCTGGGAGCCTTTGTCAAAAGCTTGGTGCAGGCAGCCTGGACCCGATGATGATTCATTGATGATCAAGTGCAACAAACAACTCCATGAGAGTATCTGAGCAAGCCAGTTCCAGGGGTACAAAACAATTTGGTGACATTATTATTCCTTCCTGTAATTTCTCATTCTGAATTGCTAATTTCCAGTATTGTTTCTTGCCTGAGATCCCACAGCTTAGTACCAGGGCAGTATGAACCATGATGTTCATGGAAAGAGAGCTTTTCCTGCAGTTTTCAGCCATAAGGAAAGATTATTGTTCACTTGGTCTTGGATTTTCAGGTAGGGATAGACTCCCATGATATGGAAGGCTATTGGTAAAATAAAATTTGACATTTAACTGCTGAGCAGGTGGAAGTGGAAGAGAAGGGCTCAGCGCCCCTTGTCTTTTATGAACTTTTGCAAATGCAGTATGTATGCACTTCCCACTTACAGGTATTGCTATCAGGCGGTGTAACTCCTCTTTCAATTTAAGGTAGGGCTGCAGACACCCTACAATTATCAGTTCTACTTGGCAACAGCCTTGTCAGCTCCCTTTTGGTGTTCGTGTATTGTCAATAAAATAACACTAGTTTCTGAAAATGACCAGTTCCATTTACATTTCATAATCTGTTGAAAGGAAAAACGTTTGTGACTGAGTAAGAGAAGGAAGGAGCTGTCAACCCTGTTTTGTGATTACTGCCCACAAATGTTCTCACATTTTGCTTTAAGAAAGTGTTCTGACAAAAATATTAGCACTAATAGTACAGTATACATATGTTCTCAGAGTATAAATAGTGCAACTCCATCTCATGAGATAGCTCAGGGCTCTATTCAGTGACTTTAATGAGGTTTGAGGTTGCTCAGCACCTCACAGCAGACGCTCAGCACACCCAAGGAAGGTGACTTGGTAATTATGTGAGGTAAAATGCACCATCCTTACTCATCCAAGCCAATGGGCATCACAGAACCTTGGTGCCTCCAGCATCAAACTTTTCATTCTCCAATGAACGCAAAAAACCATTTCTTTCTCTGGATCAGCACAGTCCAACAGATGCATCCTCCAAACCACAATATGTATTGGCATCCTGCTTTCAGCGAAGTAAAACTCTTTTGCCCTAACTTAGGTGACTGCATTGCCCTCAGCTGTCTGTTCAATGAATGGAGAGAAATAGTTTCAGAGAACAACTTTTCATTCAACTGTAGGTGCTGAACATACCTGCAGTGTCTGCTCTCTGTTACCCAGTCATTACAGGTTTCTTTTTTATTACATTACATAATAAAGGGGAATTTTTACCAGTCAAATGGCCAGAAAAAAAAATGTTACTTGTTGACCACCAAGGAGACACATGCCTACTATCACATAAACTCTGGATTTGTAGTTATTAATTTACAAGTTCATATACCATGACCGTGATGTATTGTGTTCAAGAATATCAAATGGATACTCCTTCTAAAATTGCAGTGTTTTGCAATTTTAACACTGTAGGATGAAGTGGATGCCAACAATACTAATACATTCGATTTAGAGACATTGATAGGGTCCTGAGAAATCTGAGGGTAATTTTTGGGGAAAAGTCAGAAATGGAAATTAACAAGGGGTGTCTTTTACTTACAAAAAAATCCTATTAGTAATTAGTCTGCTTTAAATATTCCACTCTGATTTTTTGTGTATCCTCTGTGGTTTCCTTATTTTCTTTTTGATCAATCATCACAATTATTACCTCTCAGCTATGGAAATTCAGGAAATATTGCTGAAAAGAGCCTACCATTTATTTCTCATGTAACTGAATAACTTTGTTGAGGTCACTACTGAAGAATGCGCAATTGCTGAAAGCTTTCACACAATCTGTTGTACCCTAAAGAAAAAAATGTACTTGTTCACTGAATACCACCTATTCTGTTGGAGTGACATATTCCACATTTTGGAGGCTTATACATTTTTCATGCTAATGGTTATTAAAAAATTATGCACTACAGCATAAAATCTTTCATACATATATATAAATATATATGCATACCTACATATGATCTCTAGCATATAGGTGTATCATGTATATATATATATATATATAATATTTATACATTAGTGTGTAGAAATGTATAATGTATAATAATGAATAATATTTAAGCATGAACATACAGATATATTCCAGGTTATAGGTGAAAGCTCCTTCTTCATCCCCCTACACAAAGTGAAAAATTACATCT
Organism: Eopsaltria australis; assembly: GCA_034509425.1. Taxonomy (NCBI): domain Eukaryota; kingdom Metazoa; phylum Chordata; class Aves; order Passeriformes; family Petroicidae; genus Eopsaltria; species Eopsaltria australis. Next base: position 674,357 of record JAVTVJ010000099.1, read on the forward strand.
CAACTTCCTGCAGTCTTTTTATTGTATAAAAGGAATTCATGATTATAACAAAATTCACCTGTACATAACCTTTGAAACTCCTCCTATTCCACTGAGTCACACTACTAGAATTACTTAAGAAGAGAAGTAGATAAAGGCTTTTCTTTCTAGATTTCTGTCTTTATGTGTAAGGGAGAGGAACTCTGATCTCTGCCCTAAATCTTTTCTGCATAAATTGTAGCTACTAGAGAACATTCAGCTACTTTAAAAAGTGAGGCTAATAAAATAGTAGTCATATTATTTGTTACAGAACTTATTTAACACACACTTTTATTTGTGTAAACGCATTGAAATTAAAAGTGTTACGATATTTTTTTCTTGACAGCTAAGACCATGCAACTTAAGTAGTGGTTATAATCAAAACTCTAGAAAATCTTAAACTCACCTATAAAGATTCATATTAAGGAAGGATTTATTAATTGAAAAGTTTCTATTTATTTACTGTTATTTGCAAAACATAACATGTACATATTTCTGTGTGAATGTGCTGCCTATACATGACATAAACTGTCAAAGCTATACCTAAATAGAACAATTATTATCTTATTTATTTGTCAGTAGCATATATGTTATACAAAATTCGAGTACTCTATTTCCCAGTTTTTCTCTGCAAACGTTCCCTAGTAGGTTTGAATGTGTACAGTTTCTTGTCTAGCATACAAGGAAGGACAATTGTCCATTCACTAGAAAGCCACGTTTTGGTCATTTGCCAATGCCTTACAAAGGTAATTGCACATTTTTTAATGACTGTTTTATGTTCTGATTGTATGATACCATTAACATTTTAGAGTACAGGCAGTTCTTGGCATAATAAAAGAATATATGAGGAAACTACTTAATTATGGTGACTCAAACCCATTTTGTCTATAAAGGTGGTGTACTGGTCAGCAATGACCAAACTTTTGGTTATTTTGAATTAAAGAGAGTGTTTTTCACTATTGTATCCTATAAAAATTGTCATACTGTTACATTTCTGTGTCTGTGCCTGTACCCATGGCTGATGTCTGGCAGGCTTTAGTACAAAGCCAAATATTGTCAGCACAGCTGAAAAAGAATGATTAAGCATTATACCTGGTAGCATTAAAAAGAATGAGAAACCATAGAATTGTAGAGTCATGGAAAGGTTTGAGTAGGAGGAGACCTTAAAGACCATGTTGTTCCAAACTCCCTGCTTTCAGCATGGATGCCACCCACTGAACTGTGGCAGCCCAACATGCAATTGCCTCAGGGGTTAAATGACTGACAGCTGCAGAAGGGACTGAAATGGGGTTGTGGTTAGGCTGAGGTGAGTTCCAGGGGAGGGAAGGCAGAGTCAGTAAGGCTTGGTAGTGCCTCCAGCACCCTGAAAATAGAACAGGACTTCCACACACCTACCTGTGTATTTAATTACAGTAGCACTAACTTCAAGGAACTTGTACCCACATGAGTTGTTTTTCCTTCTCACTGAAGAGTAGGATCTTGATCCATGTGGCCTCTGTCACACTAAGAGCAAACATAATGACAGAATGGCATCCTCAGCATGAACAGCAGTGCCATTAACTGGAGTATGTGGGTCTCAATTGTGTGTAACAATTTGGAGGTTAGGATTTTAAACAGGTATAGTATAGAAATACTTCTATCCCTCAGCATTGAAAGATCTATTTGCCTTGAAAAAAAGTAATTTATTGAAGTGAGCCTTAAAATGCTTCCATCTAAATGTGAATGTTTTATTATTGTATTTTAATTTTTCCAAACTGCAGTCAATGGCTCCCGTACAGACATTATCTGAGAGCATGTTGGTTATTTTATCCTGATGGCATATTTTTTCCTTATTTTTTACTGTAATTAGAAATATGTGAATACATATAGGAGAACAAGTCTGACAGACCCCAAACAATTATAATCCTAAAGATTTGTTTTCAGACACTAAAAAGAGTTGAAATTGTTGGTGCTTTTAGTTTTCCGATAAGCTTCATCACAATCAGAATTACTGCCTAAAGCTGTAAAATTAGATGGTGTAGCAATCCAATAATGCAGAGATTACTTCTGAAGTAGCTAATTCTTTTTTTTTGTTATTTCTGAATACATACATGCAAATATGACACTTCCTTAAAAAGAGTAAAAAATATTTCTCAAACAGATAAAGATTTTGCAATATTTTATTGTCAACCAGAATTAATGGGTTAAATGTTTATGAAGAAGAGACACTATAATTTATTCACACATAGTCAGGTAGAATTTATTCACACATAGTAAATTAACCCATTAAGTCAAGAAGAGACATACAAGCTCAGCTGAGTAAGGAATTGAACAAATAAAAAATGTTGACATGTTACATTTCAGTAGTTTATGGGCAAATTAATTATGCATACCTGAGACATCCTGTAATCTTTTGCCCCCTGAGATTTTTTTCATACAAGTGAATTGAAGGGAAGATACCTGGGAATATATAGCCCTATTCATGAAGAGCTCTGAGATGCAAGATGATGGTCCCTGCTCTCAAAACAGTATTTGAATAGAGTATAAATGAACCAAACAACTCTGTTGTTTTCCCAAATGAGGCAATAAATGCTGATGTCTTGGAGCACAGAAACAGTAAATTTATTTTCACATTTTTGAAATAGCAAGCATTTATTTGAAAGCATGTCATTAAGGCTAAGTGAATGGTCTGTAACCAGACAGAAACAGCAGAGCTACCCATTCAGAATTCAAGGGCTTAAGCTGTATTACTCAAGATAGAATCTCACAAATATTCTTGAATATTTTATGATCTTTAGGAATGAACACAAGTTCATCTATATGCTAGTTACATAACACTGTCACTCTTATGAAAATAGAAAGTGCTAAAACTTCATCTCTGCAAAAGGTATAGCTGCCCACAGTGTTCCAGTTTATGGGTTCCATCCTCCAACGCAATAAGCACTTTGGTCCCAGTCCAGCAAACTACTCATAGATCTGCTTAACAGTTTGCACGTGAGTAACTGTCTTATGCTAAACTGCTACTATAGCTAAATAAGAGAATCACAAGGTCCTGATATCATAGATTACATCTCTTCCTCACTCTCTATGAAATGTTAGCTTTACACTTACCCTAATTCACTGGGGTTTTATACACCACCATTCATAAAAGTAAGTCTTATAATGTGCCATATTCCAGTGAGAGAGGAATACAAAATGGATAAGCAGATTTTTTTTCCTCTTAACAGTTTTCTTCCAGGAGGAGATGCTTCTGGGATATTGAAGGAATTATTGACAATTGAAGCAGATACTAAAGCAGCTCCATTAACTGTATATAATGCAGTATGTGCTGGACATCACCTAACTGGAGATGTTGCCTCTCTCTTTCTCACCTCTTTATCAGCCTTTGCAGAAAGGGTGAATGCAAAGCTTTTCACTATCTGCTGGTTAGCATTTAGGCGGTGGCAGTTGACAAGACTTATGCTGCACTCATTGCAGCACTGAGGCTGCTCCAGCATGATCACCTTCCAAAAAAGTTCTGTCTGACCCAGCCAGGATTCTCGTCCATGGCAGTATGATTTCTCTTGCCTCTGTTTTCCTCATGCTGCTTGCTCTCTTACCATCAAAAACAGTTTCAAATCCACGTCAGGTTTGGCCTTTAATAACACACAGTAGTTTATCATCACGTGAATTGTGCTTTCTGATGCACATTATTATTACTAATACTTCATCAACATTTAGCACATCTCACATGAGGAATGTGGGCTAGTGCATTATCCCATTTTCTGTGTTCATCACGAAGCTGCTCCCTTCAATCAGCATTGTTGCAGTCTCAGTTATTTGCTTTCTTGCTATCTAGCCATCCGTGTATAATACAGCACATTTCCTACTCTCATCTCAGTATGAAAACACCAAAAGAATTCTTGCATCTCCAGAGCACCGTAGGTTACTTTTTACCTAAAACAATGTTCAGATGGCTGTCACAAAGAAAGTTAAAGTGAAATGTCAAAAGCTGTAAGGATGAAAAGCTGCACATGGTAGATACAAGATTCAGTGCACGGCAACTCCCTCTTAATAAACAAGCAAAGATTTATTGGAAGGAAAATTTCCCTGCATTTGAAATTTAACTGCCAACCATCCACATCCTACACATAACTGTCAGAAAGGATGTCTAAATCTGTCCTCATTTATAACATGTGTTGTGACAAGATTTGACAGTCTCTGAAAGGGCTATAATTGCCACCTAAACATCCAGCATTTTGTCAACTGCGATCATGTTTAGAGAAAGCATTTATTTCACTTTAAAAAAGCTAGCAATTTTTCTTTCTTCTGAATGAGATGACAGATTTTTATTTTTTTCTTTTCTCATTAGGGGTTGCAAGTCAGATTTAAGGATTTTTTTGTTCCTTTTTTCTTTTCAGTTTTTTTCCAGTGACAGGAGTTACAACTTTTCAGACTAAAAGAATGATTAGTTTGAGGCAACCAATAGCAATTTAACAGAAATGATGTTTACTGACACCACTGAAAATTTCTGAATGTCAAGTTGGTTTTGATAAGCACTCTCCTGAATATCACAACAGGAACGTAGGTCAAAAAGGGGGAAGAGCACCCCAGTATTTGCCATTCTGTTACTCTGGATAAATGTTATATAGTATTAATCTGTGCATATAGTCATTCTAATATGACCATAAACATTTGTACAGGATAGAGATGGGACCTGTTGGTGATATGCCCCCACCTCATGATGGCCTGAGAATTGAAAGAATATTTTGGATGAGGGAAATGAGACCTCTCTCTTGGGCATTAACAGCCCATGTAGTTGGGATTGCAACCAATGCATAACCAATTAACTGCCCTAATGGTTCAGTGGTACACGAGCTGTTAGCAGAACTATGACTTAATTGTACTTTCTTGAAGTACTGAGCACTAAAACTCCCCACTACTACTGCAAACACTTCCCAGCAATATTGCTTCACTCACTCTGGCAGCATACATGGTGCTTCTGTGTTTATTTACCGAAAACAATCCAACAATCAAACTTTATTAACAGGAACGTTGACAAAATTCAACAGCAATCTGTGCTTTGGAGAGTGTGGTTACTAGAACTGGTACTTTTTCATACATGGTGGCTGCAGTGGGGACAAGGCAGCAGGGCTGCATGCAAAGAAGTGCTGGGGTCCCCAATCCTGACCTGCTCATGCTTGCCAGGCCTGCCCTTACCAGGTGCACTGTTGGTGAGAACTGTTTGCCACCTGGCACATCTGTACTGTGCAGCCATAGGGCTTTTCAGTAAGAAAAGGGTAAACTCTTCCTCTGGTGGCTAGAGGGGTCAATAATGTACTAAACATCTCCTCCTGACTGGAGTTTGTCGAAGGAATGGATAGGGAAGCCAAAAAAAAAAAGATTTTCTGGACAAGTAAGAGCACAAGCTTTCATTAAGTAACTTTCTCCACCTGTTCTATTCTAATTGCAAGACTCCTACACATTACATTCTTTAACTGCCAGTTAAGGATCACTTACTCTCAAATCACAACCATTATTGGTTCCTTCTTACACAGTTAATTGTCCATAATGGGTGTCCACAATGATGCCACACTACAAACCTGAATGAGAGGTAGGATGGCCATACTGTGTAGTCAATCTAAAGCTCAGTTTCAGATCAAACAAGTCATAAAATAATAATCTGACATCACAGACAGTTTAGAAACAGGAAAAGCCTCACAAACTATTAACTGCTGCTAGCCAAATGCATTTCTTTAAATGTGACTGGAAATGACAGTCCAACATCTCCAACATCCACAAATGCTGCGAGGCATTCAATAAGACATCAGAAGATGCTTAAAGGAAGAAAACCAATTTATGCCTCTGTCAGCTTTTACAAGTTTACACTGAGATACTGAAAACCAGTACATCTTGTTAGGAGTATCCTTAAACAATGGACAACTTATTTCAGGAAGCAAGTAAATAATTGATTCAGGTCTATGATCTGTTTCTCTGGGCATATAAAATTGCTACTTTGGGTTCATTTAGATTTGCTTGAAGTTAGTATCCATTCATGAATCAGACTCAGTTGAAGCAATTAATAATGAGGGTGTTGGGTGGGGTTGTTTTTTTCTTTTGTCTCATTATATATCCCTTATGTGTTGAGAACTTCTCAACATTCTTGTGTTTCAGTGATGTTGCTTGCTTAGCAAAGCCAGTCTCCTACCTACATGCTCTGATTCCTCTGTTGTACATAATGCAACAGAACTTTTGAGTTCTATCCCTCAGTGGCTACTGCGGTCAATGGAAGCTGGAGGAGAAAATATTAGAAATAAAGGACAGATTTAGATACTGACATTGTGATCAGATTTCCAGCAGCTCAAAATGCCTTTGCAGCTGAAGACAGATGGATCTCTCAGGTTTTGCCAGCTAGTAAACTCTTCCAGAGAAACTATTGTTTCATCGTCTCTCTATTGATCTGTACTATATAGCTTGTAAACACTAGCATCCTGAATGACCTAAAAAAGAGAAGGTGGTAGAGGGAAGTTGGAAAAGAGAAATCCCAGTATAAGAGGAGGGAATGGAAGTGTATTTTGTAGGATGAGGGTAAGAAAGAATCACCTAGGACCTCAAGACATCTGCGATAAATGCAATGCTCAGAATTTTCAGCAAATTCAAAGTGAATGACAGAGCCCCTTTGATGTCAGGTTTAAAACAGCTGGAATTTATGGTCAGAAGCAGTATCAACAAATATCTATTAAGAGGATTGAAAATAATTTTTTAAAAAAAGATATTTTAGAAATTTTAAGTAAGTTGCCTTGCTTTTTGAAGGAAGGAAAGAAAGTTCTGCTCTTTACTGGTAAACAATGACCAACTTAAAATTTTGACTGAAGTTTACATTTCTAATAAACTGTAACACCAGTGCAGTATTGTAATTTTAGAAGGTATCGGTTTTTCACTCTCTCCTTTTGTTTTTATGATTCCTTGTATATGTTTACTAAATCAGACAGTATCTAACCCTGCAGTGGGAATACATTTTGGAGATGATAGCAAGCAGAAGGAATTTTTGAGAGATTCTTTCTGAGAACATTCCCACACCTGACTTTGTAAAGGTATGCAATTAGTATTAAAATGTAGATCATACTTCCAAACCTTTCCAGATTCTAATTTGAAATTCCCTCTGGGGTAGCTGTGCCTAGTTATCAAAGTAGAAAGATAAACTCTTAGGTCTGTGAACCTATGCAGCCAGGTCAGGGAGCACAATTAGAAAAGATCCTGCCTATCCTAAAATGTCATCCTCACTAGACCTAAATAAAGGGGTTTGAACCTGAGTGCTAGCTTCCATCAAAATTTTAACTACGTATATATGAAAAAATGAAAAGAAACCTTAAAAAAATACAATGAAAATTCCATTCCCTACTCCAGGGGAATTTTAATGGTTATAATCATTAACGTCTGGTAGTGGCTGTCCTTATGTTTATGTGCTAATTACTCCATTGCCAGAGACTTTAGTAATTAGTCTTTGCATTTTGCTTTTAAGACCAGAAACATATTACGCTGTTTTTTTCTGAGTCACCTTTTTCTTAATACTGAACAGCAAGCATTTGGTTGTAAAAATAAGACTAAAATAGCTGTTTTGATGCTCAAATGGATGGAGTTGTGCAGCTCTGAATGCTAATAAGCTGCAGGTAAAGAATGTTTCCTCTTGTGGGAGTTTGCTCAAGCTAAAAATAACCAGCTGACCTGCCCTCATCACAGTAACATTGTGGAACTTGTTTCTCCTTGAGTGACTGAAGAGCAGGTGACACAGTCATACATTTTAAGAGAAAAAGAGGCCGTTTGTCTCATCTAGAAGCTGGCTTAATGCTGGAATGCCATTATTTATGGATCTGATGGGAAACTTTTTAATGAATTTGCACATAAAAATCATTCAAACATGAAAGTCAATTCAGGAAATCTCCAATTGTTCTTTGTAACAGAGCACCGCTGTATTATTGGTGCTTTGCATGCTCCTGTGTTGCTATGATACAAAGATGCTAACTTTAAGCGAAATGGTGCCAGCAGGCTAATGGCCATGAGAGGAGCACAGAGGGTCTGGCTTCAGCTGTCTGTCAGGAGGGCTACAGGAAGCTCTGTTTGGGTGCTTGTCAAAGGCCTCCACTTAATGTCCTTGCAAGAAAGCTTCTCCATGTGAGATAAAGGGTTGGTCTTGATGGAAAGGAAGCGAAAAGCTTGCTCTCTAATCTTTACTAATGTGCTGGAGAAGAGCAAAAGAACTGGGAAAAATGTCAAGAAGACAACAATAATATTTTCAGATTTGGAATAGACCAATAATAGATATAGCACTTAGATGAAAACGTTTATCTCAAATGGCTATGTTTCTCAATTATGTTTGTTCCACATTAATTCCCTCATTACAGGATGACTTAGATGCTGTTTGAGAAAAGTTTTACCTTCTGTTTACTAATTCAACTGTGGGGAATGCAGCTGTGGTTGTTTATTGTTCTTAAAGACAGTGATGTTTGTGTACTGTGACTATAAAAAGATGACTGCAAATACACTGGCAAGAAATTAATTCCATTCTGCAGTTTTTCTCTCTAAGATTAAACTATTTATTTGAAAAATAGTTACATGGATACAAGAGTTCAGTTCATCTTTATCACATGCTCAGGGTTTTATGGGAAAGGCAATAAACTGGAAGTGAGTATGTTGAATGCCCCATGTCACCAATATTAAATGTAATGCATTTTATTTTCTGTAAAATACTATGTCTGCTGGATTTTAGAAAATTAAATATGTATCACAAAAAAATACATCAGCTGTGCCTTGTCAGACTTGAGAGAGATTTTGCTTTATCGTTGCTCTTAAAAACCTCTAAAGGAGATGATTACACAACCTCCCATGACATCTATTTTAGTACTTAGTAATCCTTACCACAAGAGTGGCCTTGTCTAATTTAAACTTTCTCTGTTGCTGCTTTGCAGAAGGGCTGAGGCAGTTTGGTGACTCATTGTTACCTACAAAAGGAACAATTCCTTTTGCCGAGCAAAAAAAAAAAAACAAACCTCAAAGCCACTATCTGACCACATAGCCTCTATGCTGAGTTTCTGTGAACTATCAGTGAATGCTGTGCAGACCATCAGCTTACAAAGCATAACCCCTACAATTTAGTTGTGTGCAGATTGCCTGCACAGCATTTATATATTAATTTTGTCGTTGGCAATACAGAACACAATTGGTTTACTGATGGCAACATAAACCACCCACCTTGTTATATGAAAATAGACAAAGCTGTTGGTAAAAAACATAAAAAACTGCATACCTCAGTTGTAGCTTGAAGCATTGGAAATGAAAAATTGCATATAAAATAAACAGAATTCACCTAATCTAATTACAGGCTGTTCCTCTGGAAAATTCCCCAGCTTCTGTCTTTCTCTCCATTGCTCCCTACAGTCATACATAGAATGGGGACTCTGAATCCCCACTTTGCCTTATGTTTTGGATTCACTCAGGCACCCACATCAATGCCCTAACACATTCTCGTTGAGGTGTTTAATATCACACATATTAAACATGACAGAAAATATTAAATAGACATGCATCTAATTAAGCCTGCTATCTCCAATATCTTCTTTACTGGATAACATGTCCGGTTTGGATATCTGCTATGAAGGTCCTAAGAAAGGCTTTGCCTTCTCCGGAAGTAATTTGAAGAGAAGTCTCTCTTTCCCCTGTTCTCCAGGAATGAGTACATTCATATTGAGCACCCTCTCTCACGGTTTAAGTTCCAGACTCCTTGTACAATCACCAGTGCATGTGAGGAATAATTAATTTCTTTCCTCTTTACTGTAGTCTTCTATGTATTTGTCTGGTTGTTAAGTGTCAGTGCATGAACTTGTAGACCACAATGATTTCTGAACTTATCCTACTTCTGTGTAGGTTTTAACAACTCTTAGATATTTTCCCCAATAACAGTCTGTAAGCCATTCAATTTAATTAAGAATCTTACTTTCTAAAATCAATTATGCTGTACAGAGTAACTGTCAAATCTTCAAATACAAATCCCATGTAAATGTATATTTTTCTTCAACTTTTCTAGAATTCTACTTGCTTCACATAAAACTAACTGCAACTTTTGATTAAATATAATTTATTTTCTTCAGGTTGAAATGTCTGTTTTTCCAAGAATGTTTCTGCACTCTTATTTGAAGACTGGGATTAAATAAAGTCACTGGCATTTTCATTTTAAATTTAAAAAGTCAAATGATGATCCTGACCCCTCGGTGGTCATGCCCAATAAGCCTTCTTTCATTCAGACTCAATAGCAACTGCCAAAGTAATTGAAGATTTTTTTAGAAGTAATTTAACATACAAATTTTTTCCAATGTGAACTCTGAGGAGAGAAATTACATTACTTACATATGCAAACAGGATCTTCCTTCAAGCACAGCAAATATAATAGGGATTGAATGGAGGAAAATAAAAGGCTGGACATTTTACAGTTCAAAGTATAATTTCTTGGAAATTGTGGACTCCCCTTGGAGGTATCGCAGTCAGATATGACAGTGTTTCACATACAACACAGAGCTCAACAGGCTTTGATTTACTTATATGAACAAAAACACTTTAAAAGCTGTAAACAAGTAACCTGATAAAGTACTTAGTCATGCAATATAACATTGCTCTTCCATAGTTTATTTTCATTGGTCATATTAATCACTGCAGAGTAGATGCATTTAAGAGTGTTCCAAGGTTAAAGCAAATGCAAAATAATAAACTGGAGCCATAGCTTATAACCTGAAAAACATTTTGATTTATAATTCTGAGGCAGCCTGTTGTAGGTTTCAACATCAACTTCATGTGAGTCTATTTCCTTTTTAATCAGTCCGTCTTTGATCATGGTGATGTTTATTTTGCATTAATTTTATGTGCCTTTGGAGGTAATGTAACTGTGATAAAAGCCAATTAGTTTTGCACCATCAAGAAGGACAATGAATTGTGACTTGGCAAAACAAAGATAAAATTAACCATTTGCCTAAATGGTACTGTTCATTGTTGTTTTATCATAAGGCTTCTTCTGTAATGTTCAGCTCCATGAACAAAATAACTCAGGATATGTAAGTTTACCTAAACATTCTGAAATGAATACTACACGGATGTAGCAACACTGTGCAGTAATTCAATGTGCATTTTCCACAAGACATTAGATCTGCCTAAAGATTGTATTTCACACACATGAATAAGTGATGCAGTGAGGAATAAGCAAGCAGTTCAGTTCTTGTGGCTAAGGCTTTTTAAATAAGAAGTAAATTGAACTGGTTGGGGAATGCTTTATACCAGCCATATGAAGTTAAACAGGGGCAAGTGCCAGATTCTGCAACTGGGGCAGGGCGACCCTGGACGTACAGACAGTTTGGGGAATGAGACACTGCAGAGCAGCACTGCAGAATGGGATGTGGGGGTCATCATCAGTGGGAAGTTGAATGATAGTCAGCAGTGCCCTGGCAGCCAGGAGGGCCAACCCTGTCCTGGGATGCATCAGGCATAGCATCAACAGCCAGGCAAGGGAGAGGATTGTCCCACTCTGCTCTGAACTGGGGTGGCTTTACCTCGAGTCCTGTGTACAGTTTTGGGCATCACAATAAAAAAAGATATTAAGCTATTAGAGAGTGTCCAAAGGAGGGCAACAAAGATGGTGAAGGGCCTTGAGGGGAAGCCATGCAAGGAGGAACTGAGGCCACTTGGTCTGTTCAGCCTGGAGGAGACTGAGGGGAGACCTCATTGCAGTTACAACTTCCTTGTAGAGGAAGGGCAGGCACTGATCTCTTCATTGTGGGGACCAGTGACAGGACCTGAGCGAATTGAGTTATTGTATCTGAGGAAAAGGCAGACCTAAAAGGAACCATAGGTATGCTGAAGCAGAAGATCAGAACTCAAATTCCTATTGAGAGATTAGCAGAGAAACATGAAAAAAAAATGAAATACAATTACAAAAGTAAAAATACTATGCTTGGGCAAGAAGAGTGCAAAATATAATATTTCGGTAAAGGTAATTTGAAACAAGAGCTGAGAGTTATATCCTATTAGAAAGTGAGCATGAGTTACCAGTTTCATACTGCTATGAAAAAGCCAAACATCACACTAGAATCAATTAACAACAATAGAGACTTCAGGAGATCTGGCAGAATATTCCCGTTCTGTTCAGATAGATTGATTAGATCACCTCCCAAGGTTGCATCTATTCCTCTTTATAATACTGCCAGAAGCACTGTTACAATACTTGCTCTTTTTCAGAAAAATAACTTTCCTTTAAATCATTGAGATGTTGATTTCAGGTTGAAATTTTCAGAAGACCTAAGTAGCCAGGTACTACAGAATTCAGGAAGGTTTGGATGCTGGTGATAACTGAGAAGTTCCTGAGATGATAAAGAACATTAGCAAATGCAAAATTCCAGCGAAAAAGATTAGTCACTTTTTAAAGTGAGTCAAAATGTTTTCATAACTAATACTTGAATTCGCTCCGGTATTATTTTTTTGTTAATTACCTCTATATGTGATAGATTGGTGCAGCCCAATTCAAACACAGATCCTTCTCTTTTGGGAATCCACTTTTGCTTTTCTGTAAGGGTAACAACAACTGCACTTTGATTGGATTTTTCTCTGTTTCAGGGCTGTGTTTCTCTGATAACTCCCACTGCTTCAGAGAGACATTTCCACCTCTCTTTGTATTCTGTATCTAAAACAAGAAATACTTAGGTCCATCTTTATTGAAACAGCTGAATTATCTCATGTTTCAGATATTTTTTTTTTTATTGTTCAAAAAGAATATTTTGGAATTAAATCTGTTTTTCAAAAGAAGTTTTGAAATTTTGAGTTTTCATGTATCAGAAACTTTCATATCTTTAAAATAGCCCTGGGACCTGTTGAGAGCTTAAACTTTTAAGGAAAATAGTCCCATTTCATAGCAATTATAAATACAAATTATTAATCAGTTCACAGAAAATACAAAAAAATGGAGACTCAATCAACAAAACTATTCTGTCAAAATAAAACCTGTCATAATTTCAGCTAATAGACAGGAAAGGTCTATTACAGTTTCTTATTTTCATAGCAGAGAACACAGGATTACATGCAATGGATAGCCTAACACTCAGAGCAGTGATCTGTACAGAAGATAACACAGCATAGTGTTTCTATACTGATGTTTAAAGGAGAGCAGAGAAAGCTGTTTCAGGTTATAAACCTCATTTGTTCTGTTAGAATACTGGGTTTGGTTTTTTTCCAAATTTCATTCAGAGACATGGAAAATGAGTCTGCTCAAAGAATGAGGCTTCCTATTAGCACGTTTGGAAATCTGCTTGAAGATGTGCACCTCTGGAGGAATTCTGCAGCATTGGGAAAGGTACAGTGGTAGCTATAACAAATGTGTTTAGCACAAGGGGAGAATAAGAGAAAGATAGATACTTGTTCTCTTGACTTGAGCTTAGTTTACCTTTCTGACTGCTTATTTCTGGTTATGAGAAGTTTCTAACATAGATAAATTCAGTATAAATTCAGTGAGTTAACAGAATATGAGAGGTAGGGAACAAGCATGAAAGCTTAAACTGTAGAAGAGCATAAAATTAACTACCGAGTTACTTCAAAGCAATTAGGTTTTCCGTGGAAATTTGTATCTTTCTAGCAAGCCTCTTTTAAAAGATAATTTCACTCTGTTCCTCATGTAATAATAGAAATACTGCAATTTCAGCAGTTAAATCAATAGAATTTAACACTGTTTTGATGAGTCATAGTAATGATAATAATTTTAATTAGTATTAATGCTTAGAGTGGTTTTGATCTAAAACTGAATGCTTTAAAATGAGAGTGCTTTAAACAAAACCAGCCCTGGATGTCTTAACTTCTCTATAAATATAATTTCAGGAGAATCCAGCCTGCAGTAAATCATGTTCTACCATCATGTTTTCTGCTATGGGGGTGGTGACATTTCTAACACATTCCCATGTAGACACAAAACTTCCAAAACTGAGAAAGCATCACCTAGAGCTTGTACTCAACAACCTAAACTAGCCCATCAATTTTTTTTGTAGTATGTATTTTTGGGGAAAAAAACTAAGTGTATGTCTACCCATGCAAGAAGGTATTCATCGAACAGACTTAATTTCTGAATCTGGAAACAGAGATGGAAGAAACCCTGGTAATGAAGTCCTTTAAGGCTGGAAGCCTGAGAGTTCAGGATTTTTATATTTCCACAATTGAAATAAAACCAAAAAGCTGAACCTCAGGAGACTCTTATACCATATGGAAAAGTAATAGCATTAAAACCAAACTGCCAACATTTTTTAATGACACCACTTCAAGAACTAATGCTGTCAGGGCTCAGTAGGCATGAGCACAGAAACAGAATGGGGATTTTGAAAAGACAGATGATTGAAGTAGATTAGGGATCTTGCCTTGACTTAAATTGTCATTCATGAAAAAAAAATCTATGAAAGCTTATTTTAGGCTTGCTTTAGGCAGAATTGGTGGAAGACCCATACCTCTTGGGGAATGTCTTTTTACTTGCAATGTTTGAAACAAAGTCCAGTTACATGCACTCTTTAAGAACCAATATGCACTTATAAGGGGTAGGGAAAGTCTTTTAAGTATTCACAGCTGTAATTTAAACAAGTGGCACATTTTTGCTTAGCAAATGGCTCTGGAAATGAAGATGTTACTGCTTCTTCTGCTATCTGGTGCAGCCTTGTGTCCTGCCCTGTCTCTGCCCCACAATGGAAGCATCAGAATGCAGCACATGCCCATGGGTCTTGGTTGCTTCTGTACAAAGCCCAAGGATATAGCTAAAACCACTGTGGTCAGCAGTGCCACACTGGGTAGCCAAGGATGTTCCCAACTGCTGGGGAGGTGACAACCTTCAGAGGAAGAAGCTAAGAAGTGGCAATATTCTGTAAATGTCTGAACTGGATTTCTTACTCTGTCTTTCAGAGACTAAAGCATTTTTTGCAGATCCATCAGGATCTAGTTAATCAAACATCCACTGTTTGGGATTTGGTAATTGCATGTATCTTACCAAGAGTTATAGAAACACTAGAAATTCGGTTAAATTCTAGGTACCCCACATGCCAGTTTGATGCCCATGTCTCTTTATTCCATCTAGATTGTGTACAGTCCAATATGCCTTCAAATAGAGTAATACTTAAAATGAAAACTTATATTACTGTGAAAAGTTAAAATTCCCTTATTTCATTTAAAGAACTTAGATTGTCTGCAAGGATTTCAGTGGTCATCCACAGAGAGTTTCTGACTCTTAAAATAAAATAAATTGTTGGGACTGCTTCCCATAATCACTTGCAGCAATCTATTCTATTCCTAAGGAATCACACTCATCTCAATTAGAGGGGAGCTTGGGATTGGATGTCTATGAATATGCAACACTGCATTTTCAAATAGATATAGCTACCCAAAAACTTGAATTATCTTTATAAATCTATTTTAATTAAAAATTAGAAACTCTCAGTCTTATCAGCAAGACCCATGTTATATAACAGGCTTGGATCAGCTGCAATGCATACAGTGACATAATTCATTAGACTCTCCCCAGCCCCTAAATACTTATTCACTTTTGAAAGCAATATTTAGCTTTGGAATATGTATCTAATTTTAGAAATGCTGAGCATCACCCAAAGTATATTAAGTCTGAATTTCTGTCCCACAGGGATTTTAAGACAAAAAAATATGTAGCTTCAGGCTAAACTGGGGATTTTTCCCAGTATAAACTAAACAGCTGACCTATGATAAACCCTGCATGTTGATTAGGTAGAGTATATTCTCCCCACCTCAGTTAATGGTTCTGGAGTTAGTGAGTCTGATGTGGCCATAGCTGAAGTCACAGAATGTTTTGTCACTGGCATAGGTTACAGCAGGATGGGATTGTTTGCTATTGAATCAATTAAAGGGAAAAAAAAGGAAAAAAAAAAAAAAAAAAGCTTATACATCAGTTTCTTTCTTGATAATTTTACTTCCTTCTCTAGTTTCTCCTTTCAAAATATAGCAAATTAATACTCTTCTACCTAACTTTGAACATTTTCTTTTAATTGTACTTCTTGCCTTTCTATTTATTTAACTGGAGTTTAGTCCATAAGAAATAACTGCTGGAGTTTTACGTTTTAGATTTTCCAACTGAAAATCACAGTTCCTGATCATTGCTGCATTTCAAATATGTATGCCTGAAATGTCATGGTATGTCATTTGAGACCACTATTAAAATTCTTCATATGGCTCAGGTGTATGTAGGAGGAAAAGGAAATCTGTTACGTTTTCCTTACACATAACACTGCAGTATCCACTGAGTCTCTCAGTTGTAAGTTATACTGTCAGTCTCAGTAATTACTTCCTAACAAAATGAAGGATGGACATTCCTTTCCCTTGGCTTCCTCTGCATGTGTAACTGAACACCAAAGTAATCAGTCTGCAAAATTAACTTCTCTGCAGAGAGCAGAGTAACCTGGCCTGATTCCCAGCTGACCATGCCTTGAGCAGAAGGTAGGACTAGAACCCTCCAGGGCTCTTCCTTTCCAGTCTGAATTATTTTATGCATATCCTGAACATCAGAACCTTCAACAGTAAGTAATGCAGCCAGGGGCTGAAAAAAGCTGCAGACTGCTCAGGAGCAGCAACCAACATCAAACACTTGAAGCAGCAGTAGCAAGAATACTAGAGACTATTTATTTAGTAGTTACTGACTTGTTTGGGCAAAAATATTGTAAGATAAGAATAACAGAGGTGTTTTAGAGCCAGGATCAGGCTCTTCCCGGCCATCTCAGAATTATAAAAAAGACTAATAATTCAGGAAAGCAAAATTCTAGTCATACCCTCTAAAATCCATTTGGTCAATGACATGGTTATAGGAAGAAATATATTTAAAAAAATAAGAATAACTGTCACCACAGATTCATTTGCTTTCTCTTTCAGCATTTATAATGGTGCATTTACAAAAGGGTACTGATCACTATGCTTCTGCTAAGACTGCATTTAAAAAATATGGAATAAACTGCCACCTAGAGTTAAATCCTTGATGTTAATATTGGTTACATTTATATTCAAGACAGACAGCTTTACTGTTACAATATTCAGGACCCAGGTACCAGAAGTCAGCATAGTCTTTGAACACTGGTAAAGGAATCACTCATTTATTACAGATTACAAATGGAATCTGATGATGTGCCTAATTTCATGAGTGACATAAATCCATTTAAAAATCAGTAAGGAGCTAGAGATCATTACTGGCATATGTTATTCTCACCCTGTTAATGGTGATCAATAGTCTGAGCAAGTATTATTGAAACCAGGGTGCCAGTTTATCATTTGGCAGTCACTTTCAGTCCATTGAGACTGCCTGTGTATTAGCAAGTCTCTACAAATTCATTAGGTGGTTCATTTCATCCTAGATGCATTTCAAAGCAAATAAATATCTACTGCCCCCTATACCTGATGCAAGAATTCTGGATTTTTGTTTCTTATTTGTATTTCAACTATTATTAACTATGTTAATTAAGTGTGGTGAGTTGACCTTGTCTGGCTGCCAGGTGGCCACCAAACTGCTCTCTCAACTCCCCTCCTCATCAAGACGGGGAGAAAAGAAGATTAAAAGCTCATGGGTCAAGATAGAGGCACTTTAATGAAAGAAGCAAAGGCTGTACATAAAAGCAAAATCAAAAATCAAAAATGAAGAGGAAGATTTATTCGCTACTTCTTATCAGCAGGCATTGTCCAGCCACTTTCTGGCAAGCAGAGCCTCAGTATGTATAGCAGCCCCTTCAGAAGACAAATACCTTTAAAAAAGTGGCCCATTTCCACACCCCCACCCCTTACCTTTTATTACTGGACATGAATCACGTAGTATGGCACATCCCTGTGGTGAGTGTGGGACAGCTTTCCCAGCCTGCCAACCCCCTGCCCACCCCCAGCCTGCGGGCCTTTGGCAGGGTGGGGGTGAAGAGACAGCCTTGATGCTGTGCAAACATCGCTCTGCAATAGCCAAAACATTGCTGTGTTATCAACACTGCTTGGGCTGCACAGACAAACCTCAGCACCACAGTGGTGCTATGAGGAAAGCTAGTTCCATCCCAACAAGTCACTTGAAAGTGCTGACAAATCCTCTGTTGCCCTGTAGGAAAGTAATCTCTGCATTAAGGCAGCTGTGACAATTGAGGACAGCAGTGAATACTGCAGGTGGTCATTGACCAGTCCTTTGAATACTTATCTTCTCCAGACATTGACTGTGTAACCCAGTTTCCCTGAGTAGTTTACACTGATCTTATATTTTTAAAAAAATCTGCCTATTAGAGATACAACAAGAAGTACATAAAAGATGCATATCATGCAGTTATGGCAGAAAGGGAGAAGGAAGTTGGACCCCTTTGGTATCCTCCCTTACACTAACACCTGTCAGTCCTTTAATGCATAACAAGCTTATTACATACTCTTTTTGTGCTAGTATTCTGATACAATGTGGTTGACCAAATCATGCCATATGTTCACAAGTCAGGAAGCCTGTTCCAGTAAGATTTCAATGCATTGTTCCCTACAAATCAAACTGGAAATAAGATTTCAAATCCTGCAAGCTGTGAAGAAATCTATGTTTGAGTAGAGAGGATAAACCTAAATTAGTAGCCACCTAAAATGGAATGGCCAACAAGATCAAGCAATTTTATCTCCCCTCTCCTTTTGCAGCCAACTGATCAGCTTGTGAGTGAGGAAGTGGTAGATCAGGTTTGGTAAGCAAAAATTGCTTGAAGAGAGGGATAAGACAGACCTGCAAAACAAGGCAGAAGGGGCAAAGAAGAGGGAAAATATGACAGGGAATGATTTTATACCTTTTGTTTTAAATAAGTAGAGCTGGGTGCCTCTTGAGTGCCTGAGCTAACACTCAGAGCATAGGGAATGGACAGGAGGAAGGAGAATGGTAGGATAGCTCACACGACTGGAGAGCTGTCATGGGTGGATGTAGGCTTTTTAGGATGGACAGACTCAGAATGGCAAGGAGAGGGAACAGCCTTTCCTTCATGTATGAGAGCAATAGGGATGCCCAGAACTCTGCCCTGGGATAGATAATGATACAGTTGACAGCTTATGGACTGGGATGGGAGAAAAGATCAGGATGGCCAGTGTTTGGTGGTTGTCTCCTACAGACTGTGATCAGTGAGGTCTCTTCAGACAACTGAAGCACCTTCACATTTGCAATTATTCATCAGGAATGACTTGAACCACCAGTTATCTGACAGACAACAGAGCAGAGCATAAGCAGTTCAGGAGGTTTCTGATGGGCAAAAAAGGAATGAACAGAGGCAGGTAGCTTTGAGGGTAGCTTTGGCTGCAGTGACTCCACATGACATTGTGGAATTTTGGATCCTGAGAGAAGGAAACAAATCCAATTAACAAAATCACAGCCCTGACCTTCAGGCCTCTTCAGGGGGTTACTTAGAAGAATCCCGTAAGACAGTCCCAGCGGAAAGAGGGGTCTAAAAAATCTAGTTGCTTTTCAAGGATCCTTCCAGCTGAGAGGCAGGATGAATAGTGAGCTCCTGACAAAATTCAAATGTAAAACAAGTAAAAAAACAAAACAACAAAAAAAGTAAGTAATTTGTGAATATTCACTGTATTGTCACTACATACTGGAAGCATGATGCCTTGCTCCTCTATAATAACTTACAGCAAGCCTGAAATCCACCAGTAAATTCTATCTCAGACAGCAGCTGACATTATATAACCATGTTACTCCCTGTTACAGAGCTGTCATGCAGCATTACTTCTGTTGCTAGCACTTTGGAAGCATTTGTAAAAGCCATGCTGTTACTGTTGCTACATCATCATCATGGTTTGTGAAGTCTCCTCACATCACAGATACTGAAATAGTGAAAAAGTTTGCACAAAACCATTAAATGTTAAAAAGTTGAATCTATTCTTGCAATTGAAATACTTAGTCCTCAAAATACAGGGAAACTGTGCAGTTCAGTCCATGTCAAGCAGTTGCTTATCAAGCCATAGTTATAAAGAAATAAATTATTTTTCCCCTAGTTTGTAAGCCTGCTCTGCTTATAAGTTTTTCCTACCTCCCTCATGAACAGCAATTCCTTTCTTTTTCATTCACCTAATTTTTTTCAGGTTGACCTTGAAACGAAGGTTTTGACGTGCAGTAATGGCATATAATCCATTTCACACATTTGGAAATGTTTGCTTGGTTTCATTGCCATTAAAATCCCTTAAAAACAGAAGAAAAAGTGGGACTGTTATGAGGGGTATATCTTGTCTGCAGCAATTAAGGATCCTGTTCTTTGTTTTGAGCATACCTGTGATGTTCAGAATCATAGCCTCATTCAGTATTGTTTGAAAGGGACATGACATGATATTTTCAAAATATTAGAAACATACACTTAGTATTAAAAGTGCATTTATCTTTGTAGATAGTCAGTCTTGAAGGCCTCAGATACCTAGGACAAGCAGTGTGAATACCTGGACTATCCATAAATGCATGACTATTCTCTACAAGCAGGACAGTTTTGGATTTTTTAATGTAGAGCTGCTTTCATCTGCAGTATTTACATACAGGTTTCTTCAAGGACTTGCGCATCTCTGTACTTAAATTCGGTGATAGACAACTATCAAACCAATGGAAAGTATTTGAAAAAGCATATATTTTTTCATTCAGACAAGTGAACTCCTTTGAAATAAAGGTTTCTAGCTGATCACTTTTTTTTTTAAAATTAGACCTATGCAGAGGTTGGGTTCTAACTCTACCAGTAGCTCAGGTAGCCTTTGCTCAATAAGTAGCCTGAGGATAGGCGAGATAAGAAAAAGCAGGTATAAACTGCAGTGACCCAATTCTAATGTGAACAAACAAAACCTATGACCTCCACGGTCTGGAATTTTGAATCTCAGTCCCATCTGGAAGACAAGAGAAGGGGTCAAATATCCCTGTCCCTACCTGCCTAACACAATTGCTTTGCTGCAGTTGAGTTGTTTCACTAGTCACATGCTTTGCCAACTTCATCTAGGACAACTGAAATCATGTGAGTGACACTGAAGATAGTGCTGCACTGAAGAGACCTGCTGCTACACTCTAGACATGCCTCTGGCTGCAGAGCCCTCTGTTTTGCAATTTGGAAGTCAAATTGCAGAACTCAGCTAAAAGTAGGAGTTAATAACCTGCTCTGACATCTGTTGTCACTGAACAGGCTGAGATAAAATTCACAATGAAGAAATACAGAAACCAAACACATGCCAAATTTTCCTTACAGAACTTCTTCAGAAATTATAATACTATTAATGTATTCACCAAGTACTGAAAGAGAGGCAGGATTAGTCTGGAAAAAGTCCTTGCTTGGGGAAAGAAGTTCTTACATCTTAATTTCCTGTTTCTTCAAGTAAACATCAGTAAAGCGGTACCAGTTAATGGCTTGTGGGTTTATTCAGTAAAAATCATTATCTTCTGACAAAAAAGTAAAACTAATGACTAGTCTCAATAAAGACACTGAATTGGGGTAAGAGGACTAGAGGAGCAGGCTGAGTCACAGCCATTTCCCAATCTGCAGCTGCACTCCAGCACTGCTGGCCCTGCCAAGCCCCACCACAGGGTGCAGGCAGAGGTCACAGCACAGAGACCTGCAGCAGGGCATCTCCAAGGTCCCTTCCAACCCAAACCATTCTACAATTCTCCAACATTTCTTGCAGAATTACACGTGGCAAACATATCAGCATGAAAACTCATAGCCACAGTATAAAAGTCATAACCCTGAACAAAACCAACATCACCTGGTACATCTTGTGAAAATCCGCACAAGACCTTTTAAAACATAAGGAAGGATCCACTACCTTTGATTCTCCTAGGAAAGCATATTCTTGCTTATTTCACTCCTACTGCCTTCCCTACCTCTCCTTCCTCTATTTTCTCAGATACTACTGTAGAAACTTAGATCAAGCAATAAAGTAGCTGCAGACTTCTAGATGGGAAACTTGTTTTATTAAGTCTACTCCAAGATGTTGAGTAAGGGGGCTTGAGAAGGAATAGGTTTGTAGTACACATGGAAAAATGAGAATTTTGGCATAGTTCTGCACCCATCTACAATCAATGGTAAGGGCTTTAAGTTTCAAATAAAGGACAAGACAGAGCTTAAATGGGCGTCTTTGGCCAGGGGCAGCAGCTGTGTGGGTGCTGGTCCCAGATGAGGACCCTCACAGCAATTGCAGCCTGTCTGTGCACTTGGGGCCCTGACCTGAGCCATGTGTCTTCATTCACCACGAGAATTCCTCTGGAATTAGTCATCCTGATGAAAAAATTAAATATAAAATTTTGCTTTGAGTGGCTCAATTGATATCATTAAACAATCAGATCATCTCTGAAATCCTCTCAGAAAGACAATTATCCTAAAAAGGTCATTGAACATAGGTATGCCTTTAGAAACCTTAATAACACCAACTGGGATGAAGACTGGAGAAAATACTTACTTTCCATTAGTAACAATCTGCTTTGCATCAGAGAATGTGATTTTTCGTCTTCAAGAGACTTTGTACTATGCTTTTTTTTGTGATGAACAAGATACAGTAATTCTTCAAAACAGTTTGTCCCAAATTTTATAAGAAATATGTTCTTTGACATGGCTGTCTGTCTGACAGATAACAACTGCATTAGAGATGTGTTCTGACTTTTAAACAATTTTTTAAATTTATACACCTATCACTAGTTTTGTCCTTTGATCAGAGAGGTTTTTATTTTTAATTTTGAGTCAGTTCTTCAGCTAAGCTTAAAGGTAGAGCCATCATTGTGGAAGACGTAATGCACTAAATTAAGTCTCCTGGGGCCTATATGAGAAAAAAGAAAGAAAAAAAAACGTGATTAAAAGGAAATTCAGACAGATTGTTATAAAGCTGGCAAAATAAAGAATCTTACGGTATTCCTGAACTAATGTTAGAAGCTTGGGAGAACATCAGAAACTACTACAGATTTTCATGAATAAACATAATTATAATTGGTTTGACAGACAATGTAGAATGAGCTTCACAAGTGAAATGCTGATCAGTGACACCCTGTACTCTCAATCCACGGATGGCAAAACTACCACAGAAGTGGCAGGCCTAGCCTGTTATATACTTGAGCCATAGAGTAAAGGGTCATCCCTGAACACATATCCAGGGAATATGATGTCACTCCACATAAGATATATTGATTCAGAGGCTCATTCTTCTTCAGCTGTATCTTGTTTCTCACTTTTTGGCAGCTCAAAATCATATACTTAACCCAATATCACTTTGGGACCCAATGCATTAGACTGAATGCATGGGATTCAAAAAGACCATGATCAGAATTACTTTTACATAATTCATTGGTGCATTGGTTTTATGTTAAAGCCACTACGAATATCAAATGCAATAGAGAGTCAAAATTCAAACTTGAATTTGGTTCTTTTTCTGTTCACTTCCCTCAGAAGTTATGAAATGGTTCTCCTTCTGCAAGCTTCCCTCCTGGTAACTTGGAAGCTGGTAGCATCACTGACCACAAAAAGCACTAAGGTTTCACAGTTGTTATATGTCCTCATATTCAATGAAAAAAAAAAAATACACCTATAGAGAGAAAAGAGCTGGTACTAATGTTCATTAGAAGAAAGACAGATAGAATAGAAACATTTATATCCTATTCAACAGAAGCGCTTGGCTGATCTAATTACACTGGCCAGCCAGCCAGCACAGATGTAACTGAGCTGTCATACCATAAAGACAGCAGGTAAAATTAAGGTAGATTTAGGATATGCCGAGTGCTGGGCTATTTGAGTTCTATTTGCAAATCATGGTGGCTGTTGGAGATACTGCAAGGGATGAGGCCAGTGAAGGTCTTGGAGAAGACCAGAGTTCTGCAATGGGTTTGCTATATGGACCTGTGGCAATTTGGGATTATTGCAAGAGTACATGACTAGGTCATAAATCAGCAGAAAACCAAACTTTAAGATTATTTTCCAGTTTTTAAGACAGCTCATTCTGTTCCTTAAGAATTATAGCTAGCCTTTGAAAGTAAATTTTTAACTTAAAATAACCATGAATATTAAGTTTTGTAATTCTGGGTCTTGTAGGAAGATATTACAGGAGCTTGCACCATTTTATTTTGAAATCTCATATCTTAACTGAAATAGTAAGAAACTGTATCTTTAATAAGATAACTTTTCTCCATTGTGTATTTTGATCTTAGTATTTAAGTAAATATATATTTAGTTATAAACATTTAGTTATAAACAGTTTGGCTATAAATAAGCTTTTATGACTGAACTATGGAATGCATCCACAGATATTTAAAGTTTTTAATTCGACTCTGGTTTTTCTGTCAATGGTCTTCCATGCTAGTTTCTATAGCAAAATATTTCAGAAATACCAACATTCCCCAAAAGCTCCATAAAAGATCACAACCCCCATAAAAGCTTCCAAATTCTTACTATGTATATGCACCATTACATGAAAAAGCTAGTGATGTTTGCCTTTAAAGCAATAGTTTCATGCATGGCTAATGATTACTTTCCCAAATATCCTTCAAAATGACTTTAAAAGAGGTAAATAGTTATTCTTATATTTCTTAGCATTTTAGAACTTGGAAAATCTACTGCAAAATGAAATGCTCATCAATTCAAATAAATATAGCAAAAAATCAATCTCTTTTTATCCTAATTTCTATATTAAGTGCAGTTGCACATAGAAGAAAGCTTTAGTACTTCATCAAGCATTTTGAATATATCTGCATATAGAATAACCAGAAAAGACCAAATTACAACTTAGAACACATTTTTATAGTAGTTATAGCCTATGCCTATAGGAGAGTGCCTTTTCTATGCAAACAAAAAATAAATCTAAAAGTAGTATGTGACTGTAGTACTGCTGTTGCTATGGGTGTTCTGACTGTCCTCCTTAACATCTTTGTCTGGTTAAGACACACTATTAATATACTAGGACAATATAAGGGCGTACGAATTCTTTGATCAAAATCACAAAAAATCTTAAATTATTGTTATAAGTGTGAAGTTGTGAGCTGTTTTTCCTTTTTCGATTTGCTTTTATGTTACTACACCATTTCTTAAACCTTTCTCTTTGACCACAAAATTAAGAAATTTTGTGTATGGGGGGGGGGGACTCAAGAAAAAAAACATAATAAAAGCCCTAGAAGTCTGACAAAAGTACTATAGACACATGTGAGACTAATAAGAAACTTTTATTCTGCCATACAGTACTTGGATTGGAAGTACCAGACAAATGGGGAAAAAAACACACAACAAAACAGTTGTAAAGTATCAAAGGGGGCACACCCTGCAGAGTTTCTTGCCCTTTGGATTTCTTTAAGCTATGAGATCTAGTGCTCTGGAGATCTTTGAAGGCGGCTGGCAGCATCAAGTCTCTGCTAGTCTATGGAGATTGGCCTATGACTTCAAAAGTGAAAATGAGTTGAGAAGCTTCTGCAAATCTATCTTTAGATGTTCTGGTTAATTATCTGACTGTCACGCACTATAGAGCATCCCAGAGGATGGGAGACAGGCTAGCAGGGCTGGATCTATGTTCCTGAAGGACACTCTGCCTATTTGGTGCTGCTATCTGCAGGCAACAAACATCTACACAGGCTGCATGGAGGCAACATGTAAGTAATGTACATGTAAGCTCCAAGTAATTTAATGGAGCTGGGTATTCCAGGGACTTAACAGCTGTAACATCAAAGGCTGCACATGAATGGAGGACTTGGAAATGCTCCCAAGGTTGGTAAAGAAAGAAGACATAAAACCAGACAGCTACACAACTATATCTTAACATGTACCATCCGTTTTAGGCATCAGCCAAGAAGCCCCTCTTTTCTACATCTCAGATAATTAGCAGGGTGTCCTCAAGGTAGCTTCTCTAGTGTCTTATAATGTATGCACTTACACGACAACTTTTCCTTTAACAAGAACACTGATAAGATTTCCTTATTTTACTTGGCCATTTTCCAAGCCTTGTAGGAACATATTTATTTTTAGAGCTACGGTCCTAAGTTAATTTGGTTGGAATTGGCCAAAGGGCTCAAATGCATTAATAGAGAGATAAACACGCATGTGTGCATGCATGCGACACACACACACACACACACACACACACACATTTGAGCCCACACAGGCATTTTTGTTATCTTATAAAAACCAATTTGAAAATACAATTTAAAACACACCCTTCAGCAGTAATCTGCATGTTATACAACAACAAATACATAAAGAACGGCAGACACTTTATTTGGTTTGGAAAATTTCCCTATTGCTCATAAAAACCAAAACTGAACAACAGAATTGAGCTTATATAGGAAAAAAATATTATTTTCATAGTCCCAGCAAGATACTTCAACTATATGTAAGTCCCAGCATAATGAAGGATTCCCTATTTGTCAAGTAACAGCATGGTGGTCTGTAATAAATACTAATATAATATAGCATGTCAGAGATCAAAGCCTCAGTCCTAAAAGATACAGAATAACTCATGAAATCATAATTACTGTTTTGATTTAATCCAGGCAGTTTGCTTAAAGCATATTTTAAAGACAGGCAAGCATTTCAAAGAAAACAATTTTCTAAAAGCAAAACAGGAAATAATCTGGTTCCCTGACCTTCCTCTTTTTATTTTGTGGCACACCTATTTTTGATATTATATAAAAAACTCATATCCAACCTACTAATTCCCTCATCGGTTTTCCTTCACTACTGCTGTCAACTGCATCCTATTGAAGTGGAAATAGATTTCTTTAACATAGGTCTCCTGCTTTGTGCTTAGTATCATATAAGCTATAACATGATTAAAATGTGCAGTCGTTTAAGATGCAAAACTCAAACTCACAGTTTTGCAGAACCAGGTCATGATTATACAGTCTATTTAATGTGATTAAATCCTGCTGATTACATGCAAAAATGGGTGCATGTGCTCTTTAACTTGCCTGGCTGTGCTCACTCAAAAGCCTCCCTGTTTGTACCAGCATTAAGGAAGATGTCAGGAGTGAGCAACCAGGCGCGTGAGGAGACAGAGTCAATTTATGTCAGGTTAACGTGAGTGTGAGCCATCACTGCAGACTCTTATTTGCAAGTAATCAGTATAGATGTAGCATTGCTTATTTCTATGAAGCATCTCATATAGTTGGGGTACTTTAAAAAAGTGAATTTTCCTTGTAAATGTTGCCAATTTTAAATAAACAACTTAAAAATATTTATTACAAAGGAAGTACATTATTAGTTATTTATTAGTTCGACCATAGGATTTTAATGTGAAAACCGTCAAATCAATGCTAATGCCTACACACCTCAAAACTGACCTTATGACAATTTGTGGTCTGCACAACAAGCTGTGTTTTACCTCCTTTTTGAAGAGAAAGGTCTACCACCAGTACTGGTGAAGTCAGTGAAGATCTTAAACCTAGAGGTTCCTTAATAATCTAGAAATATACATAATACATAAAAACCGGAAGCAAAAATAAATTTGGGGTTGTGTCACTCACAGCAGTAAGTGTAGTCCTACACATTAAAACTGAGACTATTGTAAAAAGGTATAAGGGACCATGTATCTGTGCCTAAAACCCTGAGAGTTACAATCAGTAATCACACTAGTAGGCATAGGCACCCAAACCAACTAAATGTTATCTTAAAAACAGCTCAACTCTTAAAATTAAATGTCATTCCTAATTGGAAAACAAATCACAAAATGCCACTCAAACTATTTCATTCTGTATGTTTAAAAAGATTTTTTTTCTGCATTGCTTTTGCAATCTTTTAATCAGCAGCTGTGTACTTTACATACATGATGACTATGTTAACTCCAAAGAATAAAAAAGGAAAATGTTCCATGGAAATAAATGTAATTTAACTTTCTCTAGCTTGAATGCAGGACTCCAATTCATTCTAGATTAATTCCAATTCATTGTAATTCATTTCACAATTGAATTTTCTCTAGATATAATGTAAAAATTTAAGAAACAGTTTACAAAGGCTTTGCCAACTTCTGCTTAACTAGCCTAGCCCCAGCTATGTGCACCCCAATGAATAAATGCAGTTCTATTCACATCTCTCACCTAAGGTAAGGAAGGTCTTTTTCCTTATCCTCACAGAAATAAATGTCCTTGTGGAACAGAGCTATGTCTCTTTGTAGTTATTTTTGGATAAAGACTGCTAAAGAGGTCTGCGTCCTGGAAATCTCCAGATTTTGGAGAAGAAGACTGATCACACTTTTTAAAATATTAATCTGCTTGTGGAGCACTGTTTGGAATAGAGCTACCCAGTCAGTAGGCAGGTGGCAGAAGATATCTAAATGTGCTTTGGTCACAATCCTACAGACAGTTTAACATATTTGTGTTAAAGTATAAGTTCTGTGCATTGAGTGATTATAAAAGTTATTTCAGTAGTAAAGTTAACAGGTGCAAAAGTTTTGAGGGCTTAAAGCATTAGGAGTAATGAAGATGGAGGGGTTTGAATCAAGGGGTACCTGTATCACAAACCAGAAATGCATTTTCTCTACTTCCCCAGTGATCTAAGACTTCAGGATTCACATAAGTAAGCATTTCTGTTCCAAGAGGAAGGATAAAAACTTGCTTGCCTACAGCAGAATTTTTCATCACATGGCTCAGGCACATGTCTTCACAGATGGCAGCTTTAGGTCAAGCAACAAAACCAACCCCAGAACCTGCTATAGTGATGAACTCTATTTGATTTGTCCATTTAAAGCTGTTTCGTATTTACTGAAAAGCTATACAGTTCAAAGTTACAGAGCAAACACATCCTTTCCCCATTAGTGAGACTATTCTATCCAGAAATGCTTTTGGAAGCTACCATCAGCCTCATCCCAGAGCACATTTCCTCTCAGAGATAGAAGCTCTGTGGTTTGAGGGAGGGGCGGAAGATGTATGAATCTTGGCTGCTTGCTCACTCCCCTGGGGTGGTACTTTTCCCAGGTGGCAAGCAAAAGACATATTCATGCTCAGCTGTGAGAAAGAGGTACTTCTAAAAAGAATATGGAGTTATTGCCACATCTGGGGCCTAGGAACTGAAAGGAAGCATATTCCCCCTATGAAAATGGAGGCATAGAAGTAAAAAAGTATTGCATCCAGATATTGCAGGGCGAAGAATAAAAGAAAAAATTAAAATGGCACTGAGTGAGCAGCGAAAGTACAGATGGATGAACACTAGACTTTGCGAGGCAGATGTTTATTTTCCACAGCAGGATGTAAATGGCATGGTAATTCTATTTTTATTTTTTTTTAATCTTAAATTTGCTTAACAAGTATATTATTTTAACTTAATTTTGTTTCTTTCCCCTGAAGTATTTTCTAACTGTGTGTTCATTGGACTGCTCCAGAAAGGAACAAGAAAAGATCTAGTGGAGCTGATTTATGTTTTGTGACTGGAAAATATTTGTTCCAGCCTTGTTCTTTGTCACTTCTGTCAGATAATTTGCAACTTAAATTAGAGGTGCTGTTTGGTTTTTAACTCTGGTAACACCTGAAGGCATTACATAACTTTTTAATTTTATCAAGTACTGAGGAAGAACTTGATGTACCTAATATTGTTCCTAACTGGCAAGTTTTTAATTTAATAGGGGGATAAAAATTCAAAATAACAATGTTAAAATCGGTCATATATTAGACTTGGACAGAACACATATTTTTCTCTCTTTTCACCTCAAAAACACTGGTGACTTTGGAGTAAATCAGACTTTTTCTGGCAGTTATCTGGGTAAATCCAAAATCTCTTATCACTATGATGACTAAGCAGATCTAAATTTCGACTCGAAACTGCACTGCAGACTCCTGTGCATAGTTGTTAGAGAGACTTTAGCTTAGTTTTTTACTTTGCAATCTCAACTTTGACTCCAGAGTAGTCTGAGTCAAGTGATGTTTATATTCAGTGTTTTGAAATGAAATCCCTGTGATGGTACTTTTGGTTTGAGACTCTATTTTGACTGCAGCATCTGTACTGCTTGTAATATGGGACACAAGTAAGCCTGATGTACTGTATTCCCAGCCTGAAGAAAAAGCGTTATCCTTTGTTAAACCCACTGACATCAATGAGAAAGGGAAAGACTAAATATGCATTTTAAGCTTACAGATTCTTTTCAAATTGGCATTTCCAGGGGAACTTTTTTAAGAAAGAACAGGAATTATCAGGAAATTATGGGATTTATCATGACAATTTTCACCGTCCTACTTTAGGATATGCCTTTGCTGCAAGGATTAATACTCAGGTGTGTGAGCCACTCTGCAAAATCCTATCTAAGATTATGCCTTTACTGATCCTTCATGACCTTAGATGGATTGCTGATGTCCTTATGTCAGCAGTAGTAGCATACATGGTTCCAATTCTTTCACAATAAACTATAAAAACAATAAAAGGGAGAAATGTGTCTGTCTTTCTGGGAGCTGGATGTAAATTATGAGAAAGGAAAAGTGGCATTTAGTCCTCCTGGTAAAGTGAAGGAAGAACACACACAATCAGAGATTTTTTTTTTCCAACTGTAACATTGGGGGAAAAAAAAAAAAAAAAAAAAACAGAAAGCCAAACTTGTGAAAAACTTAAGGAGGAAACCAGAATGTCAAAAATAAAGCCAACCATGGAAACAGTTAGAGGATCAAATCTTCATTCAGGGACACATCTTGTATGTAAAATCCACCCAAATTAAATTCTTTGTAATGGCCTCTCTGACTATGCGCCCAACAATGAGGAAGAGGAGTGCCTGAGGAACAGGTTTTTCTGGTGAAGGAGGGACTTGGTAGTCCTTGTAATACATGAAAAACAACTTGGCATTGACTTAGGACTAGTTTTTAATGCTCCTTCAGGGGAGAAGACACTGAATTCTGTTGCAAAGTACACAGGGAAGAGTATTTTGAGAGTCCCAGACAACCACAGGAAATGTTGTCATTCAAATAAGCAGAGATTGTTGTACTCCTCTGTATTGCCTCTTCCTAATGCATTACAAGCAGCATTTTGTTTCAGGTGTTTGAGCTTACTGTGGCTGTTTCCAGTGATTAAACTTAATCTCTACATTTTGTAGTTGCATCAGTGTTTGTTAAGAACAAACTGCTGTAAGTGGGCAGCAAAACAAACAAGCAGAAGAATGCAGTCAATTCCCAAGGTGGCCTCAAAGGTCTAAAGCTTCAACTCTGAGAGCACATACAGCACTAATAAACTCCTTCACACATAGACAAGATGCAAACATCAGTGATGCACAATGGAAGGAAAGTATAATAAGCTCTCCAGTATTCTCACAGTTTTTGCCAAGTCCTAAAAATTTACTATAACTTAAAATATTTAGCTTCTTTTTATAGTTTTTGGAGCCAAGTCATTTTTGGAGCCAAGTCATTTATTGCCAGAGGAAATAAGCTTTTAAAAAATTTTGTAGTGTTTATGATTGCAAAGTAAAGCCCGAAATATGACTTGGCAATTTCTTACAGGTTCAGGAGACACAGAAAATGTAAACAACTTTCAGTACCAATGTCATGATCTTAGGGCCTGGCTAACGGCTCTGAACACCTGAGGTCGCTGATTCTGCAGACAGAATATTCATTCTACTCATAGCTATTTAATTATTGTCATTTTCTCCCCCACATCCATCCCCTATAAGCAGATTAACTGTACTAGAAATTTTGTCGATTATGGATTAGGCCTTTAGGACTCAGTGAAAAACATTGCTTAAAGAAAAAAAAAAAAAGCTCTAGAATCACTTCTAATGCCCGTCTGCTCAGATTTTGTTTTTTAAATACATTTCCTAACCAAGACCCTTTTGTACCATGTGTTAACTGCAGTACAGTTAGTCAGGCATCTCAGATTTCTCAGGATGATATCTTCATCTGGATTTATGTAAAGAGGACACAATAGACACCAGTTTTGCAGAATACAAATATGGTAAATCATGCTAAATTTTTTAAATATAATGTATAATGAGTAACTTTGCTTCTTATTTGTCTTTTTTTTACTAGTGGTTAGTCTTATGAAGTGGGTATTTCCTCCCAAAAATGTTATGTATGTAAGTTATTTTGTGTTCCCTGTGCCATTGAACATCTTAACTTTGTTCTTTAAAAGTTTGGCAAAATTCTGTGCTGTTGTAACAATCACAGTGCCAGTATCACTGTAATCACTACTGTAGCAGTTAGTAACCCGAAAATTCAGGCCCAAACTCCTGCTTGGGACCTACACCTAATGTCAGGAAGGATAACTACGACATAATGATGCAAACAAATTCTTCTTACCAGAAAAGTAAACTGAATCCACTGCGATACCATCACAGAACAAAACTAAAACCCATGTACAAAAATTGTTTGCAGTACATTCTAAAATTGCCCATATGTATACTTGAGAAGATACCAAAAGTATCCTTTTGGTACTTTTTAGACCAATGGGCTCATCACATAGGCTGATCTACCTGCCAGATATACTCAGGGGTTCAGATCTCAGAAGAGAAACCACCCAAGTCCTTCTGCAAAGGGTAATTGCTGATACTAGGTCAAGCTTGGGTAATAGCAAATAGTCTGAAGAGCAATGGAAATATCTTTAAATCACAGATATGCTTCCATGACTCTTGACTCACTTGAAAGGAGTGGGATCATTTATCATAACAGAGAATAAAAATTCCATTTAACAGTTTATCTGCAAATTACCGTATCATTCAGATAAAGAATTGCACTGGTTGTTTGCAAGGGAATTTTAAGAATTAAGGTGACTTTTCTAAACAGTTTGTTGCGTTCTACCTTGCTTGCCTTTGTATCAGCAGTGTACAAATAGCGTAGGAAGCCTTCTGTTTGTGTACAGTATTTTCACAGAAAATCCCCAGCTAGAAGCTAAGCAGCTGATGACTAACATCTATGTTACAATTCTGATATGACTCTAGTTGTGATAGACTTCTGATAGACTTCTGAAAGAGACACCATAATTTTGAAAGTTCTCTTTGTATTAAAAACATAGCTTATCTTTATTCTAATACTTACTTAGACAACTAGGATTAAGCTGCTAAGGCAAACAGTGTCTGTCTAGCCTGTCTAGCTGCAGACAGCTGAATCAACAGCAAAATGTTCACTATAGCAAAGATGTAAGCTGGCAAAAGCTTTAAAAGACATTTCAGCCAATTCTGAGAACATGAACATTGGGGACATATTGCATCCTTATTGCAAAGGATGAAGCAGGAATTAAAGCTGATGCTTCTGCAGTAATTATTTATCTAATGCCCAACATCCACATCACATTGCCTCGAGTGGCCCTTTCACATACAACCTTGCATCTTCTGTCTGTGCTGCATCTCAGGGGAATGATGAAAAAGCTTCAAGTGAATGAGATATTTAATTGGAAATTATACAGTTGTGATCCTGACCAGAAACAAAACTTCTGATCAGGCCACTCAGACCAAAGAGCTTAGAATTGGCAGCATCCTGAAATAACAGAATATTCAAATTTCACAAATAAAAGATACTTTGAGTTCCCCTTTCAATCATGTTGCTATGTAGACTTTTGGGGTCATGTGACCTGATTTGAAATGGAATGGAAAGCAGTCACAGAGAATTGCTCTTAAACAGTTAAGACTTAACACTTGAAATATTTATTGATTACAAATTCTTCAGATCTACTCCATCTCACCTTCTCCCCTAACAAAAAGAGTGAATCCCAAATTGAGCAACTCTATGTAAATTCTAACCACACTGCCAGCCTGAGCTATGAGCAACTTAAACAAGAGAACAGAAGCCAAACTTTGGTTTGCATCAGTTGTTATGGACAATAAGAACTAATTATAGCATTCAGAAATAACTCTGTAAAGATCTTTCTAGATTGTAAAGAAAGGTACAGAAGTTCAGGCTCGCTGATGTTAGAAACAACCTTGTAGCCACTTCCATGAACCTGCTTTGTAAACCAAAATCATCCTGTTGTTCTTTCAGTCCGTCCCTCCCCCAACACTGCCTGTAGTTTCCCCTTTCCTTAGTCTTCACTTGTTCTCTTGTACAGGCCACAAAAACATATCCTTTTGCTCACCAAATGCAGGCTACTGCTCTTTCAGAGGTTATTGTGATGGCAACCAGGTCACTAATTTCATTTTTCATAAGCTGGTGAGTTAACAGTTGTTTAGGTTGTAGAACTGCCCTCCTTTCAGGGCTGGAAAATAATTTGCACTCCTTTGTGCTTCACTGCAAGTTGGCACAGTTGCTCTTTTATTGCTAAATCTTGCTTATGCCCCTGCTTCTGTGTGTTGCATCCTCCCCCTCACGACTGTATTTTTGTCTCTTAATTTAGTGCACTTCCTGTGCTTCCCTTTACAAAATCTTTAAAAACTTCTGGATGTAGAGCCTGATGGTGCTATCCCTTTCTCCTCCTGCTGTATTTCATATTTTAATGCTGCATTCATCCATCATTTCAGTAGACAGCCCCACAGCTCCCAGTGTCCCCAGTGGGATTTCAAAATGTGGATCTAGACCATGAGACAACTCCTTTAGCTTATAGAGAAAACTGTAATGAGTGCAAAGAACACTAAGATGTTTGGCAACAGGTCGGAATTGTTTTATAACTGTGAAGGTATTTGCAGCCATCAGCTTTCAGGTACTCCTTTGAGATGAACTAAGCATTTGTCTAGGCCGAAGAGAAAAAATTCTGTGCGTATTTTAAGGACTGAGTGCAAACACTTTCCTGCCAGGTTTGCATTTGACTGCAGATATAAATACTTGCCCTAACACAGTACTTCACACTGTGCTTGTGGGTTTGTGGAAGCGACATGAAAAACAAGGCTCTGTCTGGAAGAGTGTGGTGCTAATGTGGCTGCCCTGCTGCTGTTAATATGCTGGTTTATTTCAGTGCCTGTCCCGAGCTGTATGTAATGAATGCCAAAGGATGAAATGGATAAAACTCTCTTACGGATGACTCATCAAGTCTAATGGAATTATTATCACTTGAAGATGGGCTGAGGGAAACAAGTGGTCTAGTACTTCTGGCCTACCATTGATAATTCTTTCAGTTTCTGTTGAAGCCTCCAGAGGATTTCCAGACCTGTTCACACCAATTTAGAAACACTCTCCTTCCTTGGAAGAAAAATAATTACATTTTTTCAGTTTATTCTAAGGATCTGAACTGGCAATATAACTGCTGATTTGTTTTCTCTTCCTCCCAGCAGTTTTTAAAGAATTCCCTTATATCCTCTTCCCAAGCTTCTGCCCCTCCTCACATCTCCTTTATGATGCTGCCTCTTCTTCTGGCTTGAGCCTATCTTTATGTGGTTCAGTCCTTCCCCACAGCCTCACTCCTTGCTGTTGCCATTACAGTGCCTATCCCTTTTGAAGCTGAGATGATATTGACCAAAAATTAGACCAATGGATTATAGCATTTGCAACAATTTGGAACAATATTAAGGCTGTGCAGATTGCTGTAAAATCAGAGAACAGTTTTCAGCAGAAGTACTGGTAGGTTTATTCCCACAGTACAAGAACAGAAGGTGCTTCCCAGACTATTAGGCTGTTGGGCTGCCAAGTCCCAAGCAGAAGTAGGGGCAAATTCAAGAACAAAGTATTAATTGTGGCTTCATCTTGCTGGGAGATTTGCGAAAGATTTGCTCTTCTTTTACATCTAGCACGCTTAGGATATGTACAGCTTTGCAGTAAGTTTTCAAAGGGGATTGTTTCTTTTGAAAACCTTGACTGCTATACCTAAACGTACAAGGTAAAGAGATACAGTGCCTAGAAAGTTTGTTTTTCTAGACTATTACCTTAGTTCAATTACTGTTATTTACATATCTTCGTAAAGATGAGATTTTTTACCTCCTGTTTACCCCTTACATTTTATGACCTAGGTAATCTATCTAATCAGTTCATGATACCGTGCCTTGCCCAGAGGATGTAGTTATTGACTCAATGACGTGTTAAGCAGTAGGTGCCTTAAGTATTTTGATTCTATTTTCTATCTGCCAAAGTATGTGTTGAAGTTTTTCACAATTACACACTACTGATCATTTACTAATCACTCTGCTATTTTATGGGTACCTTCATGTTTTCCTGTAACCCAGACCTGAGCACAGGGCATTATTTGCTTGACTTGAAGCACAAGGAAGGCCACGAATACGGATCCTAGCTGTGTACATATGCATCTGCCAAATAAGTACCTACAAAATTTTAGGGGACCAAAGCAATACAATGGAATTGGTATTTCACAACTCCTATTGCTCAGTGGTTTTGAACAATTTTTAATTTATCAAGGTGGTGAAATACCATGTGCAAGATCTCTGCATGACGCTGGTATTGCCAAACCTATTGTTTTAAGTAGAATTGTGTGTGCTGTAAGATTTGGATTTTCCCTGAGGGATCAGCTTGGGGGAAAAGAGTATTGCTAACACGAAACATTCAAAATTACAAACTCAGAAGTAAGAAGTGTATTAGACACATAGAAAAGTTATTTTTATTATTTATAAAAGGCAAATAAATTATTATGAGTATCAAGGGTCAGCACTTTTTGCTTCACGTGACTAACAGCA
Source organism: Eopsaltria australis (assembly GCA_034509425.1). Lineage (NCBI taxonomy): Eukaryota > Metazoa > Chordata > Aves > Passeriformes > Petroicidae > Eopsaltria > Eopsaltria australis. Next base: position 710,828 of record JAVTVJ010000099.1, read on the forward strand.
GCGTCTCTGACAGGGGAAATACAGTTGTATGAGTAAAACTGAAACTCAGTAATACTCACAAATAAAACTAAGAAGTGGTCAACCTTGAAATGCTAAGTATTTAACAGTCCCTGGGAAAATTACAGAACTTCTATAAAGCCCATCAGCTTTAAGAAGTGCTTAATGCCCTTCACATTTCTGCAAGAAAACAGATTTTGCCTTTATTGAGGGAGAAAAAATGCCGTAATTGAAGAAGGTTGGTTTTCTTCACATTAAAATAGTAGTGTTGTTTTTCCTCCATCCTTCCTGCAAACCACCATTATTTCTTTGGTGTGCATGTTGTGTTACTGGCAATGCAGGAAAAAATCCCATCTTGTTTCCAGTCTCCTAAAGCACCGAAGTTTAACTTTGTGACTTTAAAGTCTAGTGAAAAAGCAAGCACACAAACAAAAGCCCACGGAACAGTGCGTAAAGGAAGAGCAAGTTTCAGACAGGAATCTTTCCATATACTCAAATATTGCGCTCTGGGGGCACATCACCCCAGGGCTCTCTGGGCTGAGGCAGACATGGCTCTGCTTCTGTTCCATACTTTATGCCATTACTTATCAATACTGTAGGTAACAGGCTTATGTAAGTTTCTTTCACAGAATCAATGAGTCTGGAAAAGACCTGGGATCTCTGAGTCCAACCAATGACCGATCACCACTAGACCACGACTCCACTAGACCACGAGTGCCACATCCAGTGGTTCCTTCAACAGCTCCAGGAACAGTGAGTCGACCACCTCCCTGGGCCGCCCATTCCAATGTCTAAACACACTTTCGTGAAAAAATTCTTCCTAATATCCAACCCAAACCTCCCCTGCTGCAGCTTAAGACTGTGGCCCTGTCGCTGTTTGTCTGGGAGAAGAGACCGACCCTCACCTGGCTACACTCTCCTTTCAGGGATTTGTAGAGAGCGATAAGGTCACCTCTGAGCCTCCTTTTCTCCAGGCTAAACACCCGCAGCTCCCTCAGCCGCTACACACGGGACCTGTGCTCCAGATAGGACGTGCGCGCTTCCTTAGCATCTGGAACAGGGAAAGACGCGCAGCGCTGCATACGTCACTGGTGGATGAGAGACGCGCTGCTTGGTCAGAAATGTAACAAAATATTTCCATTAGCGTCCGCAGCACAGCTGCCTGACACCGAAGAGCTCTGAGACAGGTCACACATAGGGAGACACGGCAAAAACCCCAACCCGCAGTTTCGACCTCTGTACCCTGAGGCCGGACCGCTCCAAGGGCCGGCGGTGCCGGTGCGGCCGGGCAGGCGCAGCGCGGCCCGGGCTGGGCGGGAGCGGAGCGGAGCTGAGCGCCGGCCCCGGCAGGGGCGGCCCCGCGGTCCCGCTGGGCGGGCGGGGCGCGGCGGCGGCGCACGTAGCCGTCCCAAGATGGCGGCCGCTCAGGACCGGGCTGCGAGGGCGGCGGCGGGGCCGGGGCCGGCGGGCGGGCGCTGAGCGGGGCGGCGGCGGGGGCTGGCGGCGCTCGCCTCGCCTCCCCGCGGGGTGCGGGGTAGCTTTCCGCGCGGCCGCCGGGCTTCACCATGCTGCGGGGCTAGAGCCGCCGAGGCGCCGCCGCAGCGCAGCGGGGTAATAATGTTAACAGAGGTAAGAGCGCTGCCGGCGGGGTGCGGGAGCGCGGGGAGCTGCTCGCTGTCCGCCCGAGTGGGCAGCGCTCGGTACCGCGGCTCAGCCCTCCGCTGGGGCCTCCGAGTTGTCTCGGCGGCTGGCAGTCTCCCCCTTGGCTGCGGAGGGCAGGGACGCTGGCCGGTTCGCCCAGGGCAGCGCCGGGCCCCTCTTATCTGCCTCTCTCCTCTCCCGGCAGGGCGGGACGGGAGCGGGGCGCTCCGGCTCCGCGGCGGAGCCTGGTCCGCCGTGCCCGCTCCGTGCGGCAGCTGGGCCCGGTCCCTGTTCCGACGCGGTCCGCAGGCGGCTGGGCTGTGGGCCGTGGGGCCGCGCCCCCGCGGCGGGCCCGTGTCTGGAGCAGCGGAGCGCACCTGGTGAGGGGGAACCAGCCCCGGCCCTGCGCCGAGCCGGGGAGATGCCCCCCGCCTGGGCCCCGCACGCCCGCTCTGGCTTCAGCCCCTCTGGCCTTCTTCTTTGCGGTGGCTTCGTAAAGGCTCCGTGTTTGCTTTCTTCTTGGAGGGCTTAAGCCCAACGGTTCGGCTGCGCTTGCAGGAGTTTGTGTCAGTAGGTAATCCTTAGAAGTTGACTGCCCCGGTTCACCTCTGCCTGGTGGAGGGTTTGTGTCCCGAAGCAGCTCGGCTGTGAGGCAGGCAGGTATTTGAGGATCAGCGTGGGCTATAAATGTCTGCTGTGTCCAAAGGCATTCTAAAACGGGGAATCTGGCAGTACTATCTGGCAGTGCTTTCCAGTTGCTGGAAATTAGACTTTACCCCGTATTCCGTTTTGTCTACAAAGAGCGATTGATTTTCTATTTTTAATATGTCAGCCAGGTGTCCTGCGTGTAGATACTTCTCCAATACAATGACTGCGTAACCCATGTTGTATAATTTGTCATTTTATTCTACAGTGGAGGTTATTCATCCAAAAGTGAGTTAAGTCTTGCAGGGTAAAGGCTTTCTTTCCAACACCTGAACATTTCAGCTTTGCTTTCCTGAATGATATTAAGCAGTATCTTCCACGTTTCAATTTGCATGAGTTCAAAGTTTTAGGGCATTAAGAAAGCAGTTCTGTGGAGCCATGAGCTCTCAGATTTCCCCAGGAGGGTAAAATTTGCAGAATGAGTTAAACCTGTAAAAATATATGACCTATTTTTGCATTGAGGGTATTTGGTGGATGGTCAGGATTAATAAGCTGCATTAAAGAGAGTTGGTGAGTGTGATGCATGAGCATTAGCCATAGTAATTTAGATTATTTTAAGGGCAGCATAGAACGTTCTGGGTTGGTGCCTGCTACTGGACTGTTTGTTCCTTTGGATGGGGGCTGTGTGTGCCCATCCAAGACATTTTATCGTGGAACTGAATATTTTTTTCCTAACAGTGCTGAAATTGTGTGAATAGCAGTGCAGATGACAATCCATTGGCTTTTTGAGGTAAAGCTTAGTGATTTCATGTGTGATAACCAGTTATGACACTTACCCTTGGTGTCAAGAGGAGAGGGTTCTGACGTTCCCTACTTCTTGTTTCTGTACATAAGTTATTTGTAGACAAGATGCTTCAAGGTAAAGTGTTCTAGCCTTGGTCTCTGCAAAGGAGATGAATTCAAATTTTAGGGAGTCTAGCAAAATTGCAGGCTTTGCCTGCCTGGAAAGCAGTTGTGAGAAGTTCTCCAGGCACTCAGACAGCTCTAGGCTGTCAGGAATACCCATCTGAGGTGAACTGGAGGAGTCCTTTCCCCAGTGCTTTTCAGGTTGTTCAGATGGTGACATGGTAGCTACAACACCTGGGGGAAACTGCACACAGTCACACCCATGAACCCTCACCACACTTCGGAGAATATGCAGATTGTTTCAAGTCTGCTGTTAGGTGATTTCTTTATGGAAGTTGAGATTGGCTGTGTGGTGAAGTGACATTAGAAGCAAAAACGTCACTAGTTTTTGGTGCTGGATATTTGTGGACTTGTTGAGTTTGCTACTGTCTAGAGTGGCCAGACTCACTGTAATTTTTTTTTAGCCATTAAAAATTTAGATCCATTTCCCCTACTAGAACTGCTGGTTTTGTAACTTTGAAATGTAGAAACTATTTTTACTGAAATATATTTAAGAATGAAGGACAGGCAGACCAGGTTTTACATGTATTTTTATCATGCAGTAACATAACGTTGAGTTTCTCAAGGTCAGTTTTCTACATTCATTGACTGTATCCATATATGCAGACCCCAGCAGATTCATTTCAGTCTTGTGTGAATGCAGTTAGAATTAAGGCTTTGTAATCAGTAATTTCAGGAGAAGATCACACTTCCTGGCAGGAAAAAATAGTCTGTGTGTTTTTTATTTGGCCCTTTCTGCCCATCTTATTTTAGTTGCATTCAAAACCCATGCTGTTGGATGCCAAGCACATACATTTATTTACCTAGCTGGCAAATGCCGTTTCCAAACTTTTTACCGTTAAACTTATTTCTTCAGTAATGTTGAATACATTCTGTGGGCATGTGTTCAGAGTCCTGCTGTGATGATCATTTCCCTAGTCTGTTGTTGGCCATTCTGTGCCTTTTCACTTGTTCCCCTTTTCTTGTTCATCAGATGTCTCCTCTGCTTTCCAGGCCAGTGTGGGCTGTTCCCGTGTGACTTACTGCCTCAGCACTTTCTCATCTGGCAAGGACATGAGGGACACAAGTTGCAGTGGTCTTTTTCTTGTCTTTTTGGACAACTGGCTTTCTCATGCTCGCTTCTTATGCGGTGGCAACTGCACTGCACTGACTACAGGGAAGCAGTTGATGTTTTACAGCTCTGGCTCTTGATTGTCAGTAGTGTCTTAAATTCTGATGGAACAAACATTAAGTAGGATTTGGAGTTAATTTACAAGAAGTTTTAGATGTCTTTCAAATTGATGGCCTGTACTGTCTGCATTTACAGTGTTACTTCTGAAGAAGACACTTTGTCTTAGCTGAGAAGTAATTCCTTTTTTTTTCTCCCCAGCTACTCATTAAACTGCTTTGAGATGCTTAGGGAGGACTTCCTTCAGAATTTATCAGCAGTTAAATTTTTGACAACTTAGTTCTGAGCTTAGCAAGAGTGACTTGTTGCAGTACCAGTGATAGTTGAAAAGATCTTTGAAATTTGACACACTAGTAAAACTTTTTTCCTTATCCACAACTAAACAGACTCCGATGTGTTGGTATTTCTTGTTGTTGCAACCAGTTAAGATAATTCACTAACTATATGCAGTATTTCCTTTCCATTAAACAATCTACATTTTGTTTATAAGAAAGGTTTAAAAACCTTTTTTAAATTTTTGGGGTACATTTTGGTAACTACTAGCCATTGAGAACTGCTTCTGGGCAAAACTAAGCAAATTAGCCTGATTTTAAGAATAAAGGTTGGCTCAGCAGCTTAACTTGCTCTAGAATAATAGTGAATTAGCCTTCCTGCAACAGTAGCACATTGTAAAGTATATTAGTACAGCTTTGAAAGATGCAGAATACAGTTAACTGCTTGATGTACTGTAGCATTAACTTTTTCTGTTCCTTGATACATGGGAGTGGCAGATTGCTGTACTGCTTTATGTGTCTGAACTATGTTCTGCTGGTAGAGCCATTTTCAAATGTGTAGACTTCTACCAGGGTGCTGAAATAAATTAGTTTCCTCGCCTTTTGTGAAACTTGTGTGCTGGGACTTTCTTTAGTGCCAGTGTTTTGCTAGATGAGATCTAGCTGGAGCATTAGTTGCAAGCCCTTGTAAGGTAAAAAGCCTCTCTCTCCTTCAATATTTTCTGTCAATGAGGTTTCCCCTGCTGCTGGTCTGTGTTGTGTCCCTAATTGTTCCTGTTATAGTTCTTTTAATAACTCTATATTTTATGTAGTGTCAGTTAAAAATATGTGAGAAATGCTAAAATTAAGAAAACTAACCTTTTGCAAAGAACAGTTATCATGTGTTCCAAAGTACTTGTTTTTAAATATTTTGCTGGCTACTAGTAAAAGATAGTGTCTAAACACTCAGGATTATTCTTAGAGTGTGCAGTTGGGCCTAAACTGCTGAGACTGACTGCAGAGTTCTGCAGCGACTCTAAAATATCAGTCTGGGCCATCCCCCAAAACAGTGTGGAAGAAGAAAAGCATTAAGTTCCTTACTTCAACAAAAATAGTAATAGCTTGTCTGGTTAGATAACTGAAGGAGCTCCAAATGATGATTTCCTCTGTCTGGTTGCACTCTAGGGAATTATCTCTCTTTTAAATGTGTTTGTTGTCTTCTCCCCACCCTTACAATGATGACAAAGCATGTTTTCTTTGAGCTAGCACTGGGAGAATTGCTATTATTAGAAAAGTCATTGATATTGTATCTAAGTTACTTGCAACACTGGAAGAATTAATACTTAGAAGTCTCACTAGCAATTTGCCCTATTGCTTGGTTGAGAACACCAAGGCTAGAACGCTAGCAAAATCAATTGCAGTTGGCACTTGCAGTTATGTGAGCGAGAAGCTTCAAGAAATACAAGGCATTGTAAGCTTGGGCCCTATGCTTGTTCTTATGCCTCCACCATGTAATGTCTGATTTCTGAATTAATAAAACAAGGCTTTTTTTCATCATGTGAACATATTGACAAGTCTGAACAAGAGCACTCTAACCTTGTTTACATAATTTCTGTGGAATCACACCTCAAAATGATGATGGCATGGTTGTGATTTTCAGGTATGAGGTGAAATGGGTGTTTATTTGTATTGGAAGTAACCACAGATGATAGGTATGTTCAGCTAGGGGGACTCCTTTTATAACTGCCATTTGTTTTGGACAAGAGGCCAATTCCTACACTGTCAAAGTTTGGCAGGAACTGTTAAAGATTATTATTGCTCTGAAGCAGGAATATCTGTAAGATCCTCAGAGAGTGGAGATGGATTTCTGAAGAAGTTACAATACTGATTGACTTTGTGTTCTGTGGGGATGTGATCTCAGTGTTGTGGTTAAAAATAGTGTGAGCCAAATTTATTGCTGTATTCTAACATTGACATTTTACAAACATTTAAAAAGTCCTACAAATTTTTAACTAGTTTTTCTCAAGTGGGATGCTATGAAAAATCAGGGATTTCTCAGAAATGGAATATGGAGTTTGACCATAGTGGTTAGTACAGTAGTTTATTTTGAAGCTGTTTTACCAGTGACAGTGAAATCTTTTCAGTCCTGCTGTTTTGCCTGTTTTCTCAGGCAGTGAGCACAAGACTAATTTGATTTGAACCTCACCAGTTTGTCAGTCCACTAGTTGCCAGCAGGAGAAGGAGATAAAATCATCTCTACTGGCTTGAATCCCATTAAATCCCTTCATGCATCAAATGGCCTGTATGATGTCCTTTCTTCAACTTCACTTGGAAGGAGTTTTTGATAGTCAGAAATACTGAATTTCAAGAACTTTTTCTTTATTTCACAGATGGAAATAGCACTGTGTTTGTTCATGTGAGGGCTCATATGGCCTAATTAAAAGTTCACAGGTACCAGACATTGATGTCTGAAATACTTAATTCAGTATTCCATTGTGGTTGGAGTTTTGAATAGGAGGATGAACTTTGCACACATTTTCTGTCCAAGAATGTTCATAAGTTTGGGAACGTTCTTTGAAGAGTATTAATTGCTTAAATGCAGTTGAACTTATGTTACGGTGTTATTTTTTTATTGTTTAGGTCTGTTCCTTTGCCTTTCTTCCCTTAATCTCAGGCTTCTTGGAAAAATGGGCTGATCCTGCTTCTATTTTAATCAAATCTGGTTGTGTGAGAATGTTTTTATTTCAGAAATGTCACTATTGTAAGATCATGTATTCTTGTTCTTCAGTATATTTTTGCAATTCTAGGGAATGACTACTCAGCACTTCTGCTGGTGCCTCTAAGGCAGTACAGGTTAGGCTATCTCTTGTGATGTAAGGAATGAACTTGAGCAGGAAGTTTGAATTGCTGCATATCCTGTGGGACAGCCTGCATTTCCACTTTTCCAGTCAGCGCTGTTAGACAAGGCCGAGTAGAAAATAATCTAGAATGGCAAAATTCTTGCAGTGCCTCAGACTTAGGATGATTTCTTGCATACCTCTTATTTGGTACTAAAAGCAATGGGGAGAGAATGTGTACGGTGTTCCCAGTCACCCCTTACTCAGTATTTGGCATTCCAGACTGCATGGATGAGTTGAAAATCTGGTGATGTACATGCTGTGGGAAACAAGTGTCCAACCTGTGTTACTGTAGAAAGAGTGATTTTTTAAAGGTTTGCTGATTGTCAGAATGGTCTTACAACTGTCTGACTTGAAGAGATGAGGGAGCCTTGCTTGTTGCTGTGCTGCTGTTTTAACAACAGCTGCTCCAGGCTGAGATATCTCTGAGTCTTGAGTCTTTTCTCCTGTGTGAGGCCCACTTAAAACTTTACACTCCATGTCCATTATAATAAATCAGTACTTTGCTTAGATTGGGCTTCCCCAAAGGTTGTGGTGTTTCATACCATTATATCAGCTTACTTTTCTGAGGCCGATGTAATGATTTTTTTTGATACCCTGACAATAATAAGATCAGTAAAAATGATATATATTCCTTATTCACAGAAGGAACTATTTGTGCTTGAAATTGCATCTGTATTTTACTGTGTGATTTTAATTTTTTTTTCTAAAAATCTGTGCAAGTGGTTGTGGTTCCTTCCCCACTCCTCCCCCCCAGTATATCTTGGTGTATTTGTTACCAATAGACATCTTAATTTTTAATGAAACATATTGAGGATTGAGGTATCCAACCTCTTTTAACATACTTGGAAGAAAAATATTTTTTTATAGTTTATATACTCAAATTAATATTTCTGATCACAGTGCTAACAAATGGAAATTTCATTAACTTTGTAAAGTAAAATCATATACTATGGAACTCTTAAATCTTGTGATTTAATGCCTGAATTACAAATTTAATTTGGTGTCACAGATAATGAAATGGTAATTACTTTTTATGCTTGTTTATTTCCTCTATAAAATTTAAAAATTCTTGTGGAGAACAAATTGTTTTATGTGAATATCATTTTTATAGTTTTGATGAAAAGTTACTTGTTTACAACATTAGGCTAGGAGAATAAGGTTTTATTTAAAATTTTCACACTTATCAAGGTTTTTCTCTACACAGTTAGCATTTTTTATAAATGGAATAGTGTGCAGTAGGTGTGTTAAAAATAATTTGTTCTTACAAGCACTTAGTACTGGACTTACAATTATGTGCTTCATGCTTGACTTGCATGTGTGCTTAAAACTTTGAAATAAGTTTTATATTTATTTCTTTATTATGTTTTTAGGGTCTGGACTTCAAATGGTACTAGTCTTCTGTCTTTCAGTTGGCAGTTGCCTTACTGCAGCTTCTTAAAAGTTCTTGTGAAGATTATAGCATAGTGAGACCAACAGCAAAAAATATGTCTATGAATGTTTCTAAGATCTTCCATTACTTTACTAAATATTTTCCTTTATTGAATTCTCCAATTAATGATGGCTGGCTGTTGCCGATCACCGTTTCTTTTACTGGCACCTTTTTGGTTTGAAATATTTTTTCTATTTAAACAATCTCAACATAACATGATGGTTGCAGTCTTCTTCATTTTTCTCTCTAGATTTCTGGAGAATTGCTCATAACTCTTATTTTCCTTATTCTCTATTTTTTGATGCATTATGCCAAATGTTTTTTTGTTTTCAAGTGGTCAGAGTGTCTGCATTGTTTCTTTGTGGAGTTATGTACTTGGGTTGGTCTATGAATGCTTCCACCTTGCTGTCTGTGTGGTTCTTCTTTTGTTTGTTCGTTTCTCACAGGAATTGCTGCCTTCTTTATTTTTTCTTTATATATTTATCTTTGTTTTCCTAATGCTGTCACTGGGATGGCCATATATTTTTCTTTAGATGTCGTACATGCATGAAGGCATTTGAGATGCTAGGAGTTACATTTCGTGTTGTCTGCACTGGATCTAGTTTGGCTGCTACTAAAGAGGTTTTCTCCCCTCCACCAGACACAAGCTGGTCTGACAGCTTCTTGTTTCAGGTCTAGCAGCTAAGTAGCAACTGCATGAAGAATTCTTTTGCCTTGGTGAACCAGTCTTGTGGAAGGATATGAGGGTGGGAACAGAGGATAAGTTGCCAAAACAGCAGCTGCATGGTTCAGTGCTAGGGAAGTGCATAGTGCTATGCTGCATTTCCTTCTGCGTAGATCTGAAACAAGTCAATATCCAAAATAATTCCTATACTTTAGAAAACAGGGAATGTCACTGTTCTTTCTCTGACTTCTGAATGCATCTCTGCCTCCAGAAAAAGTTATGAATTAGGTTTGGTAGCTCCAGTTAGGTTTCTTTTCTTTTGTTCTTGGCCATGTGGCAATGATTGAAGTTTTTGGATATCTTCTCTAAACTTGTCCTGGGAGCTGGATATTCAAATGACTTAATTAGTTTAATCTATAATTAGTTTCAGTCTATAGTCTTGAAGTAGCAAGAGCTGATGCACCATTTTTGTGGTTTTCTTCCTCTCTGAATCCATTGAAATTTTTGGAAATATTCCATGCCCTGATGTATGAGAATAAAGTGTTCCAGCAAGTTCATAGAACTGTCCCTTTGTGTAAATGTTATTTGTAGGTATTCACACTTGCTTTCCCTCTTCTGTGTCTTCGTGGGAGAGGTAGTATGTGAACCTGGGAGATATCCAGGAAATAGCTGGCATGCTGATTCTGGGCCCAGATTTTATACAAGGAAGAAGGTGACTACTTGTGGCTAAAAGATTCATCTAGGATGCTTAACAGGCTCTTTGCTTCCATAGAGAGGCCAGATGGACAGAGGTCATGGAGCAGAGTCTTGGAAGAAGTTGTAGGAGGCTCCACTCTATTTACACTTAACTGCAGCGCTGTCAGCAGTGTTCTGTAGCAAACCACTCAATAAAATTTGTGGGGTTTCTCATGGTTGTGCAGGCAGCAGACAGGAGTTTTCTCAGTAACAGTATTAAGGAAAAGGCAGAAGTGCAAAGAGGACTCTGAAAGAGATGCTCTGAAAGAGCGAGCAGCCTTCCTGAAAGGGATGGGGAGCCAAACATCTCTGGAAAGCAAGCAGGTAAAGCACATAGGCAGTAAGGACTATAGGAGGTATTGGAAATGGGGGATATTAAATACATGAAGGGGAAAGATTTTATTTTTTTTTTGTTACATTCCCATTACATTTGTCCCATTGGAAAAAGACAATAGTATTTAAACAATTTCCCCCCCTCTTAAGTAAGGGCTTTTTTTGCTGATTCAAAGCAAAATCGGAGTGCTGATTTTCTGTGTCGGCACTGTCCTTTCTGTGAAGAGTTAGGCACCAGCTGCTTATTAAAGAGGTTGCAGATTTTTTGTATATTGTGGACTATTGAAAAACTTGCTGACACTGAACTAATCTCTTTTTCTTGCTTTACTTTGTGCAACTGGATAATATTCTGTCCAGAAAAACAGTTGCGAGGAACAGGAAGTTTTTAGGCTTACTCTAGCTTTGTAAAGGTTTGCGTCACTTTGTATAACAGCTGTTTCCATGGTTATTTTGTCTTCATCCAGTAGGCATGCTTCATACGAAATTTGGCCCTGTAGGAGTTCAGATGTACTCTCAGAGACCACTGGGAATTTGTAGTGAAATAGTGTTTGCATCAGAGTTTCTGTATTTTGTAACTGGAGAAAAACTGTGGCATGCAGAGAACTGCATAAAATGTAATCCTTTGAAGAAAACAGTAACATCACGATCTCCAGAGGAAGGTGGTAGTATTCTGTCAGTGGTTTTAAGTTTCTTAAAAACGTACTATATTTGTAGCTTGGGATCCTTCTTGTTATTTGTGTACTGACAACAAATTCTTTGTAGGGCATTCTCCGATCCTTGGAGTTCTATTTTTATATCCATTTCATTTTCCAGTTTCTTAATTATGATGCTGATTAAAAAGCACTACATGGTTTTAAAAACTGTTGTGGAACTATCAGTACGTTTTTGACAAGAAATCAGATATAGTGAAGGGGTGATCATTGCAAGCAGCAGTCCAAAGTGAAACTAGTTCATGATCCTGGCACTGATTAAGGTCTTGGAATTAAAAGAACAAAATAAATCAACAAAATAGTAAAATCAGTGAATACAGTGTTGATAGCTGTTTTTCACAATCCAGTATTTAGGCAGTAGATGCCCTTTTTTTACTTTAGTGATAAAAGTGTAGAGACTACTACCCTTGTTTATTTTTGAAGGACAAAGGTGAGCACCAGGGAGAGGAGGAAGGGGGTAATACTTTAAAAATTTGTGTTACTTGTCAGTCACATAAAAGAGGGTCAGAATGCTAATTGGGGGCACCAACAAGTTTTCTAAATCTACCCTTCTCTTGGTGGCTTCGCAGAGGGTGTGCCCCAGACTGTATTGTGGCCCAGGGTTAGTCCACCCAGATGCAAATCTGTGCCTGTTTTTGGTGAACTTGATGAGGTTCCTGTCAACCCCTTTTTCCAGACAGCTGACACACCTCAGAACCCTACAGTGTAATGAGCGCTCACCCCACTTTAGGTGCACTCTTTCACTGAGAATTCACTGTGTCACATACTCCACGTGGCTAAGGTGTCATCGGTCCCATATTGATCCTTAAAGGTTCCCACCTAGTTACTGGCTGCACACTGAACTCTGTACTACTGATCACGTTTTTGTGTCCAGCATTTGTCACTTACCTTTTAATCTACTCACCCAGCCCAAACCTCACCAATTTAGTGATAAAGAAGCAGTTGGATATTGTGCTAAAGGCAAAGTGCATGTCATCTAAGCCCCCCACCCTTGTCCTCAGCATCACTTACCTCATCATAGAAAGTAGTTGGGTTGGTCAGACATAATTTGCACTTGGTAAATCTCTTTGTTGCTCACAACCTTCTTAGGGACTGAGGTGATGCTGACTGGCATATATTTTTCCTTCTTCCCTGTCCTGGATCTTTTTTCTTGCTAATGCTCTTCTGCTGCCAGTACAGTCTGAGAAATCGTTTTTGTTGGCTTTCTGTTAAGCTTTTGTTTTTTGGATTCCATGATAGCACTTACAGTACTGCCTTTAGTCAAGGTGACGTTTGACATTACAAGTTAGAAACTCAGTGTAGTTTTCCTTTATGGACAATACATTATTGCTTACAGCTTTTCTCCTCCTTTTTAGTAAATAAATAAAAAAAAAAGCCAAGAATTTTTTTTAGGGGTAATAAAAAGGATGGGGATGTTTTACCAACATTATTTCATTTGCCAGATTAATTCTACAAGGATAGGTCACATGACTGACTGTATTTAGAAGCAACAGCCTTGATCACTAGGGACAATGTGGAAAACAATTTTTAGTCTTGTTGAGTATATCTGTTACTGGAGGGCTCCTTCTGACAATTTTGATAGATAACGTGAATTAGCTTCTTCCACTTGTATTCCTTCAGATTTGTAACCTGACCTAATAAGGCAAATAGAGTCAACCATTATATTTAGTACAACCCTTGATAAAAATATTCTAAAGTTATGGTTTTAGCTTAGTATTTTTAAAGTAACTTTTTCATCTAGATGAGGAATGCTGCTTATTTGGGATCTATTCGATTGTGCTATGTACTATTCAAAGAATAAAAACCCCACAGTAAACCAGTATACGGTATCCAAGCAGTTACATCTTAACTTTAGTGGAACCATGCTGAAAATTGTGCTGCAAGTAGCAAATAGCAACATAATATTACCAGTGGATTAAAGAACTAAACAAAACTCTTGGATGACTAATTTTATAGTTAGAGGAAGCCAGAGTACTAAAAGGTTGATCAGAAGTTAATGACTAAATCTTTTGCAGTAGACTTAAATACTGGATTTTGTGTGTGTATGTATAATATTTAGGTATATGTGAAATATGTATAAACACATATAATAAGTTTAACTCTCAAGAAAAAAAATCACATATCCTTCAGATACATATTGAAACATAAGGTTTATCAGTCTGTTTAGAAGAAACTACTGATTTTAAGGAATTTACTTGAAAATAATTATTTGCTTATTGCTGCTTTCAAGCAAGTCAAGTGGTAGAAACAAAGATCTTTGTGTTTTTGTCAGCATAAAATTGAAGGTGTTGTCCGCTGTTTACATATGATGAGTTGTTTAGGAAAAAGCAAAAAATAAAGCTCAATAACTTCTGCTGCAGTGTGCAATTCAAAAATGTTCAAAATTTTATGAAATATATTTTATACCTTCAAGTCTTTGACACTTCTGTATTTACAAAAACTATGTACATTTCACTTTGTTTTACTTTTTGTTGTAGTGGGATTGTTGTTTGAAGTTAGCGAGATTTTCCAGAGCAGATACTGTATCATTGTGCATCTTTTTTATATTTATTCTTTTTTTAAGCTGACTCTGTCAATTCAAGATTACACAAACTGTTTTGTAAGCAGCCAGTGCTGTGAAATTGTGTGGTATCTCCATAGAAAAAAATAATACATTTATTTTAAGAAAAGTAATCATTGTTCGTCAGACCTCTTATAACCTATCTTTTTCCGCTTAGTCCTGTAAAGATCATAGACAATAATGCATTGCCTTTGAACAGAAGACTCTGTCCAAAATAGTGTTTATATAAATAATCTTTATAATAAGTTTTTTTTAGTAATGGTATGAATTAGGCATGTGTAATGGAGATTTAAATTCCAGGAATAGCAGATACTTATTGCTTGGCAGAAGGGATGCTGAGTTGAAATTACCACTACCGTGGAAGAACAGCTTAGAACTAAAGAGATTTCTTCTCTACCTTCCAAAAACACAGCTCTCTAGGTGTGAAGAAACCTTTTTAAAAATGCATCCCGTGCAACTGTTTCTGTGGTATCTGTGAGCTCTGCCTGCATGTGTTTATTATAAACCTAAAGAGATGACCGCTAGATCTGATTCTTGTGGAGAGAGACTCATTTAATGCATACAGATAAATTTCCATACAGATAAATACTAGGAGCTAGAGTGGTAGAAATTGTTATCTAAGCAAAGCTCATTATTTTTAAAGTTCATTCAGTGGAATCAGGTTTCTTTAGCAGTGAAAAAAAAAAAAAATTGTAAAAAGAACTTTCAGATAACTCCTTGCTGCAGGAAAGTAAAGAGCCTAAGATGCTGCTTGAGCAGTAGTCACAAATGAAATGTGCAATAATTGTTTCTTCACTTAGTGCATGTGACTTCAATATTTTGAGCTATATAGGAGAACAGACTTTTTTTTCACCTGCTCAAGGTTCTGGGGGCTTCCCTCTCTCTCCACTTTACCGCTATTTTGCACCAGCAAAACTTGAAATAGATGGTAATCTGTTTATCCGGAGGCTGAATGTAGAACAGTCTAGATAGCTCATTGGCTTGAAGTCAAGGTAGAGGGATTACTTTATTCTCTCACTTTGGATCACCTTAGGCAAACCTGTGAAGCCTGGCCCTGTTTCAGTCACCTAAGGTGATCCAAAATGCTTTTATATTTTTGTCTTGCTTTCTTTCCAAATACATAAATTAGCTTGGACACAAGTCAATATGGATTCTTACAAAGGAAAAAGAACACTTCCTTGGAATTTGCGTTAAAGATGGGTTTGAGTCACTTTGATATTCAAGAAAGCAGCAGAAAGTGGGCCTTGCATCTCTTATTTCCCATTGCTATCCAAGATGCTCAAGTGTTTCTTTTAAATTTGACCAAAATTCCATATCTTTTAAACCAGAACATGATTCAGAGTGGGTTTTAGTGCATGCATGTTACCAGAAAGAGGGTGTGTCTGTGAAGGTGGCCTCTGTTTTTCATAGCAAGTTAAGTACTTGGGCCACCCAGGAAAAGGTTATAAGAAATGAAACTTTCTGTCTCTTGCTGATGGTTCTGTTGTATAATAAAGTAGCTGTTAGCACTGGAAATAAAGGTTAGTAAAATGAAGGTCAGTTTAAAATTAAACATTTCACTTCCTAATTTCATGTAATGATCAGCAATGGTGGCAAAGCAGGTGTGAGAGTGGAAGAAAAAATAAACTTGACTCTTGACTCCAGGCTGAATTTTACTCAGTTCGTTTGAGAAGAAAGTTAGGCATTGAAAATATTCACCATTTCTTACAGAACTGTAAGTGTTAATCAGAAAATTTGTGTTTTTCTTGCAAAAAGCCCAGTTGTATCAAAACATAGTACATAACTTTTTTATTTTTAATTATATTACAGATTGTGTAGTAATATTCTGATTATTGCAAACAGTCAAGTTTTAGTAATGGAATTTTTTACTCTCTGGATAAATACTAGAATCAAAGTAATGTGCGCAATAACTTTTAATCTTTGTAGTTACATGCTATAATGTTACATATTTTAAGAAAATGTTAGCATGTATTTTCATTTAAATATTTGCACTTCTAAAAATATGTTTCAGGAATAGTCAAAAACACAGTAGTAGTGAATACAGATGGAATATTGTCACCTATCCATAAGAGCCTAATCCGTTACTCCACCATGTATAGACGCAGGGGAGAGTAGGGAGGAGAGTAGGGGAAAATGATCCCAAAGGCTTTGCTGTTTCATGCAGTGTGAGGAACAGCAGGAAAACCCAGACTCAGTACAGTTAGACATGATTGTGTTTGAATTAATCCAACTGTTCAGTAATTAAGCCATTTGACATACAGAGTGTGCATTAGCGGAAGAAGAGGAGGTGAGGTGGAGAGGAGACAGATGGACTCTTGCTTGCAACAGAGAGTTTCCAACCTCTGTAACCAGGAGGGATCAGCAGGAGTAGTGCACTTACCTAGAAGAAACTTCATTGGTCAAAGTTCCTAACTCGTAACACTTATTAACATTAACTTTTTTATTTATTTAAAAGATTAGTAGTGTATAGGTATATGCTTTAGTATTTTAAGCTTTCTTTGAGAAAAAAACCCCAATCTAAACTTAGAACAATAAAAGCAGAATAGATGATGTAAAATCCTTTAAATTTTTTTTTTAAATCCCAAGAGTTTCCATGTGAGTACTGCAGTAAATTATTGTGTAGATTCACCAGAATTATTTTTCCATAGTGTGAAGTAGCAGTGGAGCTTAGGATATTGTTTTCCTTTGTCTTTTTGGGCTAGGAATGAAAAGGGCAAAAGGACAAGAAGAAGGAGGTTAAAAAGAGACCTTTATTGTTGTTAGGAAATCATGATATGCAGAACTCAAAACCCTGTTGACGTGTCTTTCAGATGGTTGCTTTAACTTTGGCAGATAGGAGAATGTAGCTAGAAAGTTGTTAATGGTTTATTTCACAATTGTTAAATATTTCTCAGAGTAGTGTAAGATAACAATTTCACTGCACTGAAATTGGCACTCTGGTTGGTACAGCTTTCCAATTTTACTTGTCATGCTAGTGAAGAGACAGTAATTTGAAACCTAAAATAATGTTTTTAATCACTTGACAAAAATGACACTCACGTTAATTATAGAAAGGTTTATATGTGAACATGTTCCGTTTGCGCTCAAAATGGAAGTCAAATTAAAAGGCAGATGTGTGGAATTAACAAAATTAAACTTGACATCTACTGTAAATGCAATCCCTGACAATTTTTTTAATGTGAGCCCAGAGGAGGCATTAAAAAAAAACAAACCCTAATAATTTAAATGACCCAACTGGCAAAAAATAGTTTATCAGTGTCTGTTAGGAATGGGTCAGCTACTGTAACTTTTAAAATATTAATGGACAAATGTAATTTGATAAACAAGAGTAAAAGAATTGTGAGCAAAGAAACATGTTTTTGTTTTTAAATGTTACTGTTCTTTCAAAGCTCAGATTATTCTGTTGCAATCATTAAATTTGAAAATAATCACAAATTATAGTCTTCCAAGGTGGTGTTGGCCTTTTGGATGCTACTGTAAGACTTAAGTAATCTTCTGCTGCAGATGATTCCAGAGCCCTGCCTTCCTATATGGGTGTTCTTTATTTTCTCTTGAACTGTGTCTCCAAACTTGAAACCACAATTATTGTGAATGTGTGTGGGAATTGTGAAGTGCATGGAACAGGAGCTTCTCTTTGAAGTAGGAGGGTGGTGGCATCCAGAGACACGTAAGTGGAAACACTTTTCCTCTGATCAGTGGCAGAGGGGACTGGGAAGAACCTGTCATCTGGACTTGAGGAATAACACTTGTTTTGCCCTAAGACAGACACACGCGTTACCTTACTGCCAGTTACAAGCTAAAATTGACAGCACTAGTTTAAATCCAAACAGCAAACCTACATTACCTTGGTGAATTGTTTTTAGAGAAAGGTGTGTCAGTACTGAAGATCTTGCTTAAAAATGAGTGTGGGGCAAAGGTCTGAAAGATCGTCAGAGGGATTAAGCAAAGAACGAACCTATTGAAGCTACATTTTTAGGAAGACATAATTGTGTTTGTTTCTGGAGTAAATCATTGCTGTGGATTGGGGATTTCCAGAAACTTCTGTGTGGATGTTAAGTCACATAGTCAGTCTTGGCTCAGCACTACTAGCCATAATGGCAAGTGGCTTAGACCATCAAAATGTTGCCTTGATTAGGAAGCAGAAGCCAAAGAAAGAAAAAGCAAATATGCATAAGAAAGCAAATTCTTTATGTGCTACTTTTAGTACTTGGCTGTACCCTGTGGAAAAACCACTCAGTGTGAAAAATGGGCAAAACCTAGTTAAACCAGATGTCATTGAGGTGACAGTTTTGTTATCTGTAAGAGCTGAATCAAGCACATGTGAATATTCACCTTTGTGTCTTTTCTCACCTGATGAACCTCTACAGTGTATTGTTGGAACTTAAAAACACCCCTGTACTTCAGCTGCAGTTTATTTTGCTGAAGCAGCTCCAGCTGTGGAAAGAAAACTACCATGTGTGACACACATTAACTCATTATATGTATATATATGTGACATTAGTGATATACTGCAAAAGTCTTAGACTTGGAAGCTAAGCAGTGATGATGGTGAGACAAACACAGAGTATCTGTAGTGGTGGTAAGCAAAAGTGGCTAAAACTGATGAAGTGGAGCAGCTGCTGGCATGGAATAAACATCATTTATCCATGTGTATGCACACAGTATATACCCAACCACAGCACTAAGGCCTGTTGTTTCTCTTTAGCCTTTAAGTAACTGTCCCTAATTCCTTGAAAGTCAGTGAACACTATGCCAGGTCAGCTTGGAAGTTTGCCCTGCCAATATAGGGCAGGTCAGCTTCTTTCAGAGGGTCTGGATAGCTGTGTTTTAAACACCAGCAATTATGCCATTTCTTCAGAAGACTGGTTTGTTCTTCCTGTTAAGAGTGATGAGAATTCACCCTGCAGCTAACTTCAGTAAGACTAGACATAGCTTCACTAAATCTGTGAATCCTCTAAAAAATTAATATTATAAATAAAATTTGGAAATATGTTGTAAGTGGGGTGTGAATTTAAATACCTGAACTGTTTTCACACTGACCAGCTATTTAGTCATATTTGTGTATGTTTGGACATTCTATTAAAAAACAGTTGGTTTTTATGTAAAAGGAACTTGAAGTTTTCATTTTTTTTTTCCCCTGGGAGTTATACTGCTGAAGTCCCTTCAAGAAATGCGGAGTTAGGGAAAGTTTTGTTTACAGTCAGCAGAAAGGGTACCGTCCTGATGATCTAATCTCTTTGAATGTCTCAAAATCCATAAGGCTATAAACCACTCATTTAGAATAAACAAGAATTGGACAAATATCTGTTGTACTTCCTGCAGTGTACCAAGTTGTACAAACTTTAAGAAATCCTATTAAAATACCAAATGAGATTTGAATCTCTGTACCCATATGCTAAATTGCAAAACTAGAGCATAGGACAAAAGGTCACTGTTTTATTTATTAGAGTTATAGAGCTTTCTTTGTTAATTATGCATTCATCCAACTCTGACTGTACATCCTTCTAGTTTAATTAAGTCATTTAGAGTGCTTATTCCATATTTAGAACTTAAACTTTTTTGAATTATGTGATTAAGCATAATGGGTTTTTGACATAAAAAGACCATCATTAAATGCTATCTTCTGTGTACATATCTTCCTTATCATGCTTGTAGTGCTCTGCAGAAGTTTTAAAATGTGTTTCTAAGGGTATGAATATGCAGAATATTCTTTTTGTGTTGAAATGGAGATGTGCAATGGGATCTCATGTTTTAGTTAATTGTTGCATTTTCCAGGTTTTTTTGGTTTCTTTTTTTCCACTTGTGTGTCTCTCCTTTCTGTCTTCCAAAGAGTTTATCGTAGAATCCTAGAATGGTTTGGGTTAGAAGGATCCTTAAAGATTATCTAGCTCTGACTCCCTGTGGTGGGCAGGAACACTTTCTGCTAGACCAGGTTACTCAAAGCCCCAATCTACCCAGCCTTGAACACTGCCAAGGTTGGGGCATCCACAGCTTCTCTGGGCAATCTGTTCCAGTGCCTCAGCACCCTCTCACCTAATATCTGATCTAAACTTCATCTCACTTTGAAGCCATTCACCCTTGTTCTGTCACTACATACCCTTGTAAATAGTTTCTCTCTGTCTTTCTTGTGGGCTCTCTTTGTGTACTGGAAGGCCACAATTATCTACTGCATTTACTTACTATGAGTCAACAAAACAACAAAATCCACTACTCAGTTGAGATTTTATTGTAGTGCCAATTCAGCATTTTAGTTGTGTGGATTTTGTGGTTTATATTATCTGTTAAAGCATTTCTTCAGCTTAAAGAGAATTGAATAACATGCAATGCTTTTTTTTTTTTAATTGCAGCACTTTAATTACACTCATCTACATACTTGTATGTTTCATTTTTCACAGCCTCAAACACCACGAACAAAGCCAGTACAGCTTGTATCTCCTGCTAAGAAAGTTCAACCAGGAAGAAAATAGAATTTCATCTTAATGTTCCATTAAACTTTTAACTAGGAAGAATTAAATAATTCTGATTATTACAGTTTAGATCTGTGACACGATCTCTCTTCAGAGCTGTGATTTTGCTTTTTGGTCTTGCTCTCAAAAAATAATCAAAGCTGCTTTATATAGGAGTGTATTCTTATATTAATTTATATTATTTTTTATTGTCTATAGGATTTTAAAAACTTTTTTTGAAAAAAATTGATTTTTTTAAATCCTGTGCCTAAGTTGAAAAGATGAACTCTAAATAGTCCCTTGAGAGAAATGTGCTGTAGCTCCTTCGTATTAAAAGCTAAAAAAGGCCTCTCTGCAAATCTGGTGTTCAATCTCTGTTTGTTTTCTAAATGTCAAACTGCAAGACGAGTTTATTTAAATATACTTTCTTAGTGTTTCTTGTTGACACAGTTGTCTGAGTTCCCATCAGGGCGTCACTTGATCACTGTTAGGAAAGGTGTAAATTAGACAACAACAGCAACCAAAAAAAAAAGAACCTTGGAGCTGGAACAGTTTTGGTGGCCTATAAATACTTGTCATCCTTGTGCTTCACACTCTTGGGACTTGGCTGAAACATGCTTTCCATATTGAACTAGAGACTAGATTGAATTAAATTTATATAAGCTTTGTTGACTGCATTGCAGCATTGTGATGGTCTAAAAACTATTGTAGGTCAGATCAGTCAGGTTTTCCCTGCCTTGCTTTTTTAGATCACCGTGCATGCATGTATTGGTCTGTATAGATAGATAGATCATGTGTATACGTGGGTGTGTAAATGTGTATAAACTTACACTATAACCTGTATTGGTACAATAACTGGAATCTTGCTGCTTTTTTCGTACTCCTGGTGGCTGCCAGTACAGGTGGAGTTCTGCCTGCTGCATTTATGCCAGACATCAACCCCAAAATCCCACCAGCCCCACATGTGCTCTTGTGGCTCTCTTTAACTTCATCGTGGGCTTTTCAAACAACCCTCGCCTCCCTGCCACTGCCCAAGTATCAGTTTCTGAAGTTTCCCTCCCTTTTATTTATGGGAAAGAGTAAAAGTATACTTGTGCCAATTATTTGGTGCACCTGTTGACCCATCTGTGACTGGACTGGAGAAAGGGACACCTTTATAGTCTTGCACCTGCTTTGATCTAGGGAAGAAGCAGCATTTCTTGGTTGTAGGAAATAACGTTTTTAGATGTGTAAAACAAGGCTGTATTCTGTCTCTTCTGGTTCTATCCCTAAGTCTGCTTTTCTCTAGGAGGAGGTGGAGAGCTTTTCACAGGGTGGGGATGGGTGTAGAGGTGAGGAGGAAGGGATCTCAAGAAACAAAAGTGTGTGAAAGGATAATAGAAAAGAAAAAAGTGGCCCCTTAAAGGATGATAGTTGCATCTGAAGTGAGAGATGAGGAACAGTATTTGAAAGAAAAATGCTGTGATGTTGGCTAAACTGGATTACTGGTCCACAGTATAATGGGAGACGTGTTTGATAGCAATATACTCTTAAAAACAAAGGTAATTTTTATTTCATCAGGCAGAATTTATATCTAGTTAAAATGTACCAAACATTATAGACACAAGTGTTGCTCTTGAGACTTAAAGTTGTATGAATTGAATGTTAATTATTTCTTTTCTTCATGTTCTTTTTTACAGACCAGTCTTTCCATATGGGGATGGGGAAGTCTTGGCCTTGTGCTTTTTCTAGTAACTTTTGGACCCTTCGCTATATTTTACTTTGCGTTTTATATCCTCTGCTTTGTGGGTGGGTAAGTATACTACTTAGTGTTTTGTTTAATTTGCTGTGAAAGTAAAATTTTAATGTGTCTATTAGCAAAGAGCTTGCTCTGAAAATCTGAAGTGGCCTTATGTAATTAATATTTTCATCTTTGAACACCTCTTTATGAGCAAAATTTTTGTAATTGAAATCTCAATTTAGCTACTTTTATTGATGTTAGAGGACAAATGCTCACATAAAAACAGTGGTAATTTCAGTTCATTCTTTTTATTAGTGTCAGTTCTTTTCCTAGGAACTTCTAAGTTCTTAAGTTTCCTTTTCTATCACAATCTCATTTTCCTATCTGAGGCGCTTGACTCATGTGAGTGGATGTTGTCCTGGGTGTGTGGAAATAATGCTATGCTTTGAACAAATAGATCAGTTCAGCAGCTGTAGACTTTTCATATGTTATCTATGTGGGCAGGAAGGGAGCAAGAAGGCGAAGTTCAGCACCATTATTACATTGTATATTACGATGTTTGCCTTGTAACCATTGAAACATTTTTAATGGCAAGCTAGAATGTCTTAGTGGGATATTCTTTTTACCTTCTTTATTTGATACCATACAGAATGTACGTATATTTCTGTATATCTCATCAAAAATGTAACAGAGTTTAGTATCTAGAATTAGAGCTGCTATGCTTGAGTTTCAACTTCATATTTAATCTCTGAGAAATCAGAATAGTCAGTCTGCTAAAAAAGGGATTTAGTTAAAGTAAAACTAACTTGAAATAAATGCTTTTGTCTTGTTAAGTATTGATACAGGTATGGTTGGCATATTTTGCTATCTGTTTGTCCAGGGCAAAAGTCAGAGTTCATCCAAAGGGCAAGAGTGCATCTGCTTGCTGTTTTGCCTTACCACTTCCATAGTACTTGCAGTATGGAAAATAACATGAGATATAATAATTTCTGAAGAGGTTAACCTTCATTCTTGCAAAATTTCAGTTGTTTGGCTTTTCAAAGCTAACAGTCAAAGCAGTGTCTCACAGAGCATGTCTGAAGTCAGCTACAGTTTGGCACCGTTAAACTGCGTGTGATGCCTGAGCTCATTCATTCTCAAATCAGCTCTCATATCTCTTTCCTGTGATTATTGTGCTGCTTTGGATCTTTTTTGTAGCTAATCAGTAAACATTGGTCTTATTAAGGATAAATTCATCTAGTGGTAGTGTATCTGTTAGAGCAGTGTGTTTACTTATGTATATAGATGTGAAGTCTCAGCCCTTGCAGTAGAATGTCATCACTTCATTACTTTAACATATACATCTTGGCTAAAGCTGTGGCCTGGCCTTCTTTTACACTGTTAATCTTTTCCAGAGTGACACACTTACTTCAACTTTAGCACACAGAACCGTGAGTCCTAACTAGGCCAGATGGGTTTATATCAAAATTATTCTTGCCAGCCTTTTTTTTTTAATTCCCTTGAATTTTCACAAAATGCTTGGTCATACTTCTGTTAGAAACAAACAGAAATTATTATGAAGTAACTTTTGCACTTTTTTGATTAGCAATTTTATGCCATTATATCATATATGTAAATTTAGAAAAGAAAAATTCAGTTTTGGCTCATGATTATAGTAGTGCCCACAACGTTAACTGTATGCTTCTCTGGAAAAAAATAGCAATTTTGGACATGGATTTTTGTGGTCGAATTTTTTGTGGAAACTTGGAGTTCTTATCCAATTTGTCACACAGTTTCCTAGGTTTTTGTATTTCTTTCAAAAAAGAAGTGGCCTCTATCAAAGGTTTCTGTCTTCTACTAGCTGGAAGCCCAGTTTCTGTCCCCTTTTGCAGTTTTAGAAAAAAAAAAAAAAAAAAAAAAAAAAAAAAAAAAAAGCTGAATCACAGCTGGTCACATTCTTAGTACTGACCTAAGAATTTAAGTAATACATCAGCGAGCTATGCAGGAAGACAATGGTGACGGCAAATTTGTGTCAATGTAATCGATCTGTTTACACTGTGTAACTCCTGCTATGTGCTAGTTATTCCTTTTTGATTTGCACTCAACTTTGTATTTGCAGAGATGGCTTGTAGTAAATGTACTATTGTTTTTGGTGTACATGGAAGAATACTGAAACCACTTGTATATATGAATAGAAGTTCAAAATCACAATTTTTCTTTATTTCAATTTGTTTTGTTTCAAGACTGATTTACAAAGTGTTAGCCTTTTTCCGTTCAGGATCTGGTAACTCATTCACTTAGGAAACTGAGCTCAAAAGCAGGAGGCTTCAATGTTGTTTATTTAAGCTGTGTAGAATATTACAGGGTGTTATTCTTTTTTCCTCTCATTCAAATACTGGTGTAGACTCCTTTACCTGAGCGCTGACCCTGTATGTTACCATCTGCCTTTTCTAAGAGTGTTTCTTATCTTATTCTGTCTCCTTCCCTCTTTTAGTCCTAAGGAAGTGAAATAAAAATTATGTGAATTGTGCTTTTGCCAATGTAGTGGTACCAGAAAACTGAATTAAGGCAAACCCAGGACAGCCAAATACAAAAACTGAAATTTCTTGGATCATCAATTGCTTTGCCATTTAAAAGAACTTGCTCTGTCATCAAATCCCATAATTATTGACGCTCATTCGCATATGTATATGACTGTCTGGCTCCGTTAATGATTATAACTGCTGGCCAAATCAGGAATGATTCTGTAGCTGCTTTTTGACTTTCACGAAGCATTTGGCTGAGACTGTTACCTTTCAGACTTGAGGGGAAAGTGGTAAATCTGTGGTCTTCATTTTTCTGTCTTTTACCTTTGTTCTGTTGTTAATCTGCCCTTGAAAAAGCTGGCCATCCAGTAATCTTTGGAAGAATTTTTAAAAAATGAAGCAAAATACAGTATTTTCCTTTTTCTTCTCTATTCATTTAGAGAAGACTAATATGATTTCTCATTCATGTATTGAGAATCCTTTTGATGAATTAAATAAGCGTTTGCACTAGAAGATTCAGGTTAGCTAACTGATGCCCTGAATGATCAGACTTCTCTAATGATCACAAGATTTTGCGTTAGGGAATAAAATGTTAGTTTCTGCCAGAGAAGAAGCTCCTAGCATTTCTAGCATAAAACTGAAAATACTTCAAGGCATCTAAGAAGATTAGCATTGTTTTAAACCATATTGGTAGTATCAGTATTTTTGAATGAATCATTAACTTTAAAAGTATTGAAATATTTGAGAGAAAACAGAGCTAGACTCTATATGCAGTTATTTCTAAGGCTTCAGTCCTTTTGAATAGATGTAGAGAAGCAGCTGGCTGATGGGTGTTTGATGTTAAAGTTGATTTTAGGTAAAATTTGAGTATACTGTTCTCTTGAAAAGACAGCTGAGGTTTCTGCTAGGTAAGTCATAGGTAATCAAAAGAAAAGCCGGTCTTTAATAATTAAAAATGAACTGAAACATTCGTGAAATTAATATTAAGATTTTTCTAAGCAAGTTCTTCTCTGTGAATTCTGATTGGTGCTATGATTTTAAAGGGAGCAGGAGGGCAGTTAAACCTGCTTTCATTTCTTGCTGTTGCATAGCAGGTAAAGATGGCTGTATCTCTATCAGTGAACTCTTACGCATTGTCAAGTTACTGATAGTAATTTGTGTAGCATTCTTTTTTATTTTTCCCTCTTTTATGGAGTGACCTCCCAGCTTCTGAATTACTGGGCCTCTGGGAACTTAAAAAGAAATTTTTTAATTTTGGGAATTAAAACCTTTAAATGGCATGTTTTAGCTTGGAATAGGATTTTTTTCTCTAATCTTGTAAGAGTATCATATATCAACAGCTATCTATATTAAAAGAATGTATTACTTCAGCACATTTCAAGCCTGGAATAGCTTTGTGAGTTCCTGTGGCCACAAATGCTGGTCGGCTGGCCTTTAAATTGAATGCTTTCAAATTTGTGCAAGAAGCTGTGTTTGTTTAGCCATCCGAAGACTAATGTCTTTTCTTTTTTTCCTTGCTTGATATTTCAAAGGCTACGTGCTCTGCTTATACTATAACTGGGATGGATACTAAGTTTTCATCTATTTCTTAGTAAAACCAGCTTGATGTTCTTGTATTGTGCCCTAGTGTCATAAGCTCTGAATAAATTCTTGCTGTTGTGGCAAGGGTGAGCACAATGTCTAAACATACGCAATGGTTAGTTATGCTTGCTGCATCATTTTATTCCTGAACTGTGATTTTGTGGCTTACACTGCAATTGAGCAGCCTACAGAGTTTATTTCTTCAGAGTGTTGAAGTGGGAGAATCTTCATATAAATAGAACCAGAGCAACTTCTGTATGTACCCCTCCTCCCAAGTGCTAATATTTGTGAGCACAGGTAGTGTGCCATCACAGCAGGCAAGCTGTAGCATAGAAAATGATATATAGATCTGCTGTGTGATAAAGATTTATCAAGACAGATAAGACAAGACTTGGAAACTTCATACTTAGGGTTGTGTCAGTTATTTTGAGCAGCACGTTACAGTGTGAAAAAGCACGAGAGTAAACAGTGAGGACTGTCATATATTGTCATTTTATAACTTGCTGTTAAATATTCTAGAGGTGAGAAAATGTGGCTGTTGTTGTACCTGGACTGTCTTTTTCCATTTTAGGGGTTTTGTGGTTACTCTTTTATTTGGAAAAAGCAATTCAGAAAAATACCTTGAGCAGTGTGAACATTCATTTCTCCCTTGTACGTCAGTTGGGATCCCTAAGGTAAGAAAACTTTTCTGGTCTTAACTTCTAGATCAGATTTTATGACTTGGTTAGAAATAATCAGTTTTAATGCAAGAATTGTGCCCATTTCTCAAGGTAAAAGAGCCTGCTTTTGTTTTTTGAGTCAGCTGCAATGTGTAAGTGAAATGCAGTATTTTTCCTTTATGAAATACAAGTTTTTTAATAGGTTATGGAAAGTTTGTTTAAAGTATTGTTTCCTCATTGTGAGAAATGAGTATGATATGACTGGCTAACATCATCTGTGGGGAGATTACTAAACTGTTCCTTTCTAGACTACTTGTGTGTTGGTTTGTTCTGGGGGGTAGCTCTTTCTTGCTTTTTTTGTGCAAGATTGTCACAACTATTTGGGTGTCTTCCATCAATGGATCTGTGGTCTCTCCACTTTTGATTGTGGTCAGAAAGTTGCCTGCCTAACTGAGAAAGTCAAACTGTTACAAAGTCTAGATTTGTTGTACT
The DNA here is from genome assembly GCA_034509425.1 of Eopsaltria australis. Taxonomy (NCBI): domain Eukaryota; kingdom Metazoa; phylum Chordata; class Aves; order Passeriformes; family Petroicidae; genus Eopsaltria; species Eopsaltria australis. Next base: position 738,229 of record JAVTVJ010000099.1, read on the forward strand.
TCAAGGATGTAGAAGTTATCTTTGGCTCTCTTCAAGACCAAGTCAAAATTTCAGAAAGGCATTGATGAATACAGAGTAGCAGTGGAATCCACTGTTCAGTTATTTTCTTTTCTGAATTCCTAACAGGCACATCATTTTGGTTGATGGACTTAAGTTCAGGGTTTCTAACTGGATACATCTGCATCTGTTTAGTACAAAAAAAGTTGTTAATAGCCAAGAAGCAGAATTTCTAGGAATTCCTGGTTTTTGAACCAGTGCATCTTGTTAGCTCAGAAGTTTAGATATATCTTGGCCTAGTCCGTTTGCAGTCATCAGAATAGAGAAAACCCAAAGATTGCTGATTATTTTAATCTCACAGCTGACTGAAGCATCCTGTTCTTTCTTAGCTGTCAGTTCACTACACTTCATGTTGTCTATCAAAGGGGGCTAGTGTTCAGCATTATCAGTAGCACATAGAAACTTACCTTGTGATTCAGCAGTATGTTTTGTAGTCACAGAATTTTTCATACCTCATGACTGGTTCATAGCTCATTTGGTAAGTCGCCTTTTCACTTAAGTCTTTGAATCTTTTAAAATAAATCTGAAAGTAACAGCTAATGTTACCGTCCTGTTAATGAAACCTCATTTTGGATGGCTAAGATTCTTGGTGCTATATAGACTTTAGTGCTTCTTTTATGTAGGCTGTGGAGTGTTACTTATGTCCTGTGTTTTGAGAGCAGATTTAGAGAAGTTTTTCTGTTTTTTAAATTTCCTCTACATGCTGAAGCTTTTTTTAATGTCAGTGTTACTTTTTTTGGGTTCAGTATGTATGTATGCTCTGGTTGCTTTATAAAAGAATAAAATCTTGTGGAGTTTTTTTGTGTAATCTTTGCAAATTCAGTAGTTTGACTTTGGATTTGAGTATGGATTATTGACACAGCACTTTCCTCAACTGACCTGTCTCAACTAATCTCTGGATTTAAGTTTTGTAATACGAAGGTATTTGTTTTTAGCTGACTTATGAATTGCTGTTTCAAGCTGTTCACCAAATAAAATCTATTTGTCTTCTACAATTGTATTTTGCATTTCTCTTTTGCCACTGCATTAGTGTTAACAAGCGTAGCTGAGCTTTTCAGAAGCAGTGCAAGTAGAGATGAGTCCCAAACAAAACCAAATGTTTTGTTCGCTTGCTATTCCTATTTGCTATTTCTGTATTAAATTTCTGCTGACTTGTATGGAAAGTAATATTTTTAACTTGGAATGTTTTCATGTTTAAAACCATTGTGGTCCTAAGTGGTTTTGAACAATGAGTATTCTTTCTAGTGGCTGGTTAGTATACATAAGTATATAGATTATACTTCTTCCATGAACTAAGTACAAGCTGAATTCATCTGAACATAAAATTATTTTGTGGTAGTCTGAGGAGTAATCTGGTGATATTGGTTCTTTATAAGCTGCTCTTTTCATTAAAAGCAGAGTTTTATTCGTCGTTTTGGGATATTTTTTGTACTTGGCAATTATTTTTTTAGGCTAAAATAAGTGCTCAAACGCGTGATTTGACAGAAATCAGTTGTAATACAGAGCATCAAAGTTGCGGCTGGATGTAATATGTAGAATGTACCATACATTACAACACCAGATTTGGTGCTGATAGGTTTCTTGATTGCTGCAGATTATACTTACTAGCAAATATATAGTGAATCCCTCACATTAAGCAGAATACTTAATGTACATTTGATGGAAGACTGTATACCTTTGTTTTGGTTTTTTTTTTTTTGCTTACATACACACAGGGGGGCTTAAAAATTAGGCTTAGACTTGCTTTTCTTTTTGCAAATCATATATAACTTTTGTGTGAGGAACTTGCTGGAATTGCAATAATGTACTGCCTCTGCAAGATACACAGTTGTCTGCAGGCTTGTATTAAAGCAATGTTGAATGAAGCAACATTCAGCCTTCTGAACCGTTAACTTGAATGCTACTTTCAGTTGAAATTATAGATTCATTCCGACTTCTGCAGAAGAGTTTCTGTAGGCTGGGTAAAATATTACCAAAGTACAGTGATAACAACTTACCAGTGGTAATTGCATGTTGAATCTCTGAGTAGTCTCTGGGTCTCTTTGTCAGTGGGTCATAGCCCATGTCATGGATTTGATGCAGATGTATAAATACCCTGTGTCTTGCCCACTCATGAAACCCTGTGACCACAACTGAGGAAATAGTAGCACAGCCCAAACAAGGCGTATTTAATATTTGACAGTTACCTAACAGTTTCAAAAGAGGACTTAAAAATATCCATTAGTTCGGCGAAACACAATCTGAAGTTACTCAGTCAGTGCAGTTAGATGCTTGTGAAGCCTGGATTTGTTTGTGCTGCATCTCACTTTGTGGAGTCTGTGTCTTGTATTCCTCCCAGATGCTTCCTCTCTGCTTAAAATGAAGCAAGGAGGTGGCAAATGTAACAGTAACAAGTGATACCCATTTTTTCTAACTAATGGTTTAATACTGGTGGAGTGCATCCGACTAACTGTGAGTGAAGTGACGGTCAAATGGGACAGCTGTCATGTGAGCTGGGTTCTTCCTTTAAGTCTGTCTTCCGTGTCAGTGTCTGGACGGCAGACATAAAACCAACAATGCTTTCCAAGTGAGACTACAGTCAACTGTTGTACCTATATGGAATAAAAGCACATACTCTAAATTTTAGATGCCTTCAGACATATCAAAAGCAAATTAAATTATACTCTGCATAAAGCTTTCACTGGAGATAAAGAATATGAAGAAACCTTTTAGGTAACTCTGCTTTGAGCAGAAGTTTGGACAAGATGAATTCCTCGAATCCAGGTCAAAACCTGGATCATATAAGCATAAGAACATTCAAATTGTGTCCCTCTCTTTCTTGTGGTTGCTGCTTTTTTTGCTGCTGTATTTTCCTCTGTGTTTTCCAAATGTGGTTTTATGCACTCAGTCCTTCCAAAGTATTTTGACAGTTTTGTCTGGTAATTTGTACTATGCTGTGCTTAGCAATAATATTTAATTATTCAGTTCTGTGTCATTTTGGTGTTTTTGACACAATCACGACAAAAATACTTGGCAAATTCATTAGTCTATAGGTGGAATGTACTAATTGTTTGAATATGACCTAGTCTTATTGGTATTAAAGTAGCATTGAAGCTTCCTTTGTCTTGAAAGTTAAAAAATATACATAATTTTGCAACAAAATATTTGTGTTGTGATACAGAGTTGCTTAAGTAGGAGGATGATTTTTTTTTCTAGCCTCACATATTTCACTGCCATATTCACTGTTAATTGATCTGAATGAGAGATACTTAGGGCGAGTCATGTAGAATAAAAACCTTGGATATATGGTTTATAATTCCTTCATTTATGGTTTTGGCACTTCTTTTTTCCCCAATATAGTCATAACTTCCTCTCTAGATAAAGAAATTACTGGTTTATTTGAACAATAGTGTAAGTTGTTGGGTTGTTATTTCTGTTCTTGCCTACTTCATCAAAATTTTGTAGAAAGACACTACATTAGTCCACTTGAGACAAGCACTGATAAAGGGAGTTCTTTTTCAGTATGTCATTTGCCAAAAGTCAGCTCTGATGAGGTCATTCTTGGAGTTAACTGCTTTGAGTTGGAAATCCTTCTATAAAGTAATTTCTTTCCCTCCTCATCAATTACTTTCCAAAGGTTCATCTGTTGAGTACAATGGTCCAAGAAAGTAATTTCTCTTCTGGCATATAGAATAAACTTAGGTGAATAAAGAAACCAAAAAACCTAACTGAAAATTATCTGCCTGAGATTGCACAATCGAGTTCACAGACAAGTGGGGAACTGGAGTCTTGCACAAAAACTACCTTGTGTTGTTGTGCCTCACCTTTCCCTCCTTTTCTAACTATTTGAGTCTTATTTCCTTCTGATTTAGTAATTTAGCAAACACTTCCTCCTTTATAGTAAGCAAGAAGTAGGTTTTCAGGAGTTCCTCATCATTATGTAATATGTAGTAAAAAGTATAGAAAATACTGTTGCCCAGAGTGGTGGTGGATGCCCCATCCCTGGAAGCATTCCAGCTCAGATTGAACAGGGCTCTGAGCAACCTGATGTAGTTGAAGATGTCCCTGCTCATTGCAGGGGGGTTGAACTAGACCTTCCAACCCAAATAAGTCTGTGATTCTATGGTTATATCTTCCCTATAAATTATAATGATATGGAAAGTATATAAAGTCATTACTGGAAACATATATATATATATATCCTAAGCAGTAGAGCTGTTTTTTTAATTAGAGCTAAGTCCTGCAAAATTACATTTCCCAATCTCTTTCAAGTGCATAGAAGAAATGAAACGTGAAACTAGACCTATCAAGATTGATAGAAGACTGACAGGTGCAAACATAATTGATGAGCCTTTGCAACAGGTAAGTTCTAACCAGGACTATTTAACCTACTTCTGTTTTCTTTGCAAGTATTGACTGTGTAATACACAAGTAGTTGAGTAACAGATAGAATTTCAAAATTTTACCATATTTGAGAGTGATAAATGAAAAAAACATGAGAGATAGGCCAGGATATTGGGCAATATTTGAGTATTTTTTCAGTATATTTTATTTTCTCAGTGTAGTGGTGATAAAAACAGTATGTGCAAACCAGTCTGAAAAAGATTTGGTGATAAAAACAGTGTGTGCATACCAGTATGAATAAGAAGTTTGTGTGTGAATTTTATTGTTTCAGTCCTGGTTTCATAATGGCAAGGGAGTATGGTGCACTCTGGTAACCTTTTAAGGGAAGTGCTATTGCTTTATCAGGCACAAAAAAACTGCTCTATATTTATTTGTCCTTTTTCATTAATTCTTTTTTTTTTTCCTTTCCATTTTCAGGTAATCCAGTTTTCCCTGAGAGACTATGTGCAGTATTGGTATTACACACTAAGTGATGATGAATCCTTTCTTCTGGAAATTAGGCAGGCTCTTCAGTATGCACTTGTTCAGTTTTCTGCCAGGTAAGATTTGTTTTTATTTACATCAATTTACTGTGGGTTGTATGGTAGTAGATAAGTGATGAAGTTTATCTACTAGCATAGTTCAGTGCATTTTACAGAAAGGACATGTAAAAATTTAAGATTATAATGTAAGAAGTACAATCTTTTGCTGATCCCTTAGGGAAGTAATGGAGGATGATGGTGTTTGTTGTCATAATCTTTTGCAAAATGGCCATTTCAAAATTTAGATTAATGTCTAAAATCACTGAACTGCTTTTTGTTTTTTCTTTTTTGTAACTTAAGCATTAAGTTTGTGAATCATTGCCTCTTTATATTCAGGTCTGTTTCATGTAAAGAGTAGGGCCACTCCCAAGGTAAGTCAGTCCAAAAGTCTGAATTCAACATATGTATTACCTCAGAGGATTTTTAGAAGTGATGTGGCTCTTCAATATGTAAGAACAATGAGTATTTTAAAAATAATAGTAGTCCAGGGAATGGAATGGAATGTCACATATACAAATCTTTTTTTTTTTTTTACGGGATTGATTGCGGATAAATGGATAGTTTGTTAATTATCCCTTATTTCTACTGCTGTTCCCTGACTTCCTGCTACTTGGTTAAGCAACTTGTCTGGGAAATTTACTTCCTCAGTATGGTTGATTTCTCAGCCCAGGTACCACGTGCCTTTATATCCATATACTTGTTTATTGAGTTTTCATTTCAGGTATTTATCCCACTGTGCTTCTTTTTACTTACTTTCTCTGCAGAAGAGGTTGTGGGTCACCTAAATATAAGTAACTTCTTAGCAATTTTAAGGTGTTTTTATTCCCTCTGTGTGTTGATTTGAAAATGTAGGTTAGTGTGCTTTTCTGACAGTGAGGGTTGAAGATGGAGAGCTGGGTTTAATACTAGGAAAACTTAATTATAATATTATAATAATTATTATAAATATAGTAATATATAATATAGTAAAACAATGAAAATCCTAGGAAACAGTATTGAAATGGTGTAAACTATGCTAAATATGCTACAGCAACCAAACTTACGGTTGCATGAAATGGACCTGGCTACCCAGCTTCAATGTTTGTTGTTTGTTTGGCAAAGTAACTTCCTTGGACAGTGTCCAGCACTGAGTTTGTGTCAAAGTAGGTCAAATTCTAGGAAGTTTATTTTTCTTTCCTACAGTACTAAAGCTCTTCAAAAATAGGCACTGCTCCTGTGCAGTTGTGTTCCACTGTACAAAGCAAATCAGTTTCACAGGCCTGCAGCAGTTCTTCTTCTGCAGAAAAAAGGATGTAGTGTATTTATAATGCATTTATAATTGCATATAGGTGAAGCAGTTTAGATTAGTGCCATCACCTGTAGTTTCATACGGTCTGTCTGCCTCTGGGGAGAATGAGTTCAGGTGGGAATTTTTTGTTCCCTGAGAGCTGCAGCTTTGGGAGCCTGGTGTAAGGCTGCCACCCAGAGGTTTTGTGCGGTTCTGTCTTGTGCGGATGGGGGGATCTGGACTACTGATTGTTTAATCGACGGCCCTTTGGGACAGCTCTGCTTGTTACTTACACGTCCAGATTTTGCAGTAGCCTTCCCTTTCTTTCAGAATTTCTTATCTCTTTTCTCTCTCCTCGAGGAAAGAAAGAGCAGGTAATGGAACAAACACAAAAAAATGAAGTGTTGTAGAAGGTTTCCTCCTATAACAAAGTGGGCATCTTGAAAGAGTTCAGGCAGTGAAATACTTAGTGCAGGGTAAGAGCTATTACTAGCATCAAGATTCATTAAACCTGTAATGCAAAATCACATTTTTAGTTAGCCTAGTAAGGCACAGATATCATAAAAGCATCTGTATCCTTTTCACACCACGAAAGAAGTAGTTTTATGTAAATGTAACAGTGACAATTTTCTGATCTAAACCTATGTGCATTGTAGGAAGAGTGTGCTAAGTAGCTCATATAAGCTGTGGAACCAGTTGTTGATAATATTAGATTGCTTTTAGTTTCAAGTGAAATGTGTGTTTTCTCACTGGTGCGTATTCTGCAAATTCAGATGAAAATTATTTTGTTTAGGTGCCTTCTGAAATGGTAGAAAGTATGGCTGAAAAAGACTTGGGGAGTATTTTAGTTTTATGTTGTAAACTGTTTATATCAGGACTTCTCACAGATATTTTACCGTGTCACAAATCAGAACACTATTCCAGATGCAAATGTTGACTTTCAACTAAATCACACATAAATATTAATGTGGGCAAGAGCGGTTTTTTACAATATTTGATTTTTTAGTGGATATGCAATTGGGAGACTGATTTATTTCTTTGCTTTTCCATGTTTACTATCAGTGTGGTTCTTGGCAGGAAGGAAGGAGAAGTAGGAATCTATAATTGTTCTTCATGTTCACAATAAAATAATTCATTTCCATGGATGTCCCTTACTAATAGGTCAAAGGAAACAGACTGGCAGCCTTATTTTACTACACGACTTGTTGATGACTTTGGCACTCATCTTCGAGTTTTCAGAAAAGCTCAGCAAAGGATAGCAGAGAAAGGCGATCAGATGAAAGGTAAAGTGAAATATTTTTTATTTGTGTCTGAGTAGACTGGTATCTTATGTGTGTGAAATGTAGTTAGCGTTCTTTTATAACTGAGGTTTGCTCTCAAGTTTCTAGTCTTGACAAAAATATGCTTTTTGTAATTTTCTTTTGCATAGATCAAGCTGAGGAACTTGTAGATACATTCTTTGAGGTTGAAGTTGAAATGGAAAAAGAAGTCTGTCGTGATCTAGTCTGCACTTCTCCCAAAGATGAAGAAGGTCTCTCAATATTATCTTCTGAGTAAATATTTTAGTACGGGAGATAAATTAAAATACTAACAATTGTGTTCCCAGTATGAAATGCATTAAAATCTTAGCATATGACTTTCAACATGTATATTTCATCTAGTTTGTACATATTAATGCTATAACTAAAATGAAGCATGTACATATGTAAGTCATTGGAAGAATTTTAAGATAGAAGTATTTTTTCCTGGGAGGGAGGGGATGGTTTTGCAGATTCTCACTGCTTTTTGTTAAATGCGCCTTCCCTATCACTATTCTGTAGTCTTCCTTCAAAAAACACTCTTTTTTCTGGAAAACTGTTGAAGGAGGGGAAAAAAAAACCTGTATATGTTACATAGGGAAAATGCATTTGAGTTAGGTTTTTGGGGGTTTTTTTTATCTTGGAATTTGACTTTTGTTGTCTTGGATTTGAGGTACATCTTTCTTATCTGTGCTGCTTATATTCCATCTGAAAGGTGCTACTGTGATGCGTGGACTGTAAGAGAGATATGATTGTATATTTGAACTCAAAATTAAGGATTTATCTATGGAGTTTGATGATATCAGGTAAAATGCAAAGTAATATAATACAAAATTTTGCTGAGGGGGTTTTGTTTTCCTTCTCTAGGATTCCTTAGGGATCTGTGTGAGGTTTTACTGTATATATTGCTACCTCCTGGAGACTTCCAGAACAAGATCATGCGATACTTTGTCAGGGTAAGTACAGACTCTAAAAGCCATCCAAATTCTTTGGTTTAATGTCATAAAAATTTTTTTAGATCTAAACTGCTGCTCTTATTTTCTAAAATTGATCTAATTTAATATTAAAATTAATATTTTAAAAACAGTAGAGTCTTGATAAGTAGTAAGTAGCAATGAACAGTTTGTGTCAAGTGTTTTTGAAAGTTCTTCTAGCTCTTACCAACATAAGAAAAGCATGAGAAAATGGATTTTGTTTTTCTAGAGGTTGTTTTTCCTGAGGAGGTTTTTCTTGTAATTTCTTGTAATTGCAAATTACATTTGTAATGTTAATTGGAAGAGAATGTGGTAGTGCCTATTAAATGTTTTCTGTAATTACACTTTTGTGTTTTATGCTCTACGCATTGTTGTTTAAATTGTTGCAGTTATACTAGCTTTATCAATAAATGTATAAAATGATCTATTATCCTTTGTTTTTCAGGAAATCCTCTCCCGAGGAATTCTTCTTCCATTAATAAACCAGCTCAGTGATCCTGATTATATTAATCAGTATGTTATATGGATGGTAAGACTTAAAATGTTTAAAATTTATTGTATTTCCAGAGCATTTTCATATAAAACTTTTCTCGTGTTCCCTGTAATCACGATGGAGAGATGTCTGGTATAAACGTTACCCCTGGATCTGCTGGCAGAGATAGTGAACTTACAGCTGCTATATTAGATTTTGTACACACATACACACACAGACTCTATATATCTGCACTCTTCATTTTGATTGTTCAGCAGAAGTTGCCTGACTGAAGACAAATGTATCACAAAATGTAAATTTCACTCCTCTGACTGTTCTGCTTGGCTGTTTGGGAAATATGGCAGTGACCGTGGAAGTGTTTTTCCATGACTGTGTTTACAGTTTGGCCTTAGAAACTTAAGAGGCCTCAAGAATGAAAACTAAGAAAGATTTATTTTCTGCTAAGCAATTTCAGGGCAATTGTTTTAGGACTGTTTCTGTTAACCCTAAATAATTCAACAGAATGGGCAGAAACAAATTTTTTACTTTGATAACTCTAATGCACCTGCAAGAAAAGCCCCCAAACTTTTTAAGGTAGTATAATATAGTAAAGTTAAGATAAATAGAATATTTGGGCTTTAATTAACATTACTATTTCTTTGCAAAGCAAGTTAAAACTTACTCTTATGCTTTATTATCCTTTATAGTTCATGAATCAAGTTTAATTTTTTTCCCCTCCTACTTCTCTCTTTTTATTCACATATTTTTAGTCTTATAGTGTAAACTCAAATACTATACTGAAAACACCCTTGTATTTCAAAGTTCTTTTTATGTATGGAATTATGGAATGGGTTCAAGTGTATGTGTACAATGTTTCCTTCACTCCAGAATCCTTCATTTCACGTAAAAGTTTGCATGCATTCTACAGGAACCTAGCTTTAGTAGGAAAAAATATTGCTCATCTGGACCAGAATTTTCAATTCTTGATTCCCCTTTCCTCCTGCACTTGTTCTTTATTTGTAACTTGGCCTCGATCTTTATTTACTGAGCACTGCCCATGGCTGTATCCAGAGATAGGATTCTGAGTTTGTTATAAAGCTTTCTGTTATGTTGGTGATGTCCCAAATAACTTTCAAGATCACTTTCTGAGATGAGAAGGCAAATGTGCTGGGCAAAAGATTAGGAAAAAATTTAATGCAAGTCTTATGAAATGGAGATTGTTGCAGAAATTAAGGTAAGAAATAGTGAAGACTGAAATAAATCCTGGCTCCTTTTGGAACCTTTGACATTAAGTCAGACTCGAATGAAAAGATCAGTTTCGGAAAAAGAGAAGTTTAATTCCAGGTTTCTAGGCAATAAAATACAGGGCTTCAATATAAAATTGGAAGTTAATTCAAACTTCTCTCTTCACCATGAAATTCACATTTTTATGTTCACATTTTTCAGATTCTAAGTTCAAGTATTGCTTGTACTATTACTTTTAAAAGCAGATTTCTATGGAGATTTTTCCATTAACTTTGATCAATGGTATCCAGTCTTGATTCTTTCTACTTTGTGCAACTCATGTCAATGCACTTCTGCGGTATAGACCAGGTATTAAAGTGAGCATTTACAAGATATGTGGGTGAAGTGACTTTTTTGGCTTCACATGATAAACACAGCATTAGAGCTCAACTCTCAGCACCTGCATCCGTGTGTTGTAAAGCTGCCAACCTTCCCCTGATCTGCATGAAGCATTCACAGCACAGTTTCCAGTGGTCTTGGCAGCACAGCAGGCTTCCTTCACTTGTACAAATTCCTTTGAGTCTGTAGAGCAGGTTCACTCTATGCCAATACTGGTAAAATAGTATGTGTTTAAATATCTTAATATTTTTTTGCCAGGGTATCTGAATCAGGGTTCCAAAGAGGAGTCATTTACTTTTTTTCCTCCACAATAGGTTATGATTACATTGTAGAATGTTTTAATTCCTTCTGTAATTCTGTTCTCAAGAAGAGAGTATGGGAGTATGAACACTTGCAGGGCGTCTTGGTAAAGCTGAACCTTTCAGTGTTCTTGCCATTTTCTGACTGCTTAGCTAAGGACATAATAGCAGAAGAAGGTGGATTGGATTTTGGGGAAGATCTTCATTAAGGAGGTTGATGGACTTTTCCTGTGTCTGTGTTGTACTTCTTGAAAACAGAAAGTGATGGTGTGAATTAGGTTTTGACTGTGCATGCTTTTTGTGTCCTAGTCCATGTAAAATTTCAGTACCAAAAGGAAGATTTAGAAGCATCAAAGAGTTTTCAAAATGCCACTTTGCAGTGCTGTATCAAACTAGTTCACTTGAAGAAAAACCATGTCTTGTGCTTTTAGCTGATTTGCATTACTTACACTGTCAAACTTTATGTTTCAGATTCGTGATTCCAACTGTAACTATGAGGCCTTTATGAATATTATTAAATTAAGTGATAATATAGGAGAGTTGGAAGCAGTGAAAGATAAAGCAAGTGAAGAACTGCAATATCTTCGATCTCTAGATACAGCAGGAGATGGTTAGTGCTGCATTTTTTTGCAAAATATGAAATGTATTAACCAGCATGATCTCTGTAGAATATTGCAACAATTAGAAAGTAAACGCTCTGATGCAGCATACTATAAAGTATTTTATTTTTTTTAAAATTGCAAAAGAAATGTTAAAACTCAAATTTTCATTTTCCTAAGTGTTTTGTCGGTTGTTGTGTGTTTGGTTTCTTTTTGTAAGTACAGAGTATTTGGTTAGTTAAGTGTATTTCTGTTAGATCAAAACTGCCTGACTGATGGTTCTGAATTTCAGTAATAATTAAGGTATTATTGGTAGTCAGTTAACCATTAATTTGAAAAAGGGAAGAGAAAAACATTTCTTCTTGTTTACTTTCATTAGCAAGTTATTTAAACTGAAAAAAAAAACTCAAGACTTTACTTAGTCATCTGCATTGCTTAATTATCTTTGGTTTTGCTTTCAGATATCAACACTATAAAAAATCAAATAAACAGTTTATTATATGTTATTAAAGTATGTGATTCAAGAATTCAGAGGTTGCAGTCAGGAAAAGTAAGTGTTTTCAATTTTTTTAAGTTTCGAAAGAATGAGGTTGCAAATGGCTGACTAGTTGTTCATTTTGCTTGTCTTATAGTTAAGGGTTGATTGAGTTGGTATGTTTGGCTTTACTTAGTTTCTTGACTCTCTTAATTTGGCCTAGGTATAGTTCCAAGATGAAGTAATTTTCTGCATATATTAACTATTACAGTGATTAAGTATTCTCTGGCTTGACCTGAAGGCATTACTGTAATAGCAAGAAATGTCATATAGGCAGAAGAAAGTGTGACAGAGATGGATTTAAGTTGTGGCGACCTGAGGTCCATCAAATGCTGAAATTAATTCCTGTTAATTAATTTTCTGCTACTGTCACTGTTGACGAGGGATTTGGGGTTAATTTGTCCTGTAGAGTATTACATGAACAGCAGTATTAAAATCCATCTTATCATGTAGCAGAATAGCTGCAACCTGTTTTGAAGCCAAATAATTAAGAAAACATGACCTTCTAGTGTAAACCTTAATTTACTAGTGATCGTGAAAATAGCTAATCATTGAGGTGCTACTTTATTATATATAATAAAAATTTTTTTAACCTATCTTCCTTGTAGTAGGCAGAAGTTTTAAAAGTTAATTTTAAAAACAGCTTTTGAACACACTGAACTGTGTCTTACAGGAAATAGATACTGTGAAACTGGCAGCAAACTTTGGAAAACTTTGCACAGTCCCTCTGGACCATATTCTGGTAGATAATGTTGCACTACAGTTTTTTATGGGTAAGCGTTAATTAGTCTGATCTGTCTTATTTATAAAGAATATGCTAACTCACAGAACTGTATACTTGGAATTGCTAAATGTCAATACTAAGAGTATCAATCAGTTTTGTTCGTGGTTATAGTCCTTTTAATGCAGTAGATGGAAACAGTCCAGGAAGTTCCTGGAGTGCATGGGAGGTACTTCCTGACACAGTTGGTGAGGCAGCCAACCTAGAAAGGCACTTATCTGAACCTGTTGTTTGCAAACTGGGTGATGTGGTAGTTGGAGCCTGTCTTAGGCAGGAAATGAGCACCCTCAGTCAGTTTGCAGATGACATTTAAGTTGGGCAGGGGTGTTCATCTGCTGGAGGGCAGGAAGGCTCTCTAGAGGGAAGGCTGGATTCATGGTCCGAGATCAGTTGCATGAGATTCAGTAAAGTCAAGTTCTAGGTCCTACACTTGTGTCAATCCCAGGTAACGTTGCAGGCTGGGGGCAGAGTGGCTGGAAGACTGCCTGCGGGTGCTGGTTGATAGCAGCTGAACACGAGTCAGGAGTGAGCCCAGGTGACCAAGAAGGCCAATGGCAGCCTGGCTTTGATCAGCAGTAGTGTGGCCAGCAGGAGCAGGGCAGTGACTGTCCCTCTGTACTCAGCACTGGTGAGGCCACACCTCAAATCCTGTGTTGAATTTTTGGGACCTTCACCACAGGAAAGACATTGAGGTGCTGGAGCATGTCCAGAGAAGGGCAACAAAACTGAGGAAGGGTCTGGGGCACAAGTCTTACGTGGACTGGCCCAGGGGACTGGGGTTGCTTAGGCTGGAGAAAAGGATGTTCAGGGGGGACCTTATGACTCTCTACAACTGCCTGAAAGGAGGCTGTACTGAGGTGAGGGCTGTTCTCTTCTAGGCAGCTAGCAACAGGGTAAGAGGAAATTGCCTCAAGATGTGCCAGATGAGGTTTAGGTTGGGTATTAGGAAACATTTCTTCACCAAAAAGGTGAAGCATTGGCTTGACAGGCTGCCCAGGGAAGTGGTCGAGTCACCATCCCTGGAGATACTTAAAAGACCTGTAGATGTGGTGTTTAGGATCATGGTTTAGTGGTGGACTTGGAAATTGTAGATGGGCAGTCTTGAACATCTTTTCCAACCTAAATGATCCTATGATGCTATGAAACTGTGTTTTGTTAATTCAGTTTGAATTTCGTCTTCACTTGTATCATGCTATACAAGCCTGTTATAATCACACTGTAATGATGGATTCACTTTTTACGTGTGCATTTGAGGATTCAGTGCTTAGTTCCTAGATTTTACTCTCAGTTTTTTTTACTGATTATCACCAATATGTAGGTCAGTATACATATATACATATACATACATCACCAGTATGTATATGTATTTTTTTAGTTGACTCTATATGGCAAGTATTCCAGATGTATAACCAGATCCTGGTGTTCCATATGTAGTCAACATCATAGAAAATTCCTATTCCAAAATGCACAACAGTAACTAAGGTCACGTGGTGTCTGTTTTCTGTAGATTACATGCAGCAAACTGGTGGCCAAGCACATCTGTTTTTCTGGATGACAGTGGAAGGATACAGGGTTACAGCACAGCAACAGCTGGAGGTACTTCAAAGCCGGCAGAAGGATGGAAAACATCAGACTAATCAGACTAAGGGTCTATTAAGAGCAGCTGCATTTGGAGTTTATGAGCAATATTTATCAGAAAAGGTAGGAATAACTTAATTCTGCTGTTTGGTGTTTATTCTTTGTGCAGATACTTCTTCGATAGTTATGGTTAAGTTAATATGAAATGGTTGTTATGTAGCACAAGTTGCTTACCTGTTGACATTTAAGCTATTACTTGTGTATCTTCTCTCTCTCATGTCAAGCAGTAAGAAAGTTTTCCTCTTTTGTGTTCCCCCACTTTAAAAAGGCTCATATTGCCACTGACTGCCCTGTCAGATGCACTGTGTTCCTCAGAATTTGACTCTTTAGACAAACTAGAGACAATATAAAGAATAAAAAAGTGTCTCTCTGCATATGCTGTCCTTTTCCTTCCTTTTATTCTGTCCTCCACCCTTGCCTGCCCCCTTATGAAGTGTTTTTAAATAAACGGAGCTGAATATTTGTCCAAACTTGGATTGAGATTGGGTTATGAAATGAAACAGATTCCTGTGCCTCTTCACAATTGTCTGTGTAAATTACTCAAATGACACCACTGGATATCTTTCAACAGGCAGTAAGGATTCCTCTGTGAAAGAAACCACTCATCAACTTGTATTGACAAAGCATCATTGTTCTGAATTTGTGTGTGCATAAAATTCACCTCTCACTCAGAAAAGGGCAGAGTTAGCCTTTCCTCAGATATTTCAGGACTTTATCCTATTACTTTTTTATTGGCTTCTTCTTGATTTCTGAATCTAAATCTTTTTCATAAATAAATAAAAACTGTTTTTAAGTCTGAGTAAATCTGATTTCAGTACTGCTTCAAAATGTATGCATAAATGAGGCAACTCCTAGTGTTTAATAGTGAAACTTCCAAGTTTTAATACAGACTCTGAACTTAATTTTGGGGGTGGAGGGGATCTGACTCCTGTTGTATGTTCTAGACTGTTCTAAAGATATTTGTGAAGAAGAAATCTAGTTTGCTTAGAGAGTTGCAGCATTGCATTGGATTTTATTTGTGAAAGTAGAACTTCCTTATTATTAGGCTGCAAAAGTTGATTTAGATCTCTATGACAGGCATCTCCAAGAGTTAATATTGATGACAACTTAGTAGCAAAACTTGCAGAAACACTGAACCATGAGGATCCAACACCTGAAATCTTTGATGACATTCAGAGAAAGGTATACTCTATTCGTCCTTCATTTCATAAGAACTGTTAATGCTGTAGAATATAAAACATAATTTTAGATGTTAAAAAAGAAGGAAGTCAAATATCTAAAATCTAAAACCTGTGTTACCATTTTTCTATTCTGTGAAAATCATACTCTAAAATTGTCAACTTTTGTTTTGCCATTTGTTAGCCCATGGTTTTCAATGCAGTATGCAGAAGGGGTAGGTGTCCTGTATGAATCTAAATATGAAGCACAGTTTAGAATTACCACATTTTTTTGTTAATGCACCAATTTAAGAAAAATCTCATGAGTAGATTAAGATATACAGTTTTTGTTCAGTTTTACTTCTCTTTTTTAAAGGTGAATGTAACGGTCCCATATTAAATCCTATAGTTCTTCCCAGAAATTAGTTTGACTGGTCCATTTCTGCTAACTTGCATGGTGAAGCACTCAGAAGCAGAAAGTACTGAAGAAAAAACCACTATTTTTACTACCTGCACATGTAGACTTTATCACTCAAGTCTAATATCTGTATTTAAAAAGGAAAAGTGAATGATGAATATTCTGGCAGTAACTAACATACCCAGACTGAAGTGTTTTTATTTTTGATCATTACTTTGATATTCTTATTCATGCTACAAATTAGTGAAATGAGCTGTAGAACTTAGAATCACACTGTCGTACTTGAGGCTCACATTTAGGACTAATGAAAGCACCTTGTGACACCTGTATTGCTCAACGTAGGTTAAGGGCCTTGCTTGTGAATTCTGCTGAAGAGCATAAATTTCCGACATGTTACAAAGGAACTTACCTTCCTCAAACCTGGATGCATTGTTTTTTTTTTTTTCTATTCTTACTTGAACAGTGGTCTATGAAAAAAAAAAAGCATTAAAATATTCTAGAGTAGACATGAGTATCCAAACTTTATGAATTAATTCCTGCTATGTGTAGATACTTGTGTTTATATGTATATATACTGTATAGGCCGTGAAGGTGAATTGTTTGAGGTGGTGGGGTTAAATCTTTGTGAGGTAGGCCTATATTGTATTGACTGAACTGGAGATTGTCAGAAAGGTCACATACAGTGTCCTCTCTCCCTTTCTTTCCCTCTTCTCACTTCTTGCCCTTAAGTGTTTGCAGGTCTGCATTTATAGTTCATCCACAAGGAGGGATGGAGATAACCTTTTATGAAATGGGCAAAGACCAAATAGGTTTATAGTGCAATTGGAAGGGTTAAGAGCAGAGGACAGAAGCATTTACAGCTATTGTGCTACTCCCCTTCCTAGATGTGCATATGTGACTAGTTAGATATTTTCTGATAACCTTTCCATTAAGAGTAAGTCAGAGACACGTATGCACAGATACTTCTTGTTCAAGTAGAATTTATGAAAACTAGTCTAGTTAATTCAAAAATGGCAAAAGTATTTCTGAAGTTGGCATTTTTGTCTCAATAAGGTGTATGAGTTGATGCTGCGAGATGAGAGGTTCTACCCTTCATTCAAGCAAAATGTGTTGTACGTGCGTATGTTAGCTGAGCTGGATATGCTGAAGGATCCCAGTTTCAGAGGATCAGATGATGGTGAAGGAGGTGAGCTCTGTATGTCTAAGGGGTATTTCCTGGGTGCATTCTTTTGTCTGCATTAAAATGAAATTGAAAAAATTATCCACACTGTTTTTAGGACAAGAAGTACTCCTGTGGTGTCTCCAATATTTAAATTAATGTTTCTTCCTTTTGCTTTTGTGTGTAAATTGTTTTGGGACTCACATAGGGTTTTTGCTGTAGTAACTTTATTAATCTCATATTAATTCTTGTCAGATTTTGGTAACTAGTTTGTCACTAAAATAAATACGTGATTCTTCCATTCTACTTTTTTCTTAAAATATTTAAAACTCTTCAATATGTTGGGTTCTTTGGGTATGCATAACTATACTTCTCTCTGGAAATGGTAATTGAAAGTATGTAGGAGATGTGGCTTTTTCAAGCAAATAAAGTCATTGTTCTTGTGAACTGAAGTACAGATCTAGTGGAAATTGTTTTCACTATTAAACTAGCTCCTTAACAAAGCAGTATCATGTGAGGATATAAACTTAAAAAAATGTTATCTGAAGTATTTATTTAGAATCTGTATCTTTATAAACTTACATTTCTTTAAATGTCTTTTTTGGAAATTTGAAACACTTCCATGTTGCAAGCAGCATTTTGCCCAGTGCCACAGTTGTCCTTCATTTTCAATAATATTTTGTGCATGCATTTTTATTTATGTGTGGCCCTACAATGGGGGGGAAACCTTCTAACCTGTTTTTTCCTTTCTTTTTTCTCACTCCTCCCAGAATCTTTTAATGGGTCTCCTACTGGCAGCATAAATCTGGTAAGTGCTTGGATTTTTTTTTAGTATCTTTTTTGTCCTCAACAGCAGAGGAAGTGTGATATAATAGTTTCACTTAAGTACATTACAGGTTTTACTTCAAGCTAAGTTAGAAAGTCCTAAAGTCTTTGTCAAGCACTGTTGCAGTACAAATAGGTATTTTCATGGCACTCTTCAAAGTCTTGATTCTTGTTTTTGTTGTGACAAGGGTATTTATAGAATACTACATTCATTATAAAGAGTTAGGAATATTCTAGCAGAAATACATAAGTAAATTTCTCTTTATGCAGAACTACTTTTACTTTTCTGTAGTCCATATTGTTCAGGGTGTTCAGTGCTTTTACAGGTGTTTGAATACTGGTAGATTAGTTTTTGCTGGCGGAATTCCATGTCAAGAGTAAATTTCTGTACATATAGTTTAGCTCCCTTGTGTTAGTCTGTTACATAAGAAAAACAGACCTTGGAAAGGTTACTTCAAAGGTCAGGGAATTTCTGTACTTGTAGCTAATGACAGAGTATTAAATAAGATTGGGTTGTGATGTGATGTGATATTTTTAGGTTTTTAATTAACTTGTGTTCCTGTGAATGTATCTAATGGCAGAGATATTAGCTCATATTAAATGTCTCTCTGTTGTGTTATCTATTCAGGTTTCAACCTTTTAATTTAGTTGTATTAATAATTGCTGTATAATGCCTTGCCACAGCAGTTGAGTGTTTCCTAAAGTTTCTGTTATAAAATAAATTGTCTGCAGTTCATACTTTCACTGGAAGAATTTGGAAGAGAGGCTCAAAACTGTTTTGAGGAAAATTTATTTTACAAAAATATCGTAATTTCTGCCTTTTGATTTGATACGTTAGTCTACTGTTTTAAATCAGTGAGTCACATTTTGGGAGTAAAAAATATTTGTAAATATTTATAGACTTTTGCAGATTTCTTCTAAAGGATCCATAATGGGAGCTTTCATTGAGTAAGTAGGAGTTACACAGGTGTTACCTATCCAAAACCTTGAAGGGCAGCAGAAGTGGCTGGGTTGAACTTTTGGCAGTTATTAGTAGCTTGAACCCCACTTAATAATCACAAAGAAATCTGAACTTGAGTGACAGTAAAGGGAAGCAGAAAAACAAGAAATAATTATGCCTTTACATAAGTATAACAGTACCTTAATGTCAGTATTTCTTAGCAAATAGAACATTTGAGCAGTTGACAGTTGTCTTCTTTTATAACCTCACATCCCTTCCATCTTACTGATAATCAAATCCTAGAGCTTTCAGAACATCAAGCACTTTATCCAAGCTTCCACAAATGTCTGCTGTTAGCCAGTCTCAGGTGATATTCTGCTCCTAAATTGAACACTGCAGTATAGAGCAGCGCACCTTTCAGGGTCATGGCTGTCCAAGGGAATTGCTCAAGAATGGACTAAGTTGGAGTCCTGTGTCCCACAATAACTGAATGCAAGCATAAAGATTAAAGGAAAAGCCCAGTTACGGTGATACTTTACCAGAATACTCTGCGGCATCCAGTAACTTATAGATTGGGGAATTCTTGAGGTAAAGATGATGTCTGCTGTCAAAATGTTTTTGCACAAATTCATCTGTTCTACCATTCAACAGACATAAACTTTTAGCACTATAGCATATAGTGGCAAAACAGATTTCCCCAAAAGGGCTTTTCTTTCTTCTGCCTTTTCTCAGTCTGGGACCTTAGTACTATAAGTCTGCATGCTGTATCATAAAGATATTCAGGAGACTGCCTACTGCAACACGTTATTCAGACAGTTTTAAGCTGCCTTTTATTCTGTATCTAGATTTTATAACAGAAATGTTATTTCCTTTGCCTTCCATAGTAGACATTTAGGCAGAGACTGATTGAGTGGTTGAGGCAGAGAAGAGCTATTCCTTGTAGAGAACTAGAGGAAGAAGGAATGAAGTATTATGTTGGGATATTGTGGAGCTGATAAAGATGAAGAAGGGGCAAGAGCAGAGTCTTTAAATAATGCATATTTTCAAATCCAGCCTGTAATTTGATTGTAATCTCATGTATTGTTTTATGTTCAAGGAAACAGAGGAGATTTAGAAACTGAATTGATGTAGGTAGTGTTTTTAGTTTGATATGGGTATGGCACTGCTAACCAGTAAGTCCCATTGTAGGTAATTTTTTGTGGTAAGTCACTATTAAATTGGTTTAGTTAAATTATAAAAGATAGCGGATAGCTTTATTCATTCTGAATGGGTTTCTTCAGAGAATTTTAGAATTCTGGGGTAACATATATAAAGTAACTGGATCCCAGTGCCTGTGAATTCTACTCAGGTAGCGCGAACTCATTTTTTTTTAACCTGGTAATTTAAGATTAGGATGCATAGTGGCCCATCCTCTGTTTCTTTCAATCGCATGTGCAAGTCTTTCAACAATCTTGAAGAGCTTTATTATGTTAAATCTTAGTCATCAAATGTATTAAACTTAACTAAAAGCAAAGCTTCTCTAATTGACCCATTAGGCTTCTTTTGATCCCAGTAATTATTAAATATGGAGATAGAGCATTAACCAGCTGAGGATGTACCTGTTCATTTTTTACGACAGAAAATAGTCCTGAGAAAAATGTTGGCTTTTTTGTTTTACATAAAGCAGAAAAACTTCCAGTTTCTACTGCTGGGTAACTTTTGTGTAGTGTGTAAAGACATTTGAATGAAAACAGAATGCTATGAAGGTAAAAGCCAAGCGATTTGTTACACAACACCTGTATTTCCCCAGTTGTTCAGTTTTGGTGGGTTTTTTTTCCGCCTAATGCTTAGTAAAAGACCATTTGCAGCTGTATTTCCATTACAGTTATCAAACTGAAGTGGCAAATACATTTGATCAAATATGAGTGGTCACAAAACTATATATGAAAATAATGGGGGAAAGGAAAGGCCCTATACTGTGCAAAAGAATGGCTTTGTTAACCAGGTAGTACAAGCACCTGCATTGTTACAGTGCACTAAGCTTTTAGTGTAGTGAACTGAAAGTTTGAAATGAAGTGGATTAATCAAAAAACATCTCAAATATGATGTATTTCTGATCTTATTCTTTTTTTCCCATTTTTTTCCTTCTCCATTGTCTCCCCACCCTGCAGTCCTTAGATGATCTTTCAAATGTCCCTTCTGATGAGACAGTTCAGCTCCATGCATACATCTCAGATACTGGTAAGTGAATCTGTTATGATGTCTGCTTACTTTTTTCCACCATTTATTTTGAGTTTTGTAATATTACAGGCCCTTGAAATCCTGATTATCTCATTTTTTTGACCTCATAAAACATTTGAATTCATATTTTCCATTAAGTCCTTATGGAAAGCTTTACAGTATTTGTTCTGTAGGTCACAGACTATATATCTGTACTTTAAAAGTAATTTAATTTTTATTGCTTATGATAGTATTATTATTATTGTTACTAATTTTATCTCTGGAGAACTATTCATTAAGCTTACTATTGAGCAGGATTTATATGAGTAATTATTTAAAGATATTCTGAAAGCCATCTCTCTTTCTAGTTACAGAATTATAATTCTTGACTGTTTCATTCTCTTAGTATATTTTTCCCTTATTCTTTGTGCTTCCTTACTGACTTAGCTGAGTTTAAAGAGGTGACTTCTATCCTTTGATGCCTTTTTCTGGTCTTAGGAAATAAAGGCTCAGACACAGTGAAAGGGTTGGAGGTTGTTTACCTCGGTATTTTAATAGGATCTCGTTCGATGGCTTCTGCCGTCCAGGTAGAACACGCCGCAAAAAACCCTCTCCCTTCAATAGAGTATACAATTAAAGACTCTACACATTAGTATATCTACCAGGAGGGCCCAATAAGGGGCCTGGGTGGGCTCACTTCTAGTTTACAAAATCTATCCTACTAGGAGACCTTGAGGGCTCACGAAAACAGGGTGTTTGGTCTCTAACTCTACGCAGTTTCAGGGGTGTTTAGTCTACTGGCCTCCTAAACACCATGAAACCAGGCTAAACTATCACCTAAAGCACACAAGTATGTATGCTAATACTTGTGAATGTAGGGAACAGTGTAAGAAATATTCAGAGAAAAAGCAGAAAAAATCCTTCAGGCATCACCTTGTGGTGGCATTTTTGGTTATCTTTTTAAAAACTTTGCCTAGAAATGTAGTAAAGAAAAATAATTTCTCAGAGTAAATAAAAAAAAACTCAGCCATTATTTGCAGATACTCTAGTTAAATGAGATTGCATTGGGTAATTAAATTGTGATCTTCAGATACTTTTTTGGTACATTTTGCTATGCAATACTCTTCTAAATCTATGCATTTATGTAGTGGACACATGCTGCAGCAAGCATTCAGCTACTTTACATTTTAATTAAATCTGTTCCAACTCAGTGTGAGAGCAGCGTGCAGTCCAAGTGTCATGGTAGTCAGTCCTCAGGGAAAGGGGAAAATAAGTTTAAAGTTGAGAATCAAATTCTGCTTTTTAATTAAAATGGCATGAGATACTTTCTTCTGAATTAAACTTAGAAGTTTCATCATTCTGACCTGAGGAAAAAGGTAAACTAGAACCACATAAATTTTAAAATTTATAGTCTTGAGGGCAGCATGTATTGATAAGTATCAGCCTGACTCTGTGAACACATAATGCTCCAGTTGTAACAGGAGATATGTACATGTTTGCATTGAAAAATAGTGTTAAACTGCATCTGTGAGCAGGTTCTTTTCCTCTGCCACTTACCATCCTTTACTGTGCTTGACGGTTGTATACAGGCAGGATTATCTCTGTGTGTTTCAGGATTCACATTGTCTTGGGTTGCAAAATAAATACTCATTAAAAGGCTATGACATAATGGGAAGTGGAACAACTTCTTTCTTTTTCTGATTGAAGTGGTTCTCCTAAAGGTGCCACTTAGCAGTGCCCCTGGCACATGATGTGGTGGCTGCAGGGCCAAATGGTCAATGTGAGTGTAGAGGACAGGGCTTGTGCAGAATCTCTGGGGCTGGGAGTTCCTGGCTCTACTCTCTGGGCAGTCTTTTGGCACCATCCTGACTGCCTGCTCATTCCCCTGGGGGTTCAGCACTCAACATTCTTCTTTTAGAGGGTAAATGGCAAAGACAAGATGATCTGTGCCCACTCTTCACCTTTCTAGTGTGTAATTCTTGCACTGGCAGCAGCTGCCACTATCCTAGAGGTGCTCCCTGGCTTCTTAGACAAAAGCATTATACTTCAGAGAAATGAAGACTGAAAGTACTACAGAGGATGGAATTCATGATTTCTCAGGAGAATTGCATTTTATGCAGTATGGGTGCATAGAAAAATTCAGAGGCTTTGATTAAAAATATTTTCATCTAGCCACTGGAAAACTGTAGATACTGGATATTGGCTCAATACTTAGAGATACAACATGTTACCAAATTAAATGGTGTGCAGTGTAAACAGCATTGGTTCTAGGTTCTTCTCTAAATAAAATGAAAGATTTTGAAACAAACTATACTGGGAAAATACTGTGCAGGAGGAATGTCCCAAGAAGACTTAATATTTAACAGAGATCAAAAAGATACTTGCTTCTATTTCAGATAGCTATATGTGTTCTTTTCATTTATGAATTGACTTTTCCATACAATGTGTGCGTGCACATGCAGAGAATGCATTATATATATGTATACGCGTGTCTGTATATATAATTCCTATTGACTAAAGTAGCATGGGGAATGTTTTTTATCGTAGAGTTAATAACAGACTGCTGAGTTAACAAACTACTGATGCCAATAACAGAACAGAATGCTTGCAGCTTGCAATCATTGTCTTGTATTTATAGACTTTTTTGATAGGCAGGCTTTTGCAATATGATTAGACTACTTTGCAGACTGGAATTTCTTCTGGTTTCACAGTTGTCTTTCACCCCCATCTTGAATACTTTAGGTTAAAATATTTTTTTAAAGATTTATTTACTATTTAAAAGCTGAAAAATTTTGTTTACGTTTTGCATGTCATTGAAACCTGACTAATTTTAAAGCTGCTTAATCTCTATTTAAGTTTGCATAGTAAGTTTTGGAGGGTATCATACAGTGTTTAAGTTAAAGGGGTAGTTTAGTCTTCTGCTTGCATGTCCATTTTTGTCTTTCAAGTCTGTCATTCCAGACATTTCTTCACTTCACATTTGTGTCCTTTCGTCTTCCTTCTTTCTGTTTGTTCCTTTTTTATTTTTGTTTTTAAAACTACCAGTCTATGCTGACTCTGACCCATATGCTGTGGCAGGAGTGTGCAATGACCACGGCAAGACATACGCCCTGTACGCCATCACCGTGCACCGGCGAAACGCCAACAGCGAGGAGATGTGGAAGACATATCGGCGCTACAGTGACTTCCATGACTTTCACATGAGGATCACTGAGCAGGTAGCCAACCTCATGAAAATCTTTTTAGGTTCATGTTTCTGCAGTTCAGTAACTGATGACTCTATAATTGCTCTGTGAAAAAGAAATGGAACTTAGAAAGTCTTCCCCCTCTTCGCATACTGCTTAATTTTACTTCAAATCTTTGTGTGGAAGTGCTGTTGGTCTCAAGTTGGTTTTAGTTATATTTGTCACAGAGATTAAGAAATAAGAGCTGAGGTTGTAAAATAGGGATTTAGGTTTTAAGTGAATGTTAAGAATTGGTGGGGTCCCAAAAGGGAGAGCTTCACTATACTACTAGCAATCTGTCTTTTACTGCTGTACTTGTATTCTCAGACTCTTAACCCTCCTAAAATGAAAGAAGGAAGAAATAGAGAGTTGTAATTCGCCAGCTGGTACAAGGTAGAACCTGCTGACATGAAAAAATGATGAAAACGTGGTGCTTTTAAAAGGAAGCTGAAGTGCTTTTAAACCAAGCCTTTGGAGAAGTCAGATTTGACTGCATAACCTTTGAACTAGTCAGAAGTGTCAGTTTATGTCCCTTTACTCTGTTATTAATTGAGAGTCATAGAGAAAAAATTCTGTGCAGGTAAGTTAGCATTTTAAAGTTACAGCAGTAATAAAAATTGAAAAGGTTTTATTAAAAAAGCAAATGTGTTGAATATTTGGATTAATTATAAACGAAGTCTGACTTTCCTTGGTATTTCTCATGATCTTAGTGTGCTGTCAATAAATTTGAAATACCACTTTTTATATTCCTTCAAATTGATTTTTTAAAAATTAAATCAGTGTTTCAAATAATCCTGGATCTTAGAGTGAATTAACGTTCTGCTGATATGGGAAAGTCATTTAAAACTAACATAACCCTAAATGAGTAGAAATAAATGGCAAAAGCAAAGATTTTCAAAATATGAAAGCTCGACATTTCTGGTTGCTAAATCTGATTGAATTTACAGAGAATAGTAATGTTACCCTAGAACACTTAAGATTGCAAAAACGTAAACAGATTTCTGTGATTCCCTGTGGTGTCTCACATGCTCCTAACAGTTTTGCTTTGTCTCGACAATGAAATAGACATTCTTACTGTCTTGTGTGCTTGTCTGAGACATTTTTATTGACATGTTAAGGGTAAAAGTTAGAATCATTGATTTTAAATGAATAAGGGCAGGAACTGTTTTTTCAGAGAAAATAGATAGTTGATCCAAAATGAAGTTAGCAGATCAAAGTATCTTGAGTTTTTTTTTCATTAGAGCACCAAATAGATTCACACCAGTTCCTTTAGTCAGTCATGTAGTAAATATCATTTGAAGTAGAAACCTATATTTAAAACAGAGGCTGTTAGTTGCTTGCATTGCTTCTGCTTAGATAAAAGAGTCCAAATGAAAACTAGACTATCTTCTGTTCAGTTACTTTCCTATATGACCTACTTGCAAGGGATTTGTGAAGTTGTAAAGAGCTATTCTTTGGTGCTTCCTACAGACCATGAATTTTATATGATCTTCATGGCCTTCCAAAGTTTAGTCATGCAAGAAGAGATCTTGCAGGGACTGAATGCAGTCCATATCTTTCAAGACTGTAATGTGATCTTTTCTAGAGGAAAAGGATGCAACCTGTTTCCAGGTTGTTTCTTAAAGCCTAGAATATTGGATGTTTCTCTCTTTACCACCTTAAGGATATTACTTACACGAAATCTGAATTCTTTATGGGGATAGTCCTGATTCTTCAAGTTTTGTTCTTGTCACTTTTTTATTTTTTTGCATTGTACCAAATATATTCAGCCTTATTAAGTGTTAAGGCCTCTTCTTTCCCTTCTGCTTCCCTGGGCCTGCCATTTCTCCTGCAAAACTAGTACAGTGGAATACATGTCAACCAGTGCCAATTATTGTCATTACCTGGAGAAAAGGCACAGGTGATGACAGAGCATGTTTTTTTTGATAACTGATGTGTAAACTGGGTGCTGCCATCTCTCCAGGGATAAAAGCTTAATTATTTCCTTAATAGGCTTGATCAGGATAGGAAAAGAAAGAGAATTAGAAAGATTTACAAGTTCTCTTGAAAATCTTTGCTCTTGTAAATAGTAGTCTCATAATCCTAGGAACGTCATCCGAAATAATGATAAATTTTGAGCCTACACCTTTTGCACAGTTTATTGGTCTGTATTTCAAAAGTATAATGTGTAAGTTCAGAAATTAAATTTTACCCTTGACAGTCTCGTGGGAATTTTTGTGCATTTGTTCTTGTCAGTGTGCCTCTCACTTTGGCTCCTGTGAGGATTCTGAGTTCAGGCATGATGCAGAATTTTGTCAGGTGTTAAATAAGGTATAAGAATAGTTTACTAGAATGTCCTTATATGAAGACCGGAAACTCTTGAAAACAGAACAAAAAATCTTCTCTTTTTTCTAGTTTGAAAACCTTGCAAATATACTAAAACTTCCTGGCAAAAAAACATTCAACAACATGGACAGAGAGTTTTTGGAAAAGAGGAAAAAAGATTTAAATGCCTATTTGCAGGTAAGCTGTTATGGGTTTCTGTAGCTCTGTGCTTGGAATTACTTTTTCAGAGGTAGCATGCCTTTGTGGTTTCTTTCTTTTGTAAAAACAAAAAAAGCTGTGTTGTAGCTGGTATGCAAAACTAAATAATAGACCATAAGAAATTGATACTACCTCTTAAGTTTACATTTTCTTTGGTGTTTTGGTTTATTCTCAGCCAGTTCTGTCACAGCTTTTCTCAGCTGATGAGGTTCCAGCTATGTTGGTTTTGAGCTAAATGCCATTGACCTTCTCCTGCTGACACATTTGTGGTCAGTTTCTCTTGTACTGTTGCATAAGGATTTCCGTGGCACCCATTCCAGCAGTGTAGCAAACCATACAGTTCCTCTGTTCAGATAAGGCCTGTATCAGCCCAAACAAAACAATTCAGTTGTCTTCCTTTAGAGGGACTTTCTGGCACTAAAATATGTTGACCAAGTTAATGAGCATGTTAAATAATGAAGATGAGTAAAACACTGTGAAATGGCAGTTGAGTGATCATAAAGGTGTATATTTTTCTGAGATGCTATAATTACCATAGTGGTTGAAATTATGTGAATTACTAAGAAGCCCATTGTTTTCATCATGAGACTAGTATCATGTTGGAATAAAATTTAAGAATGAAAAAATACCTTGCTAGATGTGATGTCTTTGATTGTGTCTTGTTCATCATTTATTAAAATAACTTTAAAAATTACTTTACTCAGCTCTTGTTAAATCCTGAAATGATGAAAGCTTCTCCAGCTCTAGCCCATTATGTGTATGACTTCCTGGAGAATAAAGCCTACAGCAAAGGAAAGGGGGATTTTGCACGAAAGGTAAGAATGTTTGTACCATCAGTGGAACTTCAGAGTATTCATTCACGCAACAATTGCATCAAACAGACATGTTGAACTGATATTAAAGAGCTATATAGCATTTTGAAAACAGCTTGCAAGTGAGTTACTTTAAAACTTTGAGTGGCAAAGTATCTGAGGACATATGGAACCAAAAAATCACTGTTTTTATAATAGGTAAAATCTGTTTGTGTGACAAGGAAATAAAATTTTGAAATTGGACACAGTGAATTGCATTGACACTACTCTAAAACTGTGGTTGTTGCAAGTTGCTTTCTGTCAGACATCTTTGTGGGTTTTTTTGGTTTCTTGTTTTTTTGTAGTCTTATTCCTTCTGATTTCTTTTTTCAGTTCTTTCCTCTGTATTTGCTGCTATTACCATGCTTTCCACTCTTCAGCCCAAAACATGATATGCATTTTCCTTCAAAAGCACCTGTTAAGTATTCAGGTGTAACCATCCAGAGTCATTGGTCAAATTCAGAGCTCTGAGCTCTGCATCCTTTTTGTTAAGCCACCAGAACTGTATTTAGACAAGTGGCTCTTCGTGTGAGCATTTGCTTTGCAAATGCAGCTATTTCTAAAGTTTCAATGATTTTGATGTAAAAAGCATCTTCACCTCTATTGTCACTTCAAGTTACTGTCCTGCCTATATTCCTTAAATAATTAACAGTGAAATAGTTAAATATTTATCAAGGTTTATATGATGACTAAGATATATTTTCCAGTTTATGAGATTATTTATAAGCATAACTTTTTAAAGGGCGTCACACTGGTATTTGTGCCTCTGTTTGGACTGAATTTAGACTTTGTACTAAAAGAAAAATTGTAACAGTTTCTTTGGAACCATTTTATGTTTTTAATCATACTTGCCATGATACATACTATTCCAGTGCTGTTTAAAAGAGGCATGTTTCAAAGATGAAGAATTGAAAGCAGAATTGAAACATCTGGAAGTAGAAAACTTGGAAGGGAGAAATGATATTGAATGGAGAAGAAAAGGAAAATAAATTTAAGCTAAGAAAAGTCAAAGGATGGGAAATGGAAATGACTGGAAAACATCTGTTGAAAGATGTAAATAGCTGCAGTAGGGCTGTAACAAATGAGAAATATAAGTGGAAGTAAAATTAAAACTGTATTCTGTGTTCTGTAATGAAGTTAAGTGATTTGAGTTGTTCTTTTATATTATTGTTCTCTGGAACAGTGCCACACTTCTCATAGTGTATTAATATGCCGGTGTCCTCATAGATTATACAATTCTGGTTAAACATCTTCCCCTTCAGATGGACACGTTTGTAAATCCACTGCGTAACTCTATGAGAAACGTATCAAATGCAGTCAAGTCTATCCCTGACAGCCTGGCAGAGGGAATGACTAAAATGTCAGACAACATGGGTAAAATGTCAGAGAGATTGGGACAAGACATAAAACAATCATTTTTCAAGGTAAGAAAATACTGGTGGTTAATACATACTGCTAAATTAATAGAAGAGTCACTATTGACTCACTTAAACTGATGTTATACAGAATAGTAAAGTCATTAAACAGAAGACCCATCTGTTTTGTACCTGCACCCTGTTAATAAGGTTCAGCAGCCATTTTGCTACAAAGATGGAGGTCTTTGCTATTAAGTAACATGTTTTAAGATGACATCAACAGAGTGTTACATATATCCTTCACTTAATTCAATTCAGTAGCCTCAGAAGAACAAGAGATTCACGGCTTTTCTTATTTTTCAACCAATCATTCTCATAAGCTAATTTCCTGTATCTGCTGTTCTCACTAGGAAAAAAAAACCCATATGTTTTGAAACTCAGAATAAGGAGATAGCCTCTTTTCTGCATATTCCTTGCTGAATTCTGGTTTAAATTAAATTTTCTTTCTATCTTTTCTGCCATCTTCCTTCATCTCTTACATTCATAAAATATAATACTTTAGAGATGGGGAATGGTAGCATGACATACAATCTGGAAGTCCTATGAAAATAGATATCTTCAGAACATGTTCATCTTCCCTTTATTTCTCTGGTCTTCCTCTTTCTGTGTTTGGCTGTAAGGTCTGTGGTGAGGGATTGTTTCCTTTTGGGCTACCAAAGCAGTTATATATGGCAGATGTAGAACAGCAACTGACAAGGGTGAATTAACCCTTAAATCATGAAAGGGAATAATAAATTGGGGCCTGGGGGGATATGTGAGTTTTTTTAATCACTTGCAGGGTTTAATGATTGTCTCTGGACTTTCTCATTGCTAGTAACTTCCCTGGTGTGTGACTAACAATATATATGCAGTTGTACTCACTGGGAAGCCCGTGACTAGGCAGGACTTAAGATCAAGAAGAAAAATCAGAAGAAATATCAGTCCCATAAGAGTTCTTAGGTGTTTTTCAGTTGAAGCATTTGGCACTTGATAAATTAGATGTGGGTTGTCTTAAAGGTGTTGATAATTTTGGTAGCTATACAAAAATGTATACAGACTTGATTTTTGGTTTTGGAAGGTGAAAGGGCTGCTGTGTATTTATCTCCATTAGTTTGCAGTTGACTTCTGACTAAATATTGTTGTTTTCTATTTTCATAATCAAACTGCTTATGAAATTTTTTCTGATTTATTCATACTCTAAAGTATTTTTTCTGTCATTGAGGTAACCCTTTTTATTATAGGTGCCGCCTCTGATGCAGAAAACCTATTCAGATCCTGACCATTGCCGTGTTGCAGCACCAATTGATGACAATGTGAGTCTTACATTTGTCCTTTCAAAGCTGACACCTCTAAAACCAAACAAATGAGTTACTGCATTGAGCTACAATTTTATTGTTTTCTGGCACTATACCAGGCACTTCAAAACACTTCTAAGCTTTTTAAAAAGAAACTTGCATGCTTCCTTTTAAAATTAACATTTTTGCTAGCACTGAAATGGTTTGCACAACACTGGAATAACTGTGAGAGTGCATATGCTACTGGTTCTGTGTTTTATGGCTGGGGGTTTCTTTTTTTTTTTTGGTTTTTTATCTCTTCTCCCTGCAATTTCTGTCTGTTCAAAGACAGTGTGGTATCAGACTGCTAGCATTATTTCAACTGGCATTTTATGGATTTTATTTCTGATGCAACCTTTTAAGGAGCATTTGTTTAATGGATCAAAAAGAAGTATTTGCCATGTTATTGAGGAAGCATCTTTCAGAATGTGTTCCTAAATAAAAAATTTCTAGTATGTGGACACCTAAAAAGTATAAAGTAGTAATATTAAAAACTTGAAAGTGAATTTCAAGCTCCTGATGTTATCATAAGCTATGGTATTTTACCATTGTTATGATTGAAACATTGATCATATATGTGCAAACAATTGGGAAAAAACCCTTTTATCTCTAGGTAAGACAGAAAAGCCCAAGATTACCCTTCAGTACATGCATTTTGCTATGCACCTGTTCTGCCCTGAAACCTGTGTTTCAGGTTTTTTGGTCACATGAAAGCATTTCAGTTTGTTTCCCTGTACACAACTGCTGTGATTGCTTTGTAGGTATATTTTTACTCAGCTAATGTCTCCCTGAGTTCTTTTGGATTTTCTTTTTCCCATCATTTTCACTATTATAAGACTGTGTCCCCAGGTTTGTAATTACAGTTTTAATTACAAATATCTTTGGTACTGCTGAAGCTTTGCACAGGCAAAACACAATAATATAATTCATGTACATGATCAGCTTCTCTGTAGGTATTTCATTGATCTTTTGTGAAATGATTAGATGTTGCAGTTCTTGATCGCTTTTAAGTTAATATATCCAGTGTTAAAGGGAGATTTCAGATATTGGAAAACCTTTCTACTCCCAGCTGCTCGTCTAAGATTAATTACTCACAGCTTACAATCACTAAGACAAAAATAAGGCAGTTTGAATGGAATTATACTACTTGGAGAAGCAGTATTGTAAAAGTGAGCCATGGATCTGTACAATCCCCAGGTGGATTATGAAGACAGTCTGTGTTCCAGTTGCATCTAAAGATGTACTTCTGTAGTCCAACAAAAGAATAATACTGATGTGTTTTTTGTAGGCCAGTCTGTGTAACGTTATCTATTAAAAAATAAAATTATGATCCTTTTCTTACCCTTCAAGCATAAAAGCACTGGATAGTCATGCAGGTTACAATGATGTCTAAATAAAAGGCAGTTCATTGCAAAGAAATGTCACTGTTTTTAGCATCTGTAAGAAAATGGTGCACAAGAAAAGCTCCTTCTAGAATTTTTGTGTAAGGCAGTTAGAAGCACAGCAACCAAGGAAGAGGTCAGGGATCAGGTCTCTCTTTAAGGCAGATTTACGTGTATTAATTTTATTCAACTTCTGTAATAACTGTTGACTTTTGAAATAGCTGTTTCTTCTTGTGTTATTTTAAAAATTCTGTGTATCTGGTTTTATATTTAATTTTTAGTCTTTCTTTGCTACTGACGGTGTTCTAGAAGATTTAGGGAAAATCTCCTATTACAGTAAAATACAGAGTAAAGTGTTTGTCGTGTTTATACTGAAGTATTTGACACATAAAGTAGCTTCTAAAACTGTAGCTTTCTTGAACTGAAATGTTTGCTGTTTATTCTTTTACTTGGTGGTCAGGTGGATGACAATATTCCGCTGAGAGTAATGCTCCTACTTATGGATGAAGTCTTTGATTTAAAGGAGAGAAATCAGTGGTTAAGAAGAAATATAAAAAATCTGCTTCAGCAACTTATTAGAGCAACATATGGTGACACAATTAATAGGTACTGTTTTTTGTATATAGAGTAATCATGTTAGTGACACTGTGTCATCTGTGTCTGTACATCCTTCTTGGTATTACTCTAGTATTATTCTGGTTTAAATCTGCATGCATTCCTCTTCGATGAAGATCAATAAACTGAGTACAAGTGTGGTGTAAAGTGCAGATAAACACAAAACATTACTGAAAGAAAAATTCCAGTCGCTCTTCCATGCCAGAGAACTTACAAAAGAGCTTTCACATACAAGAGTTCACATTTCTGTGACTGTAACTTAATATTGATGCTTTTTGCCCTGTTTTACCACTATAGCTTTTTTATTAATATTATTTATTACTTTCTGCACTATTTCTGCTTGCACCTCTTTCATGCCACAAATGATACACTGCCACTATACTGAGTTGCTGTGTTAGGTTTTTGCTCTCACACTTTAAAGATGGAAGTGGGAAAGGAAAAGGACTCTTAATGGGGTCTGTTTTGACTGCTCCATGTTCTTTGTAATTCACATATACCCATATTCATGCAAATGCAAAGCCAAGTAATAGTGCTAATTAAGTAATGTTTCTTGCTCTTAGCTTAGAAATACACAGTTTCCAGGCTTGCCTTCTAATAATTTGTTTCTGAAATGTAAACAAGTATAAAGAACAACAACAATAACAAATTCTATATACAGGTTTAGAACTCCTTTGTTACTTTCAATTTAGTGCCATGAATCAAAAATATAATTTCTAACAGGTGAGAAGTAGCTTCCTATTACTTTTTTTCAGAACATTACTCTCTGTATCATTTCTTTTTACCTTTCACAATTGTATTTGTGATGTTTTCATCATCACTGTTAAACATATAGACTTGTGGTAACAGTAATGATGTAATGAATGTGATAAGATAGCACTGGATCTTTCTCAAATAATTCCTTTTGGCCAGTTGAAAACTGTCTTGAGAACTGTGCTTCCACGAACATGCTGCCCTGTTGAACAACTCTGAATACTTCTTGCTGTTTCCAGATTGTAGTATAAGCAGCAGAGTTTGTGCACAGGCTGCTGCTTCCTTATTGCAGAGATGGCTGTAGTATAGCACTAGTTTGCTTCTGCATTTATAGCCATTCCAGATACTCATGGCTTCCTCTGGTCAGCAGTCATACCTTGTCCTGGCAAGGTGTTGGGATTTAATGGTGTTCTGCAGAAAAATTGTCTTTTTCTGTTTCTTAGAAAACTAAATTCAAATTGTGGTTAGGGAAACAGTCCTGGGATTATGGTGATACGCGGATGCATGTATCATTTCTGTAAGCATCCTAGATTTGGATATAGAGCTGTATGTATGTGTTGGTGAATGAAGGCCTGATGGATGATCAGTCTGTATCTCCTTTTAAGGACTGTGAATTAACTGTACAC
This sequence comes from Eopsaltria australis, assembly GCA_034509425.1. Lineage (NCBI taxonomy): Eukaryota > Metazoa > Chordata > Aves > Passeriformes > Petroicidae > Eopsaltria > Eopsaltria australis. The sequence goes on from JAVTVJ010000099.1 coordinate 772,073, forward strand.
GTTGCAGCAAATATTTTGAGATTCTGAGTAGGTCCTTTGCTTACAGAAGCAGAACTTGGACTGCTCCACAAAGATCACAAAGAGGAGTGCTCTGCAAGCAAGCCAGTTATCTCATGCTGATGGCAGATGCAACAGCAGTTTTGCAGCCAACTTCATTATCATATATTTACCCAAAAAGATCACTACCCTTCAGGGAGTGATCAGTGAGCTTGGATTTCTATCTTGAGAATCAGTGTTTGCCTTCCTATTGTGCAGTAATATAGAACCTACTTACAGAGTTGGAGAAAGTTGAAATTATACTTTGTTTGCCCTAGAATGCTCTTTAAAATGCTTCACTTATGGGTTCTCTGCTTTAAAAATTAAACAAGAAACTTGGTGCTTTGATTTCAGAAAAATAGTTGATCATGTTGATTGGATGACGTCTCCTGAGCAAGTAGCAGATGCAGTGAAACGCTTCAGGTATGTCTTTTTGTCACAGATGTTAAATACAAAGTACTCACCAATTGATGTCTAGTATCTATATGTCTCCCTATTCTTCTTACATGAGGAAAATTATTATCACTCTCCAGAGTACCAGTTGGATCACACGCTGCTTTTTACACATGTTAAGGGAGAGAAAGCAATTCTCACATGGAGAATAGTATTTTTAAGTTTTCTCCTCTACCTTAAAAACTTTTGTTAACCAGTCTAGAAGAGCTAGAGTTTACAGGTTTACTTAGAAATTTAATCACTTATCACTGTAGTGATGTAATGTCTTGTTTGCCTTGATGTACATGCCTTGCTTTTAAAGGCAAACAATTGGTGCTAAAAGAGCTCCAGCTCTGAGATAATGGATAGATACAATTCACTTTGGATAGATACAATGGAACTGAAATCTGAATTTGAAACTATCTAAGACACTGTCTTTCAATTTCCTAAAAGTTTTACTGGCTTCTCCATTGGTGTTGAGAAAGTGTTACCCACTTTTCTTCTTTCCCTATAGTTTGGAGGTTATTTTGTTGGGGTGAAAGTTGAAGTAGGGTAATGTATTCTCCAAAGGATCTTACTTTACAGGTGTTCTGTTATTATTTGATTAAACTGTAGGAATGTGTACTTTTTATTCAGAAAAAGGATTATCTTTTACTGAGGCAAAAAAATAGCTTATTAGAGGCATGTCTTTTGCATTGGGCTTCCTACTACACTGAGACTTTCTTCTCAGCTTTAGCTTGTTGAAAGGCTAACTACTAGTGTCAGAATTCTGATTAAGCAATTAATAGACCTAAACCTAGAGTCTCAGTAGCAATGAAGCCTGGTAAAAGCAAGGTTTAGGTCTGTTTTATGTAAGAACTATGTGGGATTTGAATGGTTTTGATTTGCGTTATTTTGTTAAAATTTCATCTGATTCCTGTACTTAAAAAGTATATGGTAGCTACTGATAGGATGAGTGTATTGTACTATTTGCTTTTGATTTCTTCTTCTTCATCATTCTTCATCTTTTTTTTTTGTCCTCTTCTAATATTTGAAGTGTGTATTAGGTTGTGTGCAAATTACTTTCTTGTATTTATTTTATGAGATAGGCTAGAGAGATTTAAAAGAGCTTTTCACTTGATAAAATGTTAATTTATTTTGACACATTTACTTTTGTTACAGAGATGCTTTTTGGCCCAACGGCATTTTAGCAGAGACTGTTCCACGAAGGGACAAAGCCATTAGAATGCGAACAAGAGTGGCAGGGAAAACCAAATTACTGGAGGTGATGCCAGGTAAATGAGTCTGGGATTAAAGCCTAATAATCTTTACCATATATTGTTACTAAAATGATTGTCAGTATTCTTATTGATTGTTCTAAATACTGAAAAGAAATGTTGGCATATGAACTGTATTTAAATAAAAAGGTTTCTAATTATTTAAACATTGGACATTTTCACATGTACTGTCAGTAATTCTGAGGGCCAACCCTGTCTTTAATTTCTAGAGGATTTAAGTTGTGCTTGAAGTAGATACATTCCAAAACAGTATGATTTTTTGCAAACATGGTTTCCACATATACAGGGTAAGAGTGAACTAACTTTCAGAAATACTCTCTTCTCTAAGAGAACTTTCAGTTTAGTCATGTTGTGTAGAGGCACTGTTACCTCAAATTTCAGGCTACTTAGTTTGAAAGACGTAGTACTTAGTTTAAGTTTGTTGTTAACATGGAAGTAGAATTTAGCTTAAACATCTGTGTGACTTCTGTTTTTGTAGATGAACTGAAGCACATCATAGGCGCTGAGACTACGCGGAAAGGCATTCTTCGGGTCTTTGAAATGTTCCAGCATAGTCAGCTGAATAAGAGAATGGTGTATGTGTTTCTGGAGAGATTCCTAGAAACCTTATTTCCACAAAATAAGTTCCCTGAGCTGTTCAACAAACTGCATTCAAGGTCAAAGCAAATGCAGAGATATAAGCAGAGACTACACTCTACTCAAGCGCCTTCCTTACAGAAAAGGTGACACTTCAAATCTATTAAGCTGGTGTTAGTTTGTCCAGGATTAATTACTTGGGCAGATTCTCTGGGGCTTCAAACTCACATGCTGTCATTTCTGCACCAGTCTTCTAGTGTCACATATTAGATTATTAATGCATCTGTAAGACCTGTGGATCTTCTCATCTTCACTTGTAATTCAACCACTACCAGAATGGTTTGTGTGTCTTAAATGATTTGGTGCGTCTTCATGCAACATTGAGAAGAAAACTGGCCCAGTATATCAGAATGCTGATCCCTTCCGTTCCTGAGTCAATGTTTTGCCAGCAATGACAAGTGCCAGACTGTTCAAGTAAAGCACAACTATGGTGATACAATTGAACAAAAGGGTGTTTTGGCACTGGGAGATAGTGCAATGTGTGAGAGTCAGGTGGAATTGTTCTACGTTATGACTGTTGAGGCTCTGTAGGGCTATTTTAACATTCCTGTAAAGGCTGAGTTAACCGGGAAAGCAGTCTGTGGAATAGCAGGTTCATAGGAGTGAGGAGAAATAGCTATAGCCCCATCATAAAACTACAATTGTTGAATAAAAGTGGGAGTAAAGTGGCTTTTATGCCACATTTGCATCACCTTTCATATTTTGAAAATTAAACTAACCTTGTATCTAATGGAGGTGTTAGTAAAAGCAGAGGTGTGTTAGAAACAAACCCTTTATTCTGATTATTCTGTAGCTTTAAGGGCCATATGCTGCTCTTACAGCACCTGGCATACATTTTGCATGTAACTTCAGTGAAGAAGGAGCATCATATTTATGTTCAATCGGTCTATTGGAACGTAAGTCAAGTTGATAGTTGTAGAAGGAAAGGGATTTATGTTTCGAAGAGGATAGATACTGTTTTAGAAGATGAGGAAATTGCACTAAGACACAGTTTACACACAACTCCCCACTAAAATCTGGAACTTTTTGGGATGTAAAAGAACTATGTCCTACTTAATTGAAAGATTCCTTACCTTTTAGTGTGTAAGCCTCATGGAAAAATGTTAGAATTACTTGGTTCCTCACAGGTAAAAGATTTCATTAGTCATATGCAAACACTTGGAAATTTCTGAATGCATCTCAGTGTATATATGAAAATAAAAAGGAAATAAAACTACAATATTTTTTTAAATAATTTTTTTATTTTTTGCATAGTGTAAAATTTTAATAAAAATTTGACATCAAGGCCCCACATCCATCTGTTTAGTTTGAAGTTCTGTCCAATTAAAAATACAGTAACATCTGAATAATCCTGTTTGGCCACAGCATATCTCAGTTTGTGTTTTGTTTTTCATAGTCCCCGACTGTTTGAGCACTACTATCTTGAGTGAATAGAAGGTAATCTTTTAGAGTCCCTTTTTACTTCTGAACGCTAAACACAGGGTAAAATACAGCTATGGATCAAGGATACCAAGGATCCTTGAAGTAATGTGTGTCTTAATGGGAACAAATGGTCCTTTTATGCAAGAGAGAAACATAGACCTTGGATGAAAGCGTTCTGAGACAAGATAGAAGGCTCTCAAAGGACCTTGTTAAATTGACTGACACCACTATATAGATAATTTTTCTCATGGACTCTATTAATGAAATGTAGCCTTTTATCATACTACTTAATGATGATCATATTGTACTGTTAACATTCTCATACAGTATGCATGGGCTCAAGTGCACTTGTTTTTTTCTTTATTGCAGAACTAAATGCTGTAAATTAAATCCCTTTTTTTGTAATCCCTAGGAAGACAACTTGGTAAATATAGAAGAACCCCTGTCCCTTCCTCTCTGCAGGTTCTGTAGAAGTGTGATGGTTAAATGCTATTGAATTTAACAAAATCCTTGAGTTCTGTGTGAAGTAATCAACATAGCCAGCTCCTATTGTTTACATGCCTGTATCTTCCTCTGATGTCAGGGTGCTCAAGCATAACTGTTATCTGACTGATGAAAGATCGTTCAGCAGTTGTTCTTGGTGATACAGTAAATATCTCATTAATCCTACCAAATCTGATTTATGTCTTTTAAGTCACTGAATTTGTTAAGCAGTATGAAAGTGGAAAGTTCAAATACTGTTTTGTCAAATCTGTGGAACCTTTTATCTATCTGTAGGTACCATGAAAAATTTCAAGAGGATAGTGTTAATATAAAAATTTGGCTTTTTTTTTTTTTTTTTTTAGTTATCTGGTACATTTCTGTACAAAAATAATATCTCTAGAAATGTGAACTGATCATAATACACCATGCTTATTAGTCGTTTTACTGAATGAATTTATTACATATACCTATACACACATTTACATACGCATGTGTGCATATGTATATATGTATTGAAGTTTTGTCTTCTGTATTTAATTACAGAACGTGGCTTCCTAATTCAGTGGTGCCTGTTGGCTGGCAAGAACCATCAGAAATTAAAATTTTTGGTTAAAGTGAGTTTGTATGTATCTTTATTTAAAAGGTTTTTCTGTCAACAATTTAAAGTACCCACTCTGTCAACCCATGCAGCCTGTTATCCTAGGAAGTTTCCAAAACTGAATGTTAATATACAGCACTTAAGTGTCTGGGTATATCTTCTGGCCTTTAGGTGCTGTGACTGGCCACTGAAAATTGTGCCATTGTCAACAAATGCACTTATTTTAGCCTTAATTATTTTTAAGAGAAAATGAGCAATTGAATTTTTCATTTGGTTCATTCTCAAGCTTGCGCTGCTGGTGTTTGCTAGAACTAAACAGTAAATTTTAAGTGCTGCCAGAATATGTACCAAAATGAAACTATATAAATTCCACAATCTAAATTTTAATTTTGTGCAATATTTTCATTTAATGCATGTGTATTTGAATAGCTGTAAAATAAATGAATTTTTAATGTTCTGAAGTCTAGGTTAAAAATGTCTTCTCAGCTGAACAATTCTGCATTCTGTTGTTATGTTAGTTTATTTAAGGACTTGTTTTAAAAGTCTTACTTGTTACTCCTTTGTTAATTCCTTTGTTCTCAATGATCTTTGCTCTCCTGAGCAAAGCTCACATATTACAAGGGAAGAATCTGAACATCTCATGAACTCATAGAGCTGTTATAAATTACTTGTGCATATCATTGTACAGTAAGTGTCAGCTGTGTGCCTAATTGTTCTATTGATGCTTTTCCCCTCCCTTCTCCCTCCTCTCGTTTCTGTAACAAAGAATGAACATGAAATGGGCTGCCATGGTCACTTCTACTGAATGGCAGAGGACTCTGAATTTTTTTTGGAGTTTGCATTTATGTTCTGTCCAATAGAAAGCTAAAAAATTACACTAATAAAGTATTAATGGGATTACTAGGAGTCTCCATTTATTTTTCAAATAACTTCCTCACTAGCAGGTACGAAAGGTCATTAAAGATAAAATAATTGCTGTTTAAATAAAACAACCCTTGATTTTTTTTAACATTCTATGAACTGGGTTTGCTTCTAACAAATTAATCTCTACATTCAATTTTAACCAGCGTTTGCAGAGAGTCCTCTATTCTAAAAAGAAGCAGAAACAATGGGATTGTATGATGTAGGAGGGGTGGTTTATATTGTGGGTTTTTTACTCTTTGGCTTTTTCCCCTCGGGTTTGGTTTTGCAGCAGCTGGGTCTACCATGGGATCACGATTGTTACCCTTGATATATTTATTCCAGCTGTTTCACATTCATCAAAAAGATGTCCTGAGCTACAGAGATGTTAGTTCTCCGACCCTTGAGAAAAGTGTTTGCCACTTTCTCTTGCTACAGGATATAGACATGTATCAGGAATTTTACAAGCTGATTGGAAGTTCTTACTTGTTGAGGCTGTTATTCTAGGGTAATTTCATGGCAAAACTACACTCCATAATAAGCTTATTTTTTAAAAAGTCTTTACAATATCTGTCCTTTGCTAACTGAGGGTTATATGTGTCTGTGGCTTCTTTAAATCTTCAGTCTATCAGATTATTTAATTTTGGTTTTGATGTCTAGTGCAGTGTGGTTGCTAAAGTTTTTGTGGGGGTCAGTAGTCAGCATCAGTTTTCCTTGACTTAACTAAAAATTCCATAATTTATCTCTTGGAAGAAGGGAAATTATGTAATGAAAACAATTAGTTCACTTTTGCTATATATTTCAAAAGAAATTTAGCTTTAGAAAACACTTGAAACATATACCACTACAGTGTGTCCCTCCCCAAAATACTTTTGTATTCAGATGGCTCAAATAACTGTTTCCCAGTTATTTGAGATACTTGCCATGTCTCTGAATTACTCTGGCATGTTGGGCTTGGGATAATCTGCATGGGTCAGTTAAATAATTTGATAGCTGGTACAGCAAGGGCTAACTGGAATTCTCATTTGGCATTTTAGAATTGGACTAGTATGTAAATTAATTCTGAGGTTGGACTTAGGTAGACAACAATATTATATTGAGTTTGTTGGCAATCAAGACATACTAAATGGAAATAAGGAATGTAGATTTCAAAAATTGTATTGTTCTCTCTGACCATAACACTTCTAAACGCAAGTCCAAAGTAGTCTGTTGAGGTTTTGTGCTGGATTTTTTCAGCTTAAGCTCTGGAAACATGTTGATTCTGAATTAAATTGAGACATAACGATGAAATTTTTCTTTTACAACTTTTGGGAGTTTTAGGTAAGAGATTCTCAAAATTATTTGAATTGGGAACATTTTCTTCCTTTGGAATATGTGTAAGATGGTTCTGCAAGTTACCTGGTAATTCCATGCACAGAATAGCCAGAACTTCCACTTCTTTCTGTTCTTTTTCTTAAAATAGCCAGCCTGTATTCGGATAGGTACAAAACTTTGCAGATGTCATCTCCCCTTAGCAAGCTACAGGTTTGTTATTTTTCAGTGTGACAGTGAAGTTGGAATTTGATTATCAAAGGCAATGTTTTTATTATCAGGAACTTCATACAAAACATTCCTTTATGGTCTGTTTAGAAATTGGTTTTACATTTTACTCAATTGTATGTTATCTGTGTTGATTTAAAACACTTCCTTCCCGTTAATCCCAAGCATCATTTCTGCAAAGAAGACCTGCTTATGTCTAATGTAAAAACCCAGGTATCTGGGGGAAAAAAGGGATAGGAGCTCCATGCAATGTTCTTCTGTCTTGGGAACTATATCAGTGTAAAAGTGAGAGCGGGATGCCATGCATTTGGAAATTCACCATTTTGCTGACTTTGTGCAGTGCCATGTAAAGGAAACATGGACTCATTGTTCTCTCGTGGATCTCATGGAAAAGTCTGTTAGTTTTCTTTTTCTTACATGTAGATTCTAAGTTGCTGAGGCTGGTGGTGAGTAGTTGTGGTAAATGCCTCTGAATAGGTTGGAGCCTCACGGTTCTGCTCATGAGGGAAGTGCAGCCTGTAGAAGCGTGTTACTGCCAAGGGGTCTGTAGAACCAACTCATGGGGCTGTCACCACTGTAAAAACTTGCTGAAGCAAGTGATTCCACACAGAAACATTTCTGCTGTTCCACTTGCTATAGAATCCATCCTTTTTTACTTTCTGTCTGTGGTATTGCCAAGAATATTGTGGTCTCTGGAGGGTGTGTCATCCTGAGCCTAAGGAGTGCAGTAATACTGGATAGATGGCTGTGTGTAGCTGGACTCTTGTCTTGACAGTCATAATACTTCTAATATTGTGGACAGCTGAAAAGAATCCATGGGAAGCAATAATAAGAGGAATTTAAAATAATAGTTAAGATTAATTAAGAATGATAACTTTAAAAATTATTTTAACTGGAAACTTTTGTACTGATGATTTATTTATTTGATACCAAGTCAAGTGATCACTTCCTTAACTGAGAGAGATGTGGCTCTCATAGTGGGTCTATTAACGCATTTCTTAGAAAACAAACAGTAAATTTTGTACTCTCCTAGCAACAGCATGTGAAGTACAGTATTCTCAATTCATCAGCTTGAGAGAGAATTGAATAAACTGAAAAGAGAGCCCTACAGAAGAAAAATTGACATGGGTCAGAAATATCTCTCAGCTTCAGATTTATTTTGAAAACTTAAAACCTCTGTCAACTTAAAGCTTTTAAGCTGTTTATACAAATTAGTCAGTAATTAATTGAAATTTTCAGCATAATTGATTTTTTGTGCATCTCTAACATTGTGTGCATGTGTACCTCTGAGACTTACACATTTTGTATTGAGCATTTCACATCAGAGAAATTATATTTCACATGCAATACTTGTTTTCTTTCCCATTAGCTATTTATAGGTTTTATCACAGATGAAGAGAAGCACTCTCCGAATAAACTGCCCAGTCTTTGCAAACTGCTTTGGTTGATCACATCAAAATTAGTTAAATTTGCTCAGCTAGAAAATACTTCTCTTTTTGTTAAAAGACAAAAAAGACTCAGTCCCACCACTAGGAATTGCCAGAGATAAAGTTTGCTTCTTCTGATTTTTTCTTTTGTCAGCAAATCTCATGTTCTTTCTTTCCAAGGAAGCCTAAACCAAGGAAGTCAAACACGTAACACTAGGTTATATATATGTACATGAGTGTATGTTGCACATTGCCGAGTACAGAATTAAGTACAAGCTTCCTGACCATTTTGGGGGGAACTGTGCAGGTATAAAATCAAATATGGTGAAACGAAAAATTATGCTTTTGATTTATTTCAAATATAAAATATGCCAATCTTAATGCCTTATTTTAAGAGAGGCAATTCTTGTTGGTTGATTATTTTCTTTTTTAAATCTAATCAGTACTTTTATGCTTGTAATAATCCCTCACACCATAAATGGCCCAAAAAAGAAAGGGCTGGCATACATTTGCACATCTCCTTTGGCTACATAGTGTTTGCGGCTACTTGGAATGTTTTTCATGATGTTGCTCTGAAAATATGGACAAACATAAACACATTAATGGTGAGTGATGCCACACATCCATGCATTGCTGAGACACCAGTGGGACTAGCTTAGAGGCAGAGGGTTTGGGTCTGTAGAGGAGATGTGGGCAAAGAATTGTATTTTGTGGGCTTTACAGATGTTCAGAGCATGGATAAACTGGAGTTGTTAAAGAACACTTTCAAAGCAGAGGATGACACAGAAGCTGATTACAAGCCAGTAATGCACATCCTGGTTGAGCATGGGAATGGGCTCCCCTGGGAGTGGACACAGCACCAAGTCTGTCTGAGATCAAGGAGTGTCTGGACAGCACTCAGGCACATGGTGTGATTTTTGGTGGTGTCCTGTGCAGGCGTCCGGGAGCTGAGCTCCATGATCCTTTGAGTTCCTTCCAGCTCAGGATACTCTGTTGTATGATTCATGAATTGCTGTCTGAGCCTGTTTTGACCATGTGTGCTTTTGCCTTCTACGTGGTGGCCATTCCTTTAAGTTAAATAAGAAAGAAACCACAGTTAGGACTTCTGTTTCTGTGCCTGTTTTTGATGGGCCTGGAATAATTTCATTTAAATGAATCTTTTCTCCCCTATTAACAATTCCACATGTAAGCTAAATTCCATTCTTAACAGCCTACTGCATCTTTTAGGTAATTTCAATTCACAAGTCCTAGAAAATATATTGCAAGAATAATTACCTGAGATTTTCCATACTTCCACAGTGTGTTACCGAAAACACATCAAGTTAAAAATATTCTGCTCTTGGTTTTTTTATTTAATTATGTTTGAAGTAAACCAGACAATTCTAATACTGTCTGTGTTCAGTAGGTTTTACAGCAACAACTGTTTACTCAGTGTAGGAATAAGTTTGAAAGACTGTTTTTTGTTAAGCTAACTTAAGCTTATAAAAAATATAAAATATTTCCAAATACAATTAAACCTGATAAAACACGTCTTAAAATTTGCTCTTTTTCAACTCTGTAGTCAAAAAATTAACGTTTGTAATTGTTCCTCAAGTTGTTTTGTTGTAAGTACAAGCAGGGAATAGTATGTTTCTAAAAGCAGAGGTATTTTGAAGGAGATTGCATAGTGCATATGTAGAGGTGAACAATGCATGTGGCAAGGTACTCATGGACAGGCAGTGAAGTTACTGAGCACAATTAGGAAGAAGTGGGGTAGAGGAGCTGAAACCCTCTTGAAATGTAGAGGTTAAAAAGAGGTCAGGCACTGGAGTTCTTGGATCCACACTCCTTCCTCTTATCCATCCTTCCCCCTCCCTGCAGAGTGTTTTGGTTATGCTTTATGGCTTCAAAATTCAAGAAGCTTGTCTCCTGGCATGATTTGCTGCTGACATTTCATAAGAAAATTGATTGTATGAGATGAAAATAAATACTTCAGAAATATTTATGAATTTTCATCCAAAGCTTCATGGCTGCTAGTTCCAGGCCTCTGTTCTCATTTATTCTAACCCTCAGCCACGTTCCTGGTCTACATTCCTCTCTCTTCACAAAGTGTTTTATGTTCTATGATTTTTATCAGTATATGATGATCCAATAGTGCCTGAGATCTGCTTGGTGTAAAGAAAGTGGTTGTGTATGTCAGTATGATCAGTGCATGTGGTAAGGGAGCTCCACTGGGGGAAAACTGACACACAGCAGGTGTGCAAGGAATAAGCAAAAACATTTTACTATGATAAAGATCATGAAACTGAAGGCCAGAGAATGTCAACTATTTCTAAGACCCCTGACATTTTCATAAAGTGGTCTTATGGTACACGCTTGCCATCATCTGTTCAGCTGTGGAGGGTTTTGAGAAAAAAAAATATTAATTCAATGTTGCTGTCCTTGACAGAGTCCCGAAAATTCCTGTTACTGCATTAGAGTCTATAAGCTTAAAAATTAGTGGGAGGTGTCATTTGAAGTATTTTCTCCCAAAGCACTTGGTCTTTGTGCATTGTAACACATTTGGGGTTGTTTGTGAGTGGGATCAAACTTGCAGTTTGTTTTGAGGGGCTCGGAGTTTGTGTTTCTGAGCCCCACAGTATGGGGCTGAATATTTGCTACAGCCAGGTGTGATGCAAGATGGGCACAGCCTCACACAGACAGAGGTAAGCTCCACCAAAAGCATTTGTTCTAATAATTCTGGTGCTTTTGGGAAGAGGGAAAGGTCCGCTTTAAAAGCTGCACTTCTGAAGTTCTGTGTTCCCACAGACCTGCTGATCCTTTTGCGTCAGAAAAGACTTTTCTGAAATTACATGGGGTGTGGGCGTACAAAGAGGTTGTCCTGGATTTAGCAGTTGGATCTGGCATATCTTCTATTTAATGTTATCCTACCAAAAGTCAGGGATCTCCTTGGCATCTGAGTCAGATCAAGAGAGGTGACCGGTGTGTTTGCAGGTCAATTTGCTGAAAATTTCGCTCCTAGGAAAGAAGCTAGGAGGACCTGTTCCCAGTAGGAGCAGGCTGTGTGGAGTCTGCGCTGAGCAGAAGCCTTGACGAACCTCTGGTGAGTCCCCCAGCTGAGAGTGGGCCAGGCTCAGTGCCCAGCCCATGGAAGCCTCTGTGTCTGAACAGGAGTGAAAGAAGAGTTTTGCATCCCAACATGTGGTGTGACAGGAGGAATGGTGTTCAGGTGTAGCGGTATTGGGGCGATCTCCTGCACCCTCACAGGTAAAGCCTGCCTTTCATGGAGCCCCAAATGGAGCCTTTACAATATCATGGTTCTGCTTTCAGGGGCACAGAAAGGGCTCTGCAGGGAACAATTTGGTCCGTCACTTTTCATTTTAGTCCTTCCCAGGAACTTCAGGATGGTGCTCATGGGTTTCAGCTTATTCTCTGAACAATAACTAGTAAGATAGCCTTGAGTGCTGCAGATAAATAAATCCATGACTTTTCCAGTCTGGTGCTACTTTAAAGCCCTTTAGTGCTCTTTTTTAAAAAATTAGAATTAAACTGGTTGTATCACCATATTTTTGCTTTGGTGTATTGGTCTGGCCAGCTCAACTTCACAGCGGTTGGCACTTTTACCCTCTTAGAAAAAACCTTCTCACTACAGGTGTTTTTCTTTTTCTGTAAGGGGGTTCTAGAAGGTCACAGAAGCATGAAATCTATCCTAATTCAGCTTAGCTGCTAATCACAGAGAAAGAAAGGAAAGTGTGACTGAGTATTGAGTAAATGTCAGTTGGCACCTGTTTTCACAATCTCAATTTGTTTTTCTTCTCACACCATATTACACCTCTTAATTTAATTTGTGACTAGCCTTTTCTCATTCCAGCTGTCCAGGGCTGCAGGGCACACGTTCCAGCTGGTGTTACTGGGAGCCTTGCTCTGCCTGAACACTGAGCTGAGCAAATCACCCACGTCCCGCAGCCGCCCAGGATCTGGGTACTCTCTTGCTGCCTTATCTCACTTACAGGATGGTAACTTGATTCCCTGGATCTGAAATGGAATATGCATATTTCAAATACCTTTAAAAAGTCTTTCCCATCCTAACTATGTTGTTTTGGGATTAAAATGGACTTTAGGTAACAGAGTGGCCGATTCATCAGCTTTGCAATAATTACGGTGCTAATGTTGATTTAAGTTTGTTTTTTTGAAGAGAAGGTTCCTAATGGCATTTGCAGAAGGGTGGGCTGCCTGGCAGTTGTACTCTGAGTGTGTCACATGTAAGGGCTGCATTCTCCTTCTCTCTCGTGTGAAAGTACAGGAAAAACAGCAGGGCTGGAGAAATCCAACATTCCACCCCCATGCCCCAGAAAAGTTTAAGACAGTCCCAGAGTGACGTTCAGAGAAGTAGCAAATTCAATTTTTTGGACCTTAGGCTATGATAGCTTAATCCTTCCTCTCCAGAACAGCTATCTTCAAAAATAAGATGCATGACTGTCTGGCAAAATTAAGAGACAGACTGAGAGATGATGAATTTGTAAGATACAGAAGCCAGTGTTATCGCCAGAGCTTCTCTTTGTGTAGATTTTGGCATTCCAGGTCAAGAAAGAAGGAAATTGCTCAGCCCTGCCCTTCCTGAGCAAATGTTTCTCATCTTCTGTCAACTCTCTGAATTTCTAAAAATTATAGTGTGTGTATGTTGAAGTGCATATTATTATATAGGCTGTTAATTTGCAGTATAGAAGCTAATCTGCTACCAGCTCTGACTACCACTGAAACCTGCTAGCTAAGGATACTTCCATCGTGATAAGCTCAATTTTTTACAGGAGTCATTGTCACAGTTTCTCTGACTACTGTTTGCAATTTCTCCCATTTTAATTTGGGAAAAGTTCTGTATAGTAGTATGGTCCCTATTTCAAATGATGCTGCTTCTTTTCCTCTCCAAAAGTTGTTCCAGAAAGTAAATATGTTATCAGTTGTCTTTGAAGAAGTAGCCAGATTGAAAATGGGCTCTAAATTGAAGAGCTGCATGAGGGTTTTTTTGTTGACAGTTTTTGTTTGTTTGTTTGTTTGTTGTTGGGGTTTTTGGAAGGGGGGGGTTGCGTCTTTGGATAGAAAAATTTGAAAAACATTTAATTTAAAAGCAGTTTTGATCAGTACAAACTGTGGTTACAGGTGGTATTGGCAAGGAAGGCATCAGACACATGGTCTTGGAGGTGAAAAAGGGCAAAAACCTCAGTGGGAGTGGCTGTCAGCCCTGCCAGCTCACAGAGGCTGTTTAAGGAGGTACTAGAGAGTCTTTCTCATTTTCCTAAACCCCAAACAATTGCATTGTTTGTATTAAAGATGACCCAATATTAAGTTTCATTTCAGCAGGTCATTCTCTATTGTCCTTCTCTATAATTTTCTTGGCTTTATGTAAAAGCTCCTGGTGGGCAAAGGATCTGACATCTATTGAAATGTTACCCCCATTCTGCATGTATTTCATGGATGTGGGATAGATATTTGAGAAGAAACCATCTTTCAGTCTTCAGGTTTTGATTTTTAGTAAGTCTCTGTTTGCACATGATGACTAAAGAGGAATTTTTAGAAAAGTCACTCTTGTCACAGCTGGTGACTGCTTGAAGCTTGAAACTTAACATGTGTTGAGGCTATCATCATATAGGTTATTGCAGCTTGCTTTGTCCCCCAGCCTTGGCAAGGGCAATCCTACCTCTGCAGAGTACTGCCACAAAGACCGTATGTTTAACTGGAGCTATTATAAATTTCTGCTTTTCTTGCTGTAGTTGCTTTCAGAGTATACGATCCTTTTAGTCCCCCAGAACCTGTGGAAGCAGTTACAGGAAAAATTAAGCTGCAGAAAGATCCCATAACAAGGTCAGAAAAGTACACTTTGGCAGTTTTTGGCAAATGGTATTTAAAAAAACCTCCACATGCTCATTTTGATTTGCAATAGTCCTTTTTTTTTTTTATTTTTTCTCCAAAAAACTGTCCCAGCCTGTACTACTTTATAGTTCTCATAGACCTGCTTCCTGTGTACAGCAAACACACTCTGAGCAAATGTGAAGAGTCGGGTGCCCAGGTGCGGGGTGGTGGCTGCTTCTGCAGCTGGTAGGAGACCTGGGTCTGCTCATAGCATCACCTTCCTAATCGCCCCGGTACAGTGCAAGAGAGAGATACATCCACCAAGTAATGGAAATTAGTTTTTCTTCATTTTTCTGATGTTTGCTGTCCTTGTAGTGCCTGATATTCAGCAAAATTATTCCACAGGAATTGGAAGCTTCTCTGTTTTAAATTTCTGTATTTCTTTTTCATCTCTCCCAGTCTTGCAGGTTTGCCATAATAGAATCATTAGACTGACTTTTTTTTTTGCCTATATTTAATTATATTTTGTGCTGATTGCCATTACTTTGAGTCAAAAATGTGCAGATGGAAGTACCTGATTTTTACAGATTTCTAGCTAAACTCAGAAAGTAGATGGTTTGTATAAAATGTTGGAAGAGATTTTTGACTTGCTGGCAGTCTTCCCTCTCTCTGGCCTCACTTTTCCATCTTTATTTTAACCCTTCCATTGAACCCTGCCCTTTCAAGAAGGTATCATAGGGCTGATACAGCAAGTAATTTTACTTGTGTACCTATTGGGGATGGCAGAAATGTCAGGTAAAACTTCAGTGTGTGCAGGTTAATCTGTAGAGGCTGCTGAATTTCTCTTCCATTTTCTCTAATGAAGGATGCTGCTGCCTAAGATTGTCACACTGAGATAGGGAAAAGTGAAAGTTGGAAGAGAAGTAAACACTGGGAAAATTTATTTGCCTAATTATCCCTTATGGGAGCAGGCTGGATTGAACTTCCTAAGATCCTTTCATATTCTGGTGAGCTTTTATTTTTCTAAGTCCAGAGAAATTCCCTAACAGTAAAACAAAGACTAAGGCACTTGGCTTTAAAGTAGGACCACTTAAAAATAAGTATTCCACTTTTCCTGCAGTAACAGTTGCTATTCTGAGTATTTCAGGCCCCACGCATCTTGAAAAGTAATGAGGAGCAACATCCAAACAAAGGTTGCAAGAAGTGGTGCATCCTTTTCCTGCAAGGAGGAAGAGGCTTCTCTTGAAAGGAACCATATATTCCATCAAGAGAAGCAAGAAGGTTTCCTGGTTGAAAGTGCAGCCAGATTCTCTACAGAAGAAAATACAGAGGTTTATTTTATCAGCTCTGAGTAACTGACTTAAATCTATGAAATGAGACTTCTGAAATAATCACTTGTTTTAGAAGGTCCCTATGGATACTGCAGTGTCTGTAGGACTTCTCTGTCAGATCTGAGCAATGCTTGTCCTGTGTCTCTTAAATTGCTGACACACAGCTCTACTCCCAGCCCAGCATGGTGGGGGAAGAAGGTGGTAAATCTGTTACTGTGTGGCAAAAGAAGAGCTACAGAGCTGGGGAAGGCTCTGCAGCACAGACCTTCTATTTTATGAGGAGGGAGCTGGGCTTGTTTACCCTGGAGGAGGCTCAGGGGAGACCTTACAGCTCTCTACAAGGGCCTGAAAGGAGGCTGTAGTGAGGTGGGGGCCAGTCTTCTCTTCCAGGTAACAAGGACAAGAGGAAATGACCTCAAGTTGCACTAGAATAGGTTCAGATTTGATATTAGGAAAAAATTATAATGCGAGCATGTTGTCAAGCACTGGCACAGGCTGCCCAGGGAAGTTGTGGAGTTGCCATCCCTGCAGGTATTTAAGAGATGTGTAGATGTGGCACTTAGGGACATGGTTTAGTAGTAAACTTGGTTAATGGTTGAACTCTATGATGGTAAAGATCTTTTTCAACCTAAATGATTCCATGATTCTTTGAAATTTGTCTGAAGCCTCTGCTGCTGGAAGGACATGGCCAGGGCACTCCCCCGTGGATCTCTGTCTGAAGGACTCCAGTCCTGCACTATTTCACTGCTTCAGCTATCTGTGTTCACTTGGATCTTTTTGCATGGCTGAGAATTAAAATAGGTGTTCAAGGTCTTTTGATGGCAGTACCTAATAACTGAGACCTGCTGTTTGTTCAAGCTACCTTTGCTAATTGTGCCCCCCTGCCTCTTTCTGTTCAGGTTTTGTAAACGTGCATTTTTAGGTCAGATACGCTTCACTACCAAGTCTACTCGTTAAAGGAAACTTCTCAGCCTCTGGTTTTTATGGCTGACTGCCCTAACTTAAACACAGATGCAGGTTTCCCTGAAAGAACATCTCTTCCAGGGCAATTGTGACTTTGCTTTTAGCTGCTGACTCCTGTACCAGTCTCATGGTGTATAACTAAGGCAGGAAATACATGACTGTAGTTGTTGCCTGTCTTGTGCTTGCCCTTGTTACTGGCAAGCTCTCAGACAAATGAAATGTTCAGAGCAGTATGTTTCTCCCAATGTTCATTGCCAAATCAGGGTTTAATAACTGGTAGCATTTGAGCACCTTTAGACAGAAATCTGTTCTGTCTCTGTTGAGCTAAAAGTGCAATTAATAAGTGTAACTGCATTTATTTAAAAGTTTAACCTTTTATGTAAAAAACTTCTTAAGTAATACTCAGACTGATGGATATCAAGCATTTGTTGAAAAGCGAGCTGGACTTTTCATGTCTAATCTAAGCACACTGAAATATAGCAATATTATCTAAATTCAAGGGGAGAATTTGTTTTGGTTTCTTGTAAAGTTTAGCACAGTGGTGGCCTCCCCCCAGCATTTCCCCTCACGGAGAAATGGCTGCAGGGCTTTCTGGCAATGCAGAAAGAAGTATGCTGCTGCTTTTTCTTTTCTTATATTTACCAAGAAGGAGGAGTGCTATCAGCAACCGTGACAAACTTGAGCAGAGGGCATTTCCCAATGACCTGATGACTGACTGGTTTTAATGACCCTCAGCTTTTCTCTGGGTCATTAACTCTCCTAGGTAGTTATTAATCCCCAGGAAACATCCCGGGTCTCAATGTTCAGTGTTTAAAGACATGACAGTCTCTTGCAAATGTTTTTCCTACAAAGCATCCAAAAAACATATTCAACTAATTTTTTTTCTTTCCAGATGTTAAAGCATTTTTCAGTGTCCAGGAGGAATCTTCTCTTATCTTAATGATTTATTTTGGTCTTATGTTGAGTTGGTATGCAGCTAGTGTACATCTGTGAATTGAAGGTTTCCACACCCTCTGGTCTTGGGGCCTTTAGTTTCATTTCATTAAATGAACTGCAAACATCTGTGCACAACGTAATGATTGTTGTGCTTTGAAACATAGAATTTATTGACCTAATTCTTGCCTTCTGTCCTTTACAGTCACTGTGCTGTACTGATGCCCAGAACACCAGCATCTTGCAGGGGACAGAGGGATTGATGCTGCAAAAGGCACAAAACCATCCATTAACTATTGGAGCCAGGGGACGAGGAACCCTGGGCCTCAGCGGCCACAGCATGGCTTGAATGGATGGTGCCTCAAAGCACCAGAAACTCTTTGATTCTACTCTTGTGTGCTCTTATTTCATTTAATATAGGACTGCTGAGAGTTATCAGGATGGTTATTTGAAAATATTTACATGATGATGAAAAAGCATCTGCAGCAAGGCACAGCTGAGTCCCAGAGAAAACAGCCCATTACAGGTGCACCACACACCTGATTTAGAAGTAGTGGGAATCCTGGCACTCAGCACATCATGGGACACTGCTGAGAAGCCTCAGCTCCTGGTGCTGTCTGTGGACAAGCTCTTCCTTTAGTGTTGAATGTTTTGGAATCTGACATCTGAAATGAAATGGTTTGTTACTAATGGTAGACCTCTGTAGAGACTGATCTCTTTGTTTTACACAAAGCTTGCAAGAGGAAGTCCTTTTCTCCAAACACAGAACTTCTTGAAACATTTCTGGGGTGCAAAATACCAAGTTCTGTCAAGTGTTGCCTGTGTTACAGTAATCCCTCTGGAGAGCAGAAGCACAGCTGATGCCTGTGAAAGCTCCCAGTAAAACTGTTCTCTGTGGTACAGCTCTGTCTCTTGGTGTGTCTCTGTCTACACAGGACCTTGGAAAGGCAGAATGGCCAAACTTTCCCAAAATGCACAGAAATGCTGTGGCAAAAGAGTAGAACTTGGGGAGTGAAAAATCGTCCTAGACTTGTGTTTCCTCTGGTTCAATAGGGATCACAGAGTTTGTTGTGCTAAATCTCCCACGTCCTTCACTGGGTAAGGTGCTGCAGGTGGGAACAAGCCCTGTGTAAGAAGTGGCTCCTTCCTCTTTATTTGTAGGAGAGTATTTTCATTTTTTCTGCAAACCAGGACTGAATTACTTTGTAGCATATGCATTTTTTTTTTTTAATACCTATTCAAACAACCTTTTTGTGTGTTCAGACACCTATTAATTTTTTATTTTACTCCAGGTTCCTCCAGGAAGCAAAGTTTACAGCATCTTTCCCATACAGAACTCCTCTGTGCTCATTTTGTGAGGAAGGCAAATCCCACCTCCTGTAAAGAAAAAAGAGCTTTCTGTTGAACCTATTTTCACTTTAAAAGTCCTGCCTATAAAATAGGTCTGTGATCAGTTTCTCAGCCCTAAATGTAATTATAAATAAAAGACCTATTGCAAAATAATTCTACTTACCAAGAACAACTTTTAAAAATTATATTCTTTTCAGTTGGAATGCTCAATTTTAGTATATCTTTATTTCTAGAGATGAAGGGGTTTTTTTCTCTTTTGATGTTTTGCCTACAATAAGATGTAGCGGACAATTCAAAACTGAGTTGGTTTTCATTATTTGTTCTACAGGCGGGCACAGGTCAAAGTCCTGATGCTGGAGTCAGGCTGAAAACAGCACACGTATGAAACAAGATTGCCACCTCCTGGTTGGAAACTCAGCTGGATTGGATGCACTGCAACATATTTAAACAGATTTTAGGTGACAGTGTTACTGCCTGCTTTTCTGGCTCTGTGCAGGCCAACTGCATGCCTTGTCAAAGACTGTGGGGATCTCTGGGAGGGAGTGTCACACAGGGAAGCCACCACAGTCCTGTTTATTGCCTTTAGTCAGCTCTGTGTCCCCTTTTAAGCCCCAGAATCCAGGGGGGCATACATAATGAAAAATTTAAAGATATTAAGTAATTATAGCTGTGGGAAATTCAACCAGTTAGAGCTGTCCTTTATGCATTAAAAATGGAAAAATAATTGTAGTGCCTCAAATATTCCTATGGTGGTAAGATAGGGCAAATATTTAAATATTAGGCCTCCTTAAACTATCTCTTGGAAAAAAACAGTGGTGGGCAATGTAGATGTTTACCAGTAGCACTTTGTTTTCAAAATTTTGTACTAATTTCCCAGTTTGGTGTCTGGAAATGAAGCTAACAAATACTGTTTTAAGCACTGTGATATCTCCCTATTCAATGTATGGTGATACGGGTAAACATTTGCAGTCCTATTCAGCTCCAAACCAAGGGTAACTTCCTCAACAAGTAGGAACTGCAATATCAGAACTGAATCACTTCACTGATCTGGTATTTTTCTAGTGGAACATGAAATTTTACATTTACATTCCTACTGCAGATATTATTTTTTAAGACATATATTTAACCATTGGCATAAGACAGTCTAAAGAAAGAGAAGCTACAGACCTTAAGACAAAATATTTTATAAACAAACTATATCCCTAATGATTTTAAAGGGAGTGTTTTTCAAAACTGGCTGGCTGGGACCACTGTGGGTGGAGACCCTTGCTGCAGGTCCCCTGTCCTGGCAGGTGCCTTTGCCTTGGCCACGTGCAGGGGTGGTAGTGGCCAGTCCTCTCCCCAGCTGCCCAGTTATGAATGTGCTGTCTCTTGGCTGCTGGTTCTCTCTGGGACTGATCTCTCCCTCTGGACACTGATACCAGGGACAAGTAACACTTTCAGTTCTTTGCCGTTTTCACTAAGACAAAATTTTCTTCTTGCCCTGTCACCTCAAAGGGCCACACTTGCTGCCAGCTGTTTTCTGCCACCCAAATGATACCTGAAATGGCACTTTTGCTTTAACATCATAATTAAAAATTATTTATGAAGGCTGAAGTTACTTCCTTGACCTTTTCTGAACTGTAAGGGAAGAGCAGACAGACTGTATGGAAGTTGTATAGCCATACGTCCAAACTAAGGAAAAATCCACTTATCCAAAGTGTATGAGCAGTGGCTAAATACTTTATCATCCAAACAAGACTTGGTAAATTCCATTTACCTCAACCACCCTCTAAATGCGTTAGTGTGCTGTATTTTACCTGATGCATTTAATTTGAATGAGTACAAATATTAATTTATGGCTCTATATTACAATATCTCTTTTCAGGTTAACTGAGCTTGTCTCTACTCCCTACAGCCTACTGAAATTCTCTTACATTGTTACCTGGCCATAAAGAAAAGCTGCAGAATAAAACTTACCCATGAGAGAAACCTTTTCAATGGAGTCCAAAAAACTCCAAACAGTTCAGAAACTTTGTTAATGGAGTCAAGAAAATGGATGTAGAAATAACACAGAGGGTGATAATTACTTATTATTGCTTATTGCTGAAATAGAGGATAAAAAAATTCCCAAGCTTTTGAGAACTGGACCTTTCCAGTGCTCAGAGGTGACTCTGTTTTTATCCAGCATTTTTTCTGGAAACTGAAATATCCTGCTGCAGTGCACACCATGTGTGAGGTGCCAGGTCTGAAAGAACCCTTGGTGGTGAGAGGACTGAGCCTAACAGTCTAAAATGTGTTTAAACTGATGGATGTTGGAGGCTGTTAATGCTCCTGTGTAGTTTGTGTGACAGGAACATCCAGCCACAGTGTGGCTGCAAGGTCTCAGTTGCAGGGTTAACCTCACACTTGCTCAGTGGGGTACAGCTGGTTGTGTGCAGCTACAGCAGGACAAGGCTCACACTCCCTGTTTCCTTCCCAAGTCTGGGCAAATAGCTGAAGGAGAGATCTGTGGTGTTATTTATCTGCTGGGAGTTGGACTGAACTGCCTGACTCACTTAGCAGAGGTCATTACTTGGAGATTTGCAGCTGTCTTAGTCTCATTGCTGGGAGGAAGACTTTAGACTCTCAGCCATGAAGCACTTGCAAAGTAATGCATTAACTCCTATTAAATTCAGCACTTGTTCTTCCTTTTTCAGGGTTTGCTTGGTGAAACAGCAAAATGGAAGTGTATGCCTGGAGACAGAGCTATAGCACTAGGCAGTACTGCTGAAAATTTGAGGAGAGATGCCAACTAATTAACACATCCAAGCAGCTTAGCTTTCCTGCTGGGTTACAGCTGCCAAGGCACTATTCAAGGAGCTGGTTGGGAGCACAGTGGTGCTCTGTGCCTCTCTCTGAACTTTTGATATGCGAGCAAGTGACAAACTGGAAGAAGAAAAACATTCAAATAAATACTTTTAAAGGACCTCAGGAATTACTCATAAGCACAAGCTCCTGTGAATATATGATTTTTAAAGAATGTCCTGCATGGAAGCATTGAAAATTTGCTTAATATTGAAGGGTTGATTTAGGAGGGATTTTAATCTCTAATATTTATGATTCTGACACCTTCTAAGACTCAGATTTGTCCCATCTCCTATTTCATCATCTGAGATCCAGATTTTCAGAAGTAATTAAACTGTTAAGTGTATTTCAAAACATAATTCTAAAGGGCTCTTGGTCATTTGGAAACCCAGTGCATGATTTACTCTCTGAGCAAGGCTGGAGTTTGTCCTGTGGGAAGGCTGGGACACACATGTGAATGGGCCTTTCTTTTCTGTGACAGACAAATTAGATATGAATTGTGGACTTCATAAGGCCTTGCAAGAGGTAGTGCACCTCTCCCCAGTGTACTGGGTACCTGTCAGACCTGCCCTGGCATCCTGGCCTCTCCTTTTCATGTCTCACATATGGCAGTGTCTGCCATTAGCTCTATTTTGTAGCTAGACCACAGACCACTTAAAACTGTTGCTCATGATGTGCATGATCTTCACATCAGGGAAAACACCTCAAGGGGAGCAGGCTCTGCCCTTTCATGGGCAACCATGAGGTCTTCACTTTGACAGAGCAGTGCCACAGCTGTTTCTTATTTTGGCTTTACTTTGCTTTGTCTCTCCATAGGCTGGTGCTGGATACAGACCATGCCAGCCCCTGGCTGCACCCACTGCATCCACAGTCCATGGACAGACAAGCTGGAGGGGTCTTCAGGAAAAGTAACCCAAGAGAGCACAGGCGTACAGCAGGGCCTGCTGCTTTCCTTTGCTATCCAAAAAAAAAAAAAATCAGCTTTTCTTTCCACCTTTGTCTTTGTAATCAGCCTTGTGAATCATTGGCTTGCTGGCCAAGCCGATGTTAGAGATCAGGGCAGGTTTCAGTGTGTTCTCCTGTACCAGCAGTCTTTGTGAGAAACCCTTGGCTGGCACATCTGCCCTCCCTGAAACTGTGTTGTCTTCAGTGGAAAGCACTGGATGGTGTGTCCCAAGTCATTAGCTCTTCAGGTTAAGAAAAGGTAGGCTCCAACTTCAGTTCCCATCATTTTTGCATTTTTTTCTCAATAAAGATCAGCAAACCTACTACATGGGCTATTACTTTAAGTTTTATTAATCAATAAGTAAATAGATACAAACAAAAATGTATCATATATTATTACTATTATTGCAGTTCAGATTCTCTACCTAAACATTTAGAAATGTCAAGCTTAAGGTACAAATTTGTTATTTCTTCTTCTCCCCATGCTGTATCTTTCAGTTTATGAAGTTTTATCACCATTCAGGGCAATATAAATGTAAAGTGATATATCTACATGCTGCATTTTGTGCACTTAATTTCTTTTGGAAAAATTTCTTTCCTGCTTAACATGACAAAACATGTCAAGTTAAACCCCAGAAGAGCTCTTAAAGAAGGAGAGATGTCTGTTCTGTCTCTCTTGCAGAAAGATGTCTGCAACAACTATAGTAGAAAATACTGATGGGCTTTTAATTCACTGTTGGACTCATAGTGCCACCTAGTGAATAGGGAAGAATTAGCCACCTTATACAACCCTCTCTTAAATGAATTTATTTTTTACAATTATATCATAAAGTTTGAAGAAGTAGCTTTTGAAAGTAAATATAATTTTGTTGGATTTCAAGCTAGAAATGCTCAGGCATTAAATAACAGGTTGTATTTAGCCTTGTGAAAAGACTTGTCTACTTGATAAAGTATTGCCACAGGGTGATATATATCATGTCATGGCCTTTTTTTCCCAGATATGCAATTTCCCAGAAAGCCTGAGCAAGTTATTTTTTTGTGGCCTCTTGAAAGTTATCCCATTCTGTGTCTGTGCAAACTTGTTTTATGCTCAATCCTGATCAAGGGGTAATTTGTGCATTTAATATTCTTAAGTGACATTTTCACTGGTGAGATTTAAGGATATGAAATCAGAAAATTAAGAGCAGATGGGCTATTTTTCTGTTTATTTGGTGGGTTTGTTTTGTTTCATTCTGTTTGGGGTTTTTTTTGTTGGTTTTTTGTTTGTTTGTTTAGGGGTTTTTTTGTGGTATAGGTTTGATTGTTTCTTTGGGTTTTTTTTTTTGTAAAAGGAACTTTCAGATGTCAGATTTTGATTTGTGATATTAATCCATATTTTGTGTCTGTCATCTCTGGTGACTGCTTTCTGCTTTGTGTAACTTTGCAGAGATATGTGCTGTAAATATTTGGTCTTACACACAGAGAAGACATATTTAGGATTCCTTTCTATAAGCACAACTTGGGTGAATGCAAACACGTTTTTTAAAGTATTTGCTTTAAAATGTGCAAACAAAAAAGGCAGCAATTCAAGTAATGTAGAAGGAAAAGAAAGAAAAAAAGATTATCTTTTTGTATTTGGCAGAAGTATTTTTTGTATTTTTTTTTTCTTCCATTTAAGCCATCTGAAACACACTAAATTCTTACTGGAAACAAGAACACTTACCATCAATAACCTTGATGTGTCACAGTGTTTGCTTCCTGCTTGGAATATTTGTCTTTTGCAAAAAGAGAGATTCTTAAAAAAGAAAAAATTTTTGGTAGCTTTCATCCACTAGTTTGAATTATTTGTGAAAAAAGTCTGCATTTCATTCTTGCAGTTTTTGTTTATTTTGGTAATAATTGCTGTCATTTCCCTTCTTATACCATTGTCCGTGTACTAGGATCTCTCTGCCTGTAGCTGATTGAAAATAAAAGCTCCCTTGTGGCTCCCTTGTATCTCACTGTTGTGGGATACCTCTGATCCAGTTGTATGTTATTTTTGGTTTTTTCCCCCTCCCCTGCTCTGAATAGATTCCTTTGGTGAATTTTACTGGGATGTAGAGGTTTGTGATTACTCTTCTAGGCAGTTATTTCTCAGCCAGAAATAATGGAGCTGACCCTGTCCCCAAGTGCCTCAAAAGGCACTTCCAGGTTGGATGAACCCCTTTTTGAACGGGGCCATGGCAAATTGTTGTAGAAAGGAAATGCAATTAGGGAAACATCAGCCTGAGCTCTTAGATATGAGTCTTCAGAAAAACCAACCAACAACAGATGCACAGTCTATTGCTGACCTCCAAGGTCAAAAACTGGCACATTTAAGAGAAAAATGCTTTGGTGACTAATGGAACCCTTGCAGTAACATCCTTTCCCAGCCCTGAAGAGTAGCCATTTCAGCTTCGTCAGAAAACTGCCTCTGAATTGTATCACAGCCCTGAGAACTAACTCTTTCAAAGAAGAAACAAATTCTAAAGCATTCAAAAGCATCTGTGATCTTTTATCTTTACCCATACTGTGGTGAAAAGAGTGTGTGCACTCTGGGCATGCTATGAATAGGGATGCAATAAGTGTACTGGCAGGTATTTTTTTCCAAGGAGGCCATTCTATTTAATGCACTGAATCTTACTCCTATGAGGTTAGATTTCAGATATAAAACTAAAAAATAGGAATTTAGAGTTCAGGTGACTTGTTGTTACTTTAGTAACTCCCTTGTGAAAAATGTGCATTTGTTTTAATGTCAGAATCTTCCATGACGTAGTCCTGTTACACTAACTAGCCTCATGTACTAATATATTTGATGATACTGATCATCATATAATTTTTCCTCTCCAATGTGTGTATTTTTAGGGTGTAATAGGAAGACAGAGAGTTCAAATTCTTAAGATTTTTTGAGAGTTTCAAAATGAATGTTGCATTTTTCTTTAATGTTTTAGCAATGCTTTACTAAAATCTGCAGTTCTTGTCGCCACACAATGCTAGAAAAACAAAGTAGAAAATGGTGAGGATCACAGACTGGGGAAAGGTTCTGGCACTAAATGTTTATACACACAGCACAGAACAGGCAGCTCCAATGGGATGGAGACAGATACCTTTCAAACCTGTTCTTACTGAGAGCCAGCACAGGCCTTGACATGGGATCACACAGCTCAGACACTCAGAGAGGCCGTATTTGTTTGGCTGCATAGTCAGAAAAAAGACATTTCCTTGTCCACTGATGAGTGCAACCAACTGCTTTCCAGGTGTTGTCAAGTTAAAAACAATTTCCCCAAGCTGGGGACAGAATTTTGTGTTATATCCCTGTTCTTAAACGCCCCTCCTAAGCTATCATTCCTAAGCTATCAACCATTGAGAAAAGTGGTGTTTGAGCAGCTTCTCATCGTGGCTGCCTAGAGAGCTCACTTGGCAAATACAAGCCCGTTCGTGATTCCCTCACCCAAAGTGGTGGCATTTTTCCTTTCCCTGTTTGTTGGTCTGGGTCCATCCTGAAGGAGCAGGTTCACCCACCAGAACAGCAGCTTGGCTTTTAACATCCACTCTGCAATAAGTCCACTTCACACGAATATATCTAAATCAATCAATTAATAAATGAAGTTAATATGTTTGAAGTGCTCTGCTGTGTTTTGCTAGTTTTGCTGCTTTTGGTGCTAGCAGTGTTTTCAGAGGCACTTCAGCTTTCTGTGTACTCTGTCAGCTTCTGTTTGCCTTCCAAAAAAACAGCCCCCACATAGCTAACCAAAGGAAAGAGACTGTCAAGAGGATTTCAAGGCCATTTAATTTTTGTCCTTTCCAGCTGAGATAACTATCTTTGGTCCTAAACAACTGTAGTCAGATGGCAACTAGGGACTGAAATAATTTTTCCTATGAAAAATATACAAAGGGTCATGTATATTCACCATTGGTTTCAGGCTACTGTAGGCAGCTTGCTTCAGTACTCTTCAGAGGGTCAAAATCAGAAGCCTAGACTTTTAAATGCAATGCACATGGATATACATATTAATATGCATAACCACAAACAATCACTAGTGCTGATGTGACTCCAGGGAAAATTCATCTTGCTTCCTTAACTTTGACTTGTGTGCCAGCTAGAGCTGATATTTCTGTGTGTCTTTCTTGTTTATATGCACACTGTGTTTCTAGTCTGAGTGAAGGAGCAGGATTATGTTTTTGTGGTACTGCATTTGTCTGCTCTGCTGAAGCTGATGCTAATGGTGGAAGCATGTAAAGTTTAGGCTGACTTTCCTGAGCTGCTCTTATCAAACAATGCTTCTGCTTTGGCATCCAGTAAGTGCCCTCATACACAGCTTTCATAATAATTCTCAGTGACTCTTGCTGAGAGACTCTCAAGAGATATTCCTACTGGACCAGGATGTGCAGAGAGATGTTGGAAACCTCAGCCATAGGCTGGCTGATGCTGTGACCCTGTGGATGGCATGTCTGTGCAGGCCTACAGTAGCTGATGGCTGAAAGATAACTTCTTTTCCACTGCTGGATGGCATTGTGTCTTAAGGCAGAAAATTCTGCACAACTCTATGCTTATTTTTATCACCATATCTTTTCACTTTGTTTTAGCAACTACTTCTTGTTGTTGGTGCTGTTTTGGTTTTTTGCTTTTTTTCCAAACTGGAACATGCTTTTGTATTCTGATGTATTCTGTATTCTGTTATTACTATGGCTCACAATATGGGGGAAACCATGCTTTATTTATAATCACTACTTTCGAAAGGTAACTCGTAGCCTTAGGCTTGAAACTTCTATGAACACAATCTAACGATGTGCTGATGGGCAGAGTTGTACTTTTGGAAAGCTTTCATTCTGTTGCAGAACTTTTCAAAAAGGATGACTGCTTGAGAAGTTTGCTAGGTGAAAAAGATGACTTGGGTACTTGAACATGTACCTTCAAATTGAAGTCATCCATTCACACACTTCTTTGGCAGGCTTATTAGTAATGCATCTAGCTCAAATCTAATCTTGTCTCATTGAGGGCTGGGATGGGGAGAGAAAGGAAAAGTTACACAAGGAGCAAAGTAGAAAATTTATGGCTTCAGCTGACAGAGGTTTGGCACAATAGGCTGACTTCAAAGTGTACTAATACTCTGCAGAGATCAGTAAACATGATTAATATATAGTCTGTGGGATATTATTTTCTCTGTGTGTGAAGTTATATAAAAACAAAAACAGCTTTTATATTTAATGTCTAATGTATTCCATATGAGGGAGTGTGTATCTATATGCTCCCACAAAGGGACAGATTGGGGACAAAGTGCACATGCTGAGTAGTAACTTAGTCTGCAAATAGTGCAACAGCACTCTTCTAATGAGAAAATAATTAGCATGAGTTTAAATCTCCCCTATCAATGTGTTTAGAACACCAGCAACGTGTTTCTCCAAATTTTCTCCTCTGTGGTCTCCTATTGGTCTCTTATACAGGTTCTCTCTCTATTTTCTCTCTGGTCTCCTATTGGTCCCCTTTAACAGGCAGCCTGGGGAACCATGTAGCTCTGATGTTAATTTTTATTCTGTGGTGGGTCTGCTGTGTCAGACTATGTGGTCTGTGCTACTCATGCCAGTGTGGCTTTACTGGAAGATCTTTCCCAGGACCCACTCTTCCTTTGTGCATCTTTTTTTAGCTTAATGGGTGATACATCTCATCAGTGGATGCTATGAGCCTAGAGCAGTGCACTGGTGGGTCTTGTGTCTCACACTGTAATCATGCTCTGATTCAGGTGTCCTGAGTCATCTCTTCATCTTCCTTTGCTTTCTTTAAATGTTAACATTTATGGGTTTTGTGAATTTGTATTTTGTAGACTTAGAAGGGTCTTCTTTAGATATTTGTAGAGCAGTTAAACTACAGCCTTTCTCCTATCTAGCTAAGGGTATAATCTGTGCTGTTCTGTTACCATTGGTCTTTCAGCTGGCACAGAAATTTGGTGTCTGTAAATGGCCATGTCATTTCCCTGCAATTCTCTTACTTCCTTTTACAATGGTGGGGGCAAGGGGAAGAATGTGTTTGCTTTCTTCTTCCATTTCTCCTTGAAATTATTTGTACCAAAGCTATATGCTGTTAAATTGTAAAACTTCCCTGTTTCTCCTCCTTTCCTCTGCAGCTGCTGAACAGTTGGCAGCCAGCTGCAGCTTAAAAGGAGAATTTTGATGGCGTTTGTGATTTTCTGCTGGCATTGAGGCCAGCTCTGCCTGCTGTCCCACTTGGGTTTGCTGGGCTTTGTGCAGCATATGTGTGCACCCTGTGCCCTAACTGCTGTAATTACTGTGAGCCTGGAGAACACAGCCTTTTCCTACTGTTAAATAAAATACCTTGGCCAGCCATACCATTGAGTCAGCTGTCCTTTCATCCACAGGCACTGTTTGCCATGGCCTGTCAGTGTAAGCAGTGTAAGGTGCTATATTTTCCTTCATTCAACTTACTGCTCCTTTGAAAAGAGCTGCTGTCAAATGTAAGACATTAACTTGTGAAAACTAAACAATGAAATAGTGTAGAACCCAAACTGAAGTCCACAAAATGCTTGTATGTGATGCGCAAAAAATTGTCCAGTTGTGCAGTGTGGATTATCCCATTCTTCTCAAAAGGCAAAGTAAATTTCCATCTTTTCTAATAGTAATGTGGCACAACAAATTTTTATAACAGCAATAAACAAAATATCCTTTCCCTTTTGGGACTATTATTTAAAACAAAGCATTTTGAGGCGTAAATCTACTGCTGTGGGTATCCAAGAGAAGCCAAGCAGGTGGGTTTTGTGATGGCTTCAGTCCATTCTTCACCTGTACACTACTCTGACAGGCCAGCTGGCAAGGGTGGCAAGACTGGGATGTGGCCCTTTGTTGTGATACCTTACCACTCCAGAAGAGACCCCACTCTCTGAACTTCACCTGTCCATTTAGAGATGGGCCATGGATATCCAGGATGCTGGAGCTTTCCCATTCTGACTTCCATACCAACACTGACAAGGGAAGGCATCCAGGGCTGAGTTTTGGGAGGAAGACCCTTCTTTCCCAGGCTGAAGGCTGGGATTGCTGTGAAGCATGGCTTTCTTGCAAGATGGAGATAAATGACATAGGGTATTTCCAATGGTGTGGAGCCGCCAGTAATTGTGAGGATTTAACTGATGCTGGTGAGGCATTATGTAGGGTTTTTATTTCTTACCCATGACATGAAGTTAGAATAACAAAAGCAGTACGCACTTGCGAGGATTTGGGCTTGATAGAGTTGTTTTCATTTTGTGTCAATTACTGACATTTGTAACTACAATTTTTAAATGGATTTTTATTGTCCTGTAATTTGACCATGGATCAAAAGAATTATACCTTTTACAGCATCTGCTTGACAGCATGTTTGCACTGGAGGTCTGTTTAAGAACTGTTCAGTATGCTAAAATCTTATAACAGTCAGGTGCTTTACTCAATCACAGCAGTCAATTAACCCAGAAACTTAATATATGCAACTTTTTCAATGGGGTTTCCTTGCTTGTGCAAGCAGCAGCATGCATCAGGCCTTGACAAAACACACTGTGTAACAAAGATCAACAGAAAGTGAATATATGAGGTTTCTGTTGGGGACAGTGAGCTCTGAGAGGGAAATATTAACCATATTCCATCAAAGCCAAAGTGATTAGACATACAGTATTAGTGTGACAAATATCTGCCTGCTCAATGGAGTAGTTGCTTGTTCAGTGGAATTCTTCTTTGGAAAGTGAAATTAAAAGGCTCACAGCATTGGATGGGGAGAGAACAAGCAGTGAAATTTTCCACAGTCTGCGGGAATCTTAAAGACTGAAATCAATTCCCTTTTGCCATTTCTTATACTAATGTTGATTTGAAAAGACTTAAATGATCCAAGGTGCAAAGAGTTAAATATTAAGATATTTTAATTAAGGATTTCAATGCTCTGGATTTCACAGTACTCTATCAAAGAGAAATACCACAATGAACTAAATATTTTGGAAGATATTTCTCCTCTGGGAGAGAGACATTTACAGAAATTCCGTACATGAAAATGTCAAATGTTACTCATCCTCTCTGCGGCTTTTTTTCTCCTTTTTGAAGTATATTTACTTCCACTTGGTAGCTGAGAGTGTCACTGCTTGTTATTTGATATGTGGAACTGGGGCACACAAAAGGATGACTAATCCCATTTACTGGAATTTTACAGTTTTCATCAAGGCAACAGTTTCCATTTCAAGCTTTGTAGTAAAAGCAAAACATCAACGGGCAAACTGACTTCTAGTTATTGTTGTAGTAAATTAATATGGATTACTATTAAGTAAGTAAAAAGCGTTCTTTTTGAAGGTTGTTTCTTGAATTGAAAATAAACTTACATTTAAATATTTTCTCAGGGGCAGTTTATAGTAACTACAGAGACAGTACAGAAGGCTCCCTGTCCTTCACCCGGCAGTAACAGGCAGCATATTGTGTCCTTTTGCAAATACACAGGCTCTCTCTTTCTGTGTCTCAGCCTCCCTCTCTCTTTCTCTCTTTCATTTCATGGTTTCAAGACCAACAGCTTGCATCCAGGCTGAAATAAACTTCTTGTCATAGTTATGTGACTCTCATAATTATCAATGAAAAATGCACGCATCCCTTGTATCTTGAATAATTTTTGCTTATAATTCAGTAGATCTTGAGGAAAAAGAAAATGTCATAGTGACTATCTTAAGCTGTTCCTTCTTCCAGTTTCTCATGCTTCTGTTGCAGTGGTGTTTCTAGAGCCTCAGTGGGGGCAGCAATTGTAAGCTGTTCTGAGCTTATTGTGACAAATTTGACTCCCCTTTTTAAAAAAAATTAATAAAGTTTTAAGATAGCCACCAGTTTGCATTCCAGCACTAAGCCCCTTTCACTTATACCACTGTGGTGAGCCCTCCTCACTAGGCATAGATCATACCTGCTGCTACTCCTTTCCCTTTTTGCTCCCATGAATTCCAGTGAGTCCATGTTTTGTTTCCTTCCCTCTTGATCTCTCCATATTTACCCCTATTGTGAACCACCCTGTGACCTCCTTTGTAGTGGGTTGCTACAAAAGAGCAAAGCCATTGGAATAACAAGACAGACAAAAAGAGATTAGATTTATATAGAAATATAATTGGGATTGACTCATTCTTTGCTTTATTGAAAATCCTACAGTACATGGTATTTTCTAAACCCCCAGCTGCTGTGGATTTGTCAACTAAAGACCTCACCTGGGTGAAGCTGAAGGACTTAACTAAATAAATTCTAAGGGTTGGTAATCAGAAGTTTGGAAACTTCATGGGTTTTAAAACAAATCTATGCTCAGTCCTGAATATATAACATCTTTTTTTATGGCTCAGTGGATTTTTCTCCTCTTTTCCTCTGGAAACTTGGTCTCCATAGCAAAGTCTCTTTATTGAGGCGTTAAATACAATTTGTTTATGGGAATGGTAAAGTGCCCTTTCTGATGTAATCAGATAAAGAAACTACCAGCATACAAAGGATAACAGAAATCTTTGGAAATAAATGAAAAATTGGGCTAATCTGGATTGGTAAGACCTCTGTTGTAAAGTCCTCAGACTCCTGAAGACTGAAGTCCTCCCTCGCTGGCAGGACTGGGACAATTTTCAGTTTCTTGAGACTGAATGCAGGCTTTGGCCATGTTCCAGTACTACATCGGGACCAGACAGATGAATTGTGTAGCCTGACTTGCTTTGGAGATGGGAAGTGTGGGATGTCCCCCTGTCAGGTACATCAGGTACAGCCTGTCAGTGTGGGTGGCAGGTCCCACCGCACTGCCAGCCTGCCCCATCTCCCAGGGCTGAGAGCTTGGCCACTGCAGCACCCAGGTGTTTTTTGCTCTGGGCTGAGTCAGTGCCAGCCAAGCCTGGAGGCTTTGGGCACAGGGGACAGTCCCCTGTGAGTACAGCTAAGCTCACCTGACTAATGCTTTATTTTGAGAATTGTAATGACTCTTTCCCATGGAATACAATTTCCTCTCCCACATGATCCTGTGTCCGAATTAAAGGTCAACCCCCATCTGGTTTAAATCATCATGGCTGTGCTGATTTCATGCTTGCATATATAACTAATGAGCTGGAAATTTACAGCGGGCACCATTATACAAATGGATGGAGACTCATGGAGCAAGGGTCATCAGTGACAAGGTGAATAAGGATGTTGAGACATTTTGGAGTTGGTTCTTGTGACGTCAATGGTTGCGAATTTGGAAATTCATCCTGTCATACTCTTTGTGGGGGCCTAACAGCTCTGTTTTCAGTTAGATTTCAGCTTTTTGTAATAAACTGTCTCTACTCCTACACCATTCCTGCACAAGCTGTTCATCAATGAAACTCTGCTAATGAACCGAACATGGCCATCCCCAGATCCCAGGCCTTCCTTGTAAAACTTTCATTTACTTAAATGGCAGCCAGTCTCAAAGCCTTCCTTTCCTGTAAGTCTGGTGGGACAACAGAGCCACTCATGTGACAGTGTATTGAGAATGGTCTCAGAAACTGCTGTTGATGCCGGTGGAACTCCTTTGTGTGTTAAACATTGAGGGAGCCTCCCAGAAACTGGGAGCTCTGCCATGACAGTAGGTTGTCAGCAGCTCAGCTGCACCCTAGAAGTGGAAACTGTGTTTTCACATCTTCTGCTAGTCTTCTCTAATGAACTTTGAGGGTTTTTTCCCTGTTTTGCTTGCCTGATCAAAGAAGTTGCCTAATCAGCTGAACCTGTGTACTGCAGCTACTGTTGTCCCTTAAAGACAGTATTAGCACAAATGTCTCTCGTAACATATAGCAATATTTTTAGACAGTATTTCAGACAGAATAAATGTTAATCCAGCAAAAATAACTACTTCTAGTTGGTTTTTTTCTTTATTGCTGTGAGATGCTAAGAAGAATGTTACTATGACTGCCCTACACTTTAGCACCATTTTATGGAAGAAAACAAACATGATCAGATTAATAACACAACAGTAGATTTGTTTTCTGAGAGAGAGCTGAACTGCAGGGTGGCTGTAACAGCACTGTACATGTATTTGAACATAGAAAGTCTGCTAGGAATGAGTACTCCAAAGCTGATCTCTGTTGATTCACATCTGTCCCCTACACACTCTCTTCCTTCATGATGCAGCTTTCCCTTTCCTCTTAGATTTTCCAGAAGGTGTCACTGTAAGGCAGTGATGGTCAAAAGTCTGTAGATTTAAAATTATATGAGTGAAAAGTACTTAATGGCTTTAATTTTCTCACAATGACTATTTAACTCCTAATAAATCAATGAGAATAGTTTAAAACATTAGAATAAGAACACGAATTGGGAGTCTCAAAGTTTCTCCATAGTTTGAATTTACAGCCTGTCTGAAAACATGTCATCCCAAACAAAATTCAGCTGCTCAGACCATTAGTTCAATAGCTGAGAGCAGTTTTAAAGCCTGCTTTTTTAATGCTCATATTATGTGTGTGCACACAGAGGTACAGTTGAGAAGCACATGTGCACACTGGTGGATGCAACTTCATAAGGAAAACCTGGAAACAAAAGTACCTATTTTCCCAGGTATTCAGTAAGATGTGGTTTATCTGCAGATTTCAACTTCCACTGGGCTTGGGGGCTCAGCACAACACACTGGGGGCCCTTACAGAATGAGTGGGTGACACAGATTTGGAAATGACACTGTTGTGGGTAGAAGGGTTGGAGGGTAGCGCTACCAGGGTGGATGGGCATGAGGGCTTCAGCCATCTGAAGGGGATACACATATTAAAAAGGAATGCAAAGGCTCAGACTTAAGAAGAATAAACCAAAAATTTGTCTGTAGGCTACAAGTGAAGAGATGAGAAGGTTCAGGTCACAGTGGTATCTAATGGGCTCCTGATATAATCTGTCGTGAAAAGTCAGCATGGCCTAGAATCAAGGGAAGAGTTTCCAGGGGAGCTGGGGGAGCTTTAGCATCTCTGATCTGAGGCTGGCTGAGCACTCACCTAGCATGTTGCACCCAGCTCTAGTCCTTTGCCTTGGGAGGTGGTGAGTGTGGGCTGAAATGGGAAAACGCTGGCATGCCAGGGGAGCCAACTATAGCATGCCAGAAACACAACCTAGAGTGCAGGAAAGTGGCAGCACAGACCAGTAGGGGGATAGTGGCCATTTGAGCTGTAAAGTAGAGGAATGAATAGATTTTGTGGACCCTTTGATTACTGTAAGACTAACTATATATAATGTCCAAAATTATAATTCAAGAGTAAATTTAACAGTTCTGGAGTGGCCTGTGTCCTTCCTGTTTGCTCACAAGATAATAGCATGCAAATGCTGGGTTATTCATTCCTCTTCCTCCTGGCAGGGGGTAGATGCAGCCCCAGAAGTGATGCTATGTGACCTATCATCTGTTTCACGCTATCCCAAGTGTAAACCTCTGTGGACTGTTCTTGGGGAGGAGGAACAGGAGAGCAGCTTTTCTGTGCATGCCCTGCTCAGATATTGGTGCTGTGCTGATTTATCAGCAAGGAGATGAGCCCTCCAGACTTCTGCCAGCCTCCTTCACAGGTTGCTTATTTGAAACGGAATCCATGAGATAGGACAGACACTTTGCTCTGGTCATGGAAGTTTTCCAGGAGGAGCTCTGTCTTTTGAAAAAACTCTGTGGCAGGAGCAATTTTGGGGTAGGGGGGGATGGGTGAACTCCTAGGGCTTTCTTGAGTGGGAAGGGGATCCCTGAATCAAAAACCCCAATAGATACCACAACAGTCCTGGCTGTAATTTGTGCAGACTTGGTTTGTGGGTCCTTTGGAGTAAAAAGCTGACCTGAAAGGTGGACATGAAGCCATAATGCTCCTGTGATTTCTGCTTCCCCAGGACAGTCATCAGAGCAGAGAGAGGAAGAGAAAGCAGGAGGGACCTGGGGGGACAGTGCGAGCACTGGAGTTATGTCCCTGAAGGACCCTACCAGGGCAGACTTTCAAGCACTCATTTTTACAGCACATTCTTTACCAACAAATTTTCTATTTAACCAATGTGTTGACAAACAAATCCTGATTTGAATTTGTACATTGCTTTGATTCTTCAGGCAACTCTTGGATATGTAGCTAGATTCTTAATATAGAAGCAACTGGAAGTAGGTAATTTCCGCCCTTCAAATATCATTAAAAAGTTTCTCTCTGTTATGGAAGAGAGGGAAAAGTTTTCCTAGTCGTTTCATCTTCCTAAGTTTCTGCTGTGCAAAGCAGCCTATGAAAATAAATTGGCATCAAATAAAAGTTGTTATTTCCTTTTTCCTTCGATTTTACTCTTCATCAGGACAGCTTTAATGAAATCCATCTATTTAGTTTGTGGGATTCTAGTAACGTACCTTCTCATTATACCATAAATAATGGCAAAGTAAGAATCTTACGACTATTACTTTTAAATCAAAGTTATGGGTTTCTTAATGGATTCCATAATACAGATTTCAAAGTTTACAGTAGTTTAACCATACACAAACATTGTATCCTCCCCTCCTTTGTAATTCAGCTGCTCTTTATTTTCTGCTGCAGCTTCATATGGTTTAAACATCTGGGCTTTCGGAGCCGTTCCATGCCTGCTCGCCTTGTTAGAGGGTTTGGAGCTGGAGCCTCCGACTGAATGCCAGAGTGCTTCCCTTTGTATTCCTCAGTGACGTACACGAGAACTTTGAGGTGGTGTAAGAACAGAAGGATTCATGGCTAATAAATACTTCATCTAAATGGGGGGATGTTTGAGCTGGGCTGTTAGCTTAATTCTAACCATAAGGAGGAATAACCACAGCATACTTTGGGTGGGAGAAGATATCAATCACTGTCACTTTCAGCAGAGGAAAATGAGCAGAGAGGGAAGAAGCTGGGGTAGATTTTATCTTTTGGAAACTGGGATTTAAGCTTCTCATACAGGCTAATTCTCTTCTGGGTTATTGGTGTTCCTAATGTTTTATTTCAGTAGTAACATTTCTCCTCTTACTAGGTAAAATAAGATGATTAATACATGTATTATGACCAAGGCTGGCTACAGATACATTATTAAATTGTGTTGGATCTTAGGAAGACCATATTGGTGTCTGGGTGTGTGCAGACGTTTTCAAAGTAACTCCCTTGACATACCAGAACTGACATACCTCTGTTGTGCTCTGAAGTTTATTTCAAATTATTCAGCCTTGGGAGAAGTCTTATGAATCTTGTCACAAGTTTACATGCTGCCATATCAAGCATTCAATAATTTCAGAAGTTTCTTTCTCATGGCCATTTTAAGCTTAATTTACATCACCACTTGTAGGCAATATAAAGATTTACTTTTAAATCATCATGGTATGTTTATCAGGGGAGTGGTTCCCTAACAGAATTCTTTCTGAGGTGGAAATTATTTATTCTCTTTAGTAAGTTTTTCATTCACTGTTTTACATGCAGAGGATGAGCTTCTGGACCTGCAGATGCCAGAAGTTTTGCCTTTAACTCCAGAATTTCAAGACATCACCTTTAGTCTTCAGTGCAGTCTGTCTCCTCATAACCCTCATTTCCCCGGCAATCTCTTCAGCATTCCTATGATTAATAAAAAAAACTCATTGACACTGTCCCTTCCAATTTGGTTTTTGAACACTGTGTGCACCCAGGGAAATCTCATTTTCGTCAGCAGCATCACTGCTGTCACTGGCGTGGGGAGAGGGGCAGCTGTGTCTCCGCATCACTGTCTGTGCCCATTACCAGCAGGGGAAAGAAATCTCCTACATGTCTTATTCATTTAGAAGGGAGCCTTTTCCAATTGCAAACCTTCAGCCTCCTAACTATAATCATCATAGATGTTTTTTCTCACAGACATATTCTGCCACGTTGAAGCAGCTGAGTTTTTGTAAAGAAAATGCATTTTCCTCTTTCTTCCGGAAAACTGCTGCCATTCAGATGAGTTGCTGCCTCTCTTGAATCTCTCTCTCTGTCCATTTTGACAGCCAGATGAGTAACATAACAATACATAAATGGGAATTAAACGAGAAGGGGCTTTTGCTTTATATTTTCCCCTAATCATTATAACTCTATCCATGTCAGCTTCAGATTTACACCAGATTAAATTCTGAATAGAAGGAAAGCTGACACAATCCAGCAGGATCTCCTAATTAAGCTCTTTCAATCAGTTGCATTTTTTCCCCTTTTTATTGTAGCTTTTTTAATTTAGTGGCCTGATCAGGTTGGAGATGTTCTGCTTGTATGTTTTGTAAAAGCATGGATGACATTTCTGTACTTAAATGGTCATATACAATTTTTCTGTTCACTTCAGTGGAGCTAAGAATTTTTTTGCGTCAACTGATATACTGTAATATCCATTGATAAAGGTAGAAGAAAAAGAAACACTTATTGCTTTGTAAGTGCAATAAAAATAAAGCTTCATAATGTAATTTTTTCCCAATAAAAGCATTTTCTAAACAGAATTTTTTTAATAGAAAAGGTTGGGTTTTTTCACATTTAATTTCAGCCTGGCTGTTAAAAACATAGTTGATTGAAGGAGCTTTTTATACTTTGTTGCTTTTTTTCCTGTTTTCCACCACCCTTTCTTAGAATCCTCCTTCTGTTTTGTTTTGTCTGTTTGTTTTGTCTGCATGTTGATTTCCATTCTTATTTGTTTATATATATCTTTAGATATGTAAATGTTTTTATGTTTTCCTCTTTGTATCTTTCCATTATTGGAGGTCTATGTTCCCTTCCCTCCCCTATCATCTTTCTTGTCCATGTTTCTGCTCCTTCATACTGACAAAGTGACTGGAACCTCAATGTTTAAGATCATACTGTGATTTGAAAAACTGATTTTCTTAGCGCCTCCATCCATCATGTAGCTGCTAAGGAAGGAAGGAAGGTAATTCACCAGACAGTAGCATCTATAAAATGGGAATGGACAGTGTAAAGCCCAATTCCTGAGCTGGTGTTAATAATGTGAGTGTCAGAGGAAGAGAAGACAACCAAACATTCTAATTGGCCTCACCTGTAAAGAGACACAGCATAAGCTGGAACTCCAGTGGACACCTGGGGCATGGAAATCCAGCATGAGGCTGGGAGGGTATTGAATGGTTTTACTGGGTCTTTCTGAACATATCTGTGCATGCAGACAGTGGAACATCATTTTGATACTTCAAAGATGTATATAAATACATGGCGAGCAAGATCTGCAGTAGTAGGAAAACTGCAATTTTGGTGCTTACGTAGAGGATGGAGAATTAGAAATATGATGCAGCTCCTGGGAGCATACCTGACGCAACAGCTTCCAGAAAGGACTGGGAAAAGACAATTTCAGCCTCTTGAGCTGGTGACTGGAGTGCACACCAGAAGCTCATCTGGTTTGAGTAAATTTCTGTCAGTAGCCTGCCTTCTGCTTGATGAGGTCAAGAAATTAGACTTCCTCTTGCCTTAGTTCTTTGAAAGTTTTGTTTCTAGCTGTGTGATTTCTGGGGCTCCTAATACATAGTGTTCACATAGGATTCATCTTAACACATTGGGGTGTGTGTGTTGAGCAGTCTTTTGAATAATAGCCAGAGATCAGAATGCTTGTTCAGAAAGTGGGATATTTAGATTTTAACTCTAAAGGTTTTAACAGAATTGTACACATAAAAGAGTGCTCTAGTTATCTTGTCTAAGTATCCTGATAAAGTCAGACCCATTTTATCAGTGGGGTTTTTCTTTATGCAAGTTATCTCAAAATTTTTTGGAGCACACAGAAAAGTGACTTTCTAGCCTCAATTAGGTCCATTGCCTTGGGAGATTGGAAAACAAGTTTCAAACCCGTGATTTTTTCCAATAATTTTCTTGAGTTTTAATACAACGTGAAGAAAAGTAATAGGAGTTTGAGGGTACCCTCAAAACCGGTCTGTAACCTGGTTGTTCTGACATCTATTCAGGAACTAGATTACGCTGATTTAAAACTCCTTAATAAATGGAACAATAGTCCCTATAGTTCTAAACATTATTTGAATTTTTTTTGTTATTAGGAGAAAGATTTAATAATTTTAAAATATATTTTTTTGTTTCTCAGACTCTTACTACAGACACTTCGGAGGATATACACTCTAAATAAAAATTTTCTTTCAGCCTATGACACCTTCTTTGAAAACCTTTTCTTTTCTTTAAGCCAAAACAGTCTTTTTATTTCTAATAATTCTTTTCTGTTTTGTTTCATTCAAGTCAGTTATCAAACTTTTCCGATTACCTGCTTAAATCATTCTCTTTGTGGACATAATAAGTGAAACAAAGACTGACTGCTTTGAAAAAATCTTCTGGTACACAAAATAGAGGTGTCTGACCAGACAGAGTCTGCTTTTATTCTTGAAATAGTTCTCAAATGGGAACATTCAGCACCATGTTTGATGTGTCAATGTGTTTGCCACTGAAGAATAAACATCTCCATGCCTACACTGTAAATAAAACACTCTTCCTCTCCCAGCTGCCCAGGTCCCCTCTGGATCTTCCTTACTGACCAGAGACAGAAAAGACATGTTAGCACTGAGAGATGGAGATGATTATGTCAAAGGGAGGGTACAAAACACATACCTAAAAGTTGTCTGGAAACAGTTTTGATATATCACTAAACCTGAAGACTACTTGTCTTTGAATCACTCCCGTAAGTGACCACCCCCCATTCCTTCCAACCGATTTATTAAAAATATTTGGCAGCATAATGTTGACAGTCTTTCAATTCATTAGTTTTGGAAGCACAAGCCCTCTTACAATAATGAGGAAACTGATCTTGGCATCCACATTACTTCTGCCTATTCCACGTTGGATCTCTTCAAATGACTACTGCCACTAATGCTCTTGTTATTTATGTGAGTTACTGCATATCTTTTAATCCTGTTAAGAAGAGAATAGCGATTATTTAGTTGAGGAGTTAATTGGAAGAATGATCAAAATTGTGCTCTGAATCATTAAACAAAGCCCATAATTGAATTTTGTAACACTGTGGACAAACTTCTGTGATTATTTCAGTGGGTCAGCAATAAATATCAGTTTCAAATGCATTTAACTTTGTATACAAGTATGAAGAAGGATGTTATTCTCTGTCAGTGTTTCTTATTTTTACCCATGTCACTACTGAATTAATTTAAAATTTTGGGATTGGATGGGTTCTAAAACAAATATTGTCACTCAGTTGTTTTTCATCTGAGCAAAAGGAAGCATCTGCCAACTCAGAGGGCTGACAGTGTGATTATTCACCTTCTCATAGATGTAGTCAGTTCTTAGTGCATTCAAAACCTCAAACGTTGTGTTTTTCTTTCAAATATACAAACTTTACTGCTTTTTAATACAGAAACTGATGTATTGCTACCTTCTGAAACTCCATTTCCCCCAGTTCCCTGAAGAGGTTGGTTGTTCTACTGAAAAACCTGTATCCCTCTTCACCAAGCATCCAGCAAAAGTCAAGATACTTGAGGAATATTTCAGGGGAATGATGAAAATCTGAAGTGCAGTGGTGAGTGAGTCTCTTGAGAAGATCTGACCAGTCTCACAGGAAGAATATTTATCTACTTACTTGGTACCAAATGATGAATCAAACCCTGTTTTTAACTTTGCTCTTCAAAGAATATTGCAGCACCAAGTAACAGAACAGACCATGACAACTGGATCTTTAAATAACTACTTTCAACATTTATAAAAGTTGTAGTAATTTCTTTTTACCTGTTTCTTAAATCTGAAAGTCTTTGTGGAACACTGAGCCCTCTACTGAACCTACCTTGTTAGGTAAAAGGGAATTTCAAACTCAGTGTTAATGCTATTGTTAATGCTTAGCCATACATCTTCAACAAAATTATATTAGGCATATGAAAGCAAAAGAGTGTTCAAACTAGCAAAAAATATAAAAAACAACTTCACATTCCCCCTCTCTTAGTACTTTGAAAGAGCAATTTCATAAAGCTGAAAACAATTAAGAGCAAAATCTTTTGGGAAAAAGCTTTTAAACAGAAAAATGTGAATGATAATTGGGAGCTGCTTAGGAATATTTTACCAAACGTTTC
Source organism: Eopsaltria australis (assembly GCA_034509425.1). Lineage (NCBI taxonomy): Eukaryota > Metazoa > Chordata > Aves > Passeriformes > Petroicidae > Eopsaltria > Eopsaltria australis. The sequence continues at coordinate 813,958 of JAVTVJ010000099.1, forward strand.
AAAAACCACAAATGAGAGAGAAGGCCATATTGGTTAAAAAAAAATACCACCCAAACAAAACAAAACAAAAAAACCAAAATGAAACCCCAGCTCAAAGGGGAAATGGAAACAGATATGAAACAAAAAAAACAAAAATAAAACAAACCAGGAAGAATGAAAATTTATATTAAAATGGAAGAAAGGCAAATATGATAGTGATACAAATCAGAATCATAGAATCATAGAATCATAGAATCATAGAATCATAGAATCATAGAATCATAGAATCATAGAATCATAGAATGGTTTGTGTTGGAAGGGACCTTAAAGAAGGTAGGAATTATTCAATGGTTGTTGAGGGGGAAAAAAACCACAGAGACAGAACACGTAGAGTGTAAGAGGGAAGTTCTAAAATATATTAAGAAAAGTTGCAATTATATTGTTCCGTTGCTAAAAGAAAGTGTTATTATTGTCTATAATGACCCTGAGAGGCACAACTGCTCTGTAAGTAATCATGTCATCCAGTATTTAAGACATCAAACACATACCATTTGAGTTAGATATTTTAAAATAAGATAGTTTGATAAGCCTCCCTGTAAGCATTTTTTTCTAATCTAGAGCTGGGAAAAATTAATACTGCACTAATGTTTTAAAGTAATGAAATGGTAACTGCAGTAGCTGGAGGATTTGTGGGAAGCTGCTGAAGAACTTCTACATGAAAAATGAAAGGAAGGTCCCAGTGTCAGCATCAATTGACATAGGTTTGCAGCAAACAGCTTTTAATATCTTGTTTTTAATAAACTGAGGTAAGTCTTGTTGTTGAAGACAATGGCACTGAAGTGTTTTCATTTGGCATTCTGGTTAAGACATGATGGGGCAATTGGTAATGTAACATAGACTAAAACCTCATCACGTTAACTCACATTTTAATCATTTCTGGCAGCTGTCAGAAGACAGATAGTTCCTGTCTCATGTATTGATGCAGAAAGAAAGAGAATAATTAATTTTTGTATGGGAAGGTTATTCATCAAAATATAAAACTTTGCAGCAATGAAACAGGGGAGATAATGACTAAGGGAACATGGTGACAATCCTGTGAGCAGGATCAGAGCATGGGTCTCCTGAGACATTTGGTTTTAGCTTTCCTGTCTGTCCACAAAAAATTCATTAGTATGGCTAGCAAATATCGTCGTAGTTTGTCCACTGCTGCAATTCAAGGCAAGTTTTTTTTAGGACTTAATTGTGGGAAGTCCTGCAGCCTTTGTGAGGGTCAGGCTAGATGGTCCCTTATAATCTACGAAGTTACAAAGGAAGAAAAGACCATCCAAACCAGGAAATCCACAGCAGGAAGGGGAGAGAACTACCCAGATTTGAAAATACGGCTGCAGATGTCCCAACTCGCAGAACATTTGGAGAGTTTTACGCTAATGTAATCCATCTCCTTAAAAATGACACATCTGTTTCCACTTTCTGTTTCTTATATTATCTTTGTAACATCACTGTAGACTCCATCTGGAACTGAAATTCTCTTTAATTTTTTTAAAGCAGCGTTCCTGATAAAATCTGGCATTGTAATGATTCGAAGGCAAGGATAAGCTTGGAAAATGGAACATTTTCTGTTTCCTGCCCATGTAACCATGGTCCTTCCCTCTCTGCAGGCACACATGGTAAAGATATACAGAAATATGAATGCATTAACACTGCATGTATACTGTGAAAGGAAAACCAATACAATTAGACTAAGAAGATAGATCCTTGCTTTTGTATTGATAACATTATACTAATCCTAAAGACAAATTAAAATGTGTATTTGGAGAAGTGTTTTAAATATTAAAAGGCAGGATTCCTAAGTTCTTAATATTAATAATCGTTGTACTATTCCCTCTTCTTATTACTCATGTTTTAAAATAGCCCTTGGCTTTGTAGTCAATCCAGGCTGCTGGGGCTTGTATTTGTGTTACTGCAGTTTATAGGAATTTTGTCACTGACTTCAGTAAGGGCCAGCTCTACTTTTACTTTTGCTTTGCAGCTTCTTTTGATTTCCTTTACTACATGCATTAGTCCAGAGGTAATATTCCCAATCCTGTTACGGAAAGATCCTTTTTAAATTTCAGCATTTAACTATTTCAGTGGAAGTGTGAATAATATTTTTGTGTCTGTTTGATGATTAATATTGAGGGGAACTATTAAACTGTATCCTCAAGCTGTTTATCTAGGCATTTGACAGCGCAAAATATATTTGGAAATCTAAAAATATTCTTGGTTAATATGGAGTAACTTTGGGTGTATCTTATTGCACTAGGAAGAATGAATAAATGCGATTACTGTTTAGTCTCATATTATATTTCCCCTAGAGGTTCCAGTACAAAGTCTCCTGGAGTCAATGAAGTCTTGGAGTGCAAGCATTCCTCCAATGTCTTTGATTTAGCAATAACAGTGACTTATTAATCTTCAGTTGCTAGACTACAGTGGATATCTTTCCAGGAAAAAATGAGCAGTAATATTTTGCTCAGGAAAAGGGAGGAAAAGAAAAGCTATTTGAAAAAAAAGATTATATTTTTAAGCAAAAAATCCATCGAATCCCCTTTAAAGGGAGAGAGAGCTAATCAGGAGGGTTTTCTGGTAACTTAGTAGTCTCTCTTTATCTTTTTCCTGCCTGACCAGTCAGGCACTTCAAATTTTTTGCTGGGCAGGAAAGGAAAGAATAAGTAATACCAATCAGGTGACAAAATTTGAACATAGAGTAAAAGAGGGCAATTTCAAGGAGGACTGAACACCACTTCTTGTCCAGGTTCATATCTCAGTTTAATTTAGATATTTTTTTTGTTATCAAGGAAAGGAAAGGAAGTATTTTGCAGTGTCACATGTGGTTATAATGGAACTATCTCTGGATTTCTCTTTCTTCTTTTGTTTCCTTGCACTCCTGTTTCCTGCCTCAGGTTTGGGAAGGAAACGCACTGCAGTCCCAACACAATGGCTCAGTCCTTCACAGCATGCGGGAAAGGTCTGAGAACTTGTTAGTGGTGGTGGCCTGGCAATATCCTCTCTCTCCTTATGAGAGCTGGCACAACATAACTCATCCTTATGACTTCACTCCTGCTTTTCCCCAGCAATTTATCTATGTGACAACAACACTCAAAAGGCATTTTCCCTGGTAAAAGTCAAGCAGCATCTTGAAGCTGTGCGCATTCTTCAACTTTTCCATCAAAGACAGAGAGGGTTTTGAAGTTTTTTTCCTGTGCCCCAAATAAAGAGTTATCCAATAATGATGCCATCAATACACTCTTGTATCCAGAACTTGTAGTTTTAGCCTCTCCCTCCCTCTGTTCCAGGCATGTGCTTGTCTAATCTGGGTAGTTATCTATCAGTTTAACATAGTGTATGCTTTGATAGATGCAGGTAACCAAGGCCACCACGACCCACAGCTGAAGTGCAAAGAGTAGATTTATTCCATCACCCTGCTGGCAGGAGGATTCCAAAAACAAGAGGGGACACACACACTGCTAAGCTTAGTCCGTGTTAGCAGGGGCAGAAAGCCAGGACCACATTCCTGCCCTCAGCATCTCCAATGGCCTGGGGTGTGTGCAGTACTTCATAGTGCTTTGCTTTCCATAACCCCCAGCTACTTATTTCTCTAACAAGCCTGTCTGTGAAGAATGCCTCAAGTCTTTGATAGCTTTCTGCTGTCCTCTACAAAAACTCCACCTCTCAAGACAGACAGAAAACAACCCAAAGCAAGCACAATACACAAAATTTTCCACACAGGATATTCTTAGCATCCCCTGACTGCAAGGTCATCTTGAGAGAAGACAACTCTACCTTCCCCCCTTGCTAAATATTCTGCTTTCAGTCCTTCGTTTCAGTTCCTGCAACACCTAGATAGATAGATAACTAAGAAAATGAAGGAGTTATTTTAATAGTTTTTAAAGCACCCCAGACAGCAGCCCATGTTACAGCCCATGGGGCTATTTAACCCTTTAAAATTCTGTCCTTCAATGAAGACTAAGCACAGAAAAGGAAGAATGAAGTTCCAAATACTTTACAAAGAAAAAAAGAAATCAAGAAGTAAACCTTGAAAGAGTGGGAAGATTTCACTGTAGAGGAGACTAGATCAGCTCTCTGGCCACATCATGCAGTCTAGACTGTGAAGTGATACTGATAAATATTCATAATAGCGCTGAAGATTACGCAAGGCAAAGTGGGCGTAAATGCATACATGTCGTGTGACGTTTTTGAAAATCATGGTTGGAAAAATTTAAATGCCCAGCAGTTTAATTTTTGTTAGCAATTCAAATCAGGCTTAGACTGAAAAGCTCTGAAAGTTGTCAACACTGAATAAAACAACTGAGTTTGCAGTAGTAAGGCAGTTACAGAGAGGGACCCATCACAAAACCTTTCCTGATAGCTAGCACAGCTTTAAGCAGAGGCATCTGCTTCTGTTCTTGAGTAGAGAAGAGGCTTTGTCATTCCAAATCACAAGGAGTTAGCTCAAGGATTGCCATTTTAACTCCCTTTTGGGCAGACGTGAAACATTAGATGGTGTCAAAGCTGGAGCCAGTAGGGTCTGGCTGAGTGCTCTGAACTCTATCTGCTACAAAACAATCATTACCATATTATTGAAAGAAACTTTATGTCAGTATATCTTAGATTTACAGTTTATGTTAGGACCCTTTAGAACCTTTCCAGGAGGGACATGGAAAATGAAAGTGAAGATAAATTGGAATGAACTGAGTACACCTTACATTGCTACTTTTCTTCAAGCAGTGAGGAGTGTACTCACTGCAAGTGGGAATCTGTTGTCTTTATTCAGGGCTCAGGAGTACAAATTTTCTGCAAAGCTCTGTGAAATTTCCTCTGTTTAAGTGCAAGAAATCTTTAAGAATTAATCAAATTTTCTGGAGATTGTTACTCATCTGTAATGAAGCAGTCTGAAAATTTTAATTGATTTTTGGTTTTGAGCAAAATTGACCCGTGGAAGGAGAGTGCATTATCACTTTTTTTACTGTCACATGTTGAATTCACTTGTGCATTATATTAAACTGTTTACCTTTATTTTTTTCACCACAGAAATGGAACTGACAACGTTATGTAAGATTTTCCCATTTGCAGAAAGGACAAAGAAATAATCCATACATTTTAAGTTTACTTTTTATTTATTTAATACTTCCTATGTTAAAAAAATTTAGTTTCAAAATAAAACTAATTTCTTATCAAAATGCCAAAAATACTTTCCTGTTGGAAATATTTGGCCAGGCTAAACACAAATTTGCAAAAGCCGTGGGTTTCCCAGAAACTTTCATACAGCTTCTGCAGCTTGTCAAAAAAACTAATCCAGTGTTAGCCTTAATTTGCTCTGAGTGTGAGAAGAGAGTTAGGCCACATGTTTCCATTTGCTCATTCTAAGCCCTTTTATGAAGTGTCCAATTTCACTACAATCATATCAGATTTGAGATATCCCCAGATATACTCTGAGATCAGCAAGCTAGAAGCATTTTGAAAGGTGGTGATACATGTGAGTGTGTGTGCACACACGCACGCCTTTGGAGGTTTCCTTTGAGGCTACGAATTGAGATTTCATCCAATTTTACATAAGCCACTTAGTTTTAATGGAAGCTTTGATCATTGATAGAAGAAAATAGTTTTCATTACTCAAATTTAGAATGCAGAGGATGACTTAACAGTGAAGTGTGTGTTTAATGTTCATATCTCTGCTTCAGCCTCAGTGTGCTGTTTCCCTATGCTTTTCCTTTCAACCCAAGAACATCACGTTCTGAACATGAAGTTGGTAAGACATTAAGACATGTCTTTCAGTAGATACTGAACCCAAAAGTTCACTGTGTTTTTTTCTTAATCCTACTTTGGAAATTTTCAGAAGTGGTCAGTCATTAGCCGTCAGAAATGATCAAAAGCAGGAGAAAGATTTCTTGTTTAAAATGAATGAGAATGGTAATTCAAGGATTTCCTTAGTAACATTCAACTCTGAAGGGCCAGGGAATCATGATACAATTTCATAGACAATGTAAAATGGATTTTTGCTGAGGTAATAATTGCAATAATAATAAATAGGTCCTCTTAAAATTAAAAATTGTGTGATAATAAATCTCATGCTAGTTAAAGCATATTAAACACTAGCACCAGAGTCAAATAGCAAGATATAGGCACAATAAGACAGAAAGAAAATACTAAAAGAAAGACCTGATCTTGTTCCCTGCTCTGCTGTTGGAGCAGTGGATAATCTCAGCTCCCGTAAAATTAATGTGGTTTCATATAAATTAATATTAATTCAGTTGATTCTTGTTATTTTTCTTACTCTATTTTTTTACCCCCAGTATGTGATGCATGAAGCATTAAATCTGTATTTTCATCCATTCAGTGATGAAATGATGACAGCAGCAAATCCTCTGATGTTTGTTAGTCAGGTGATAATCTGCATGGAAGTAAAATTGCTCAAAAATGAAATTAAAAACACGTGTAACTGTAGGAGTTTGTTCAGTAGGGAGATGCAGGTTTAGGTGGATTTCTTATCATAAACTGAGTCCACATATTTCTAAATATATAAACATCCCTGTCTTTTCACAGAAGTCTTTGAGTATGACTGTATGAGTTGATGCTGGAGTTTCAGCCATAGTTCTTGATTTCTACTGCCTGTATATATACAGGAAAGAATACTGACATTAGGTTTTGTAACATTTCTGTGTCTTTGGCTATGTTTTGTACAGCATGTAGTCAAACAGCCAGATCAGAGTATAAGAAGATCAGTCTCTCTTCCTTTTTGTTTCAGGAATGCCATGTATCAGCGGAATGGACGCAATGTAAGTGTTCCCAAGTAGTTTTTCCATGTTTCGTTCAAAAAGCACTGCTTCTCCTGTAGTCTTCTGAAGACAAATGACTTGCATTTCCAAGAGTTTTTGCTTATTACTGTATAACAGTGGTTGGAAGACACTATTGCACATGATAATTTTCTTCACAGTGGTATTTCTGACCTCTTCAAAGCTTTTCCTTGGGAGCCTGCTGCTAACCCAGAGGAAGCCAGGCAGCCAACCAAGAGCTGGTTCAGTATCCTTCAGCTGCCTTGTGCAACCAAGTGCTGCTCGTTGGGCTTGTGCTGCTACATTGCACCATAATAAGCTCTGTAAAAAAAAAAACAAAACATAAAGAGTACTCGTCAGCTCTAAACATGATATTCTTGTCTGGCTAAAATTTTTTAGCCTTCGTTCTTAAGAAACTTCAAAAAGCTTGTAAAGGTCTCTCCTTGGATAGGAGAGACTTTCAAGGAAGATTTATCTTGTGGTTAAACTATATACCCTCTCACACAGGTGATTTTGGCTGTAACGGAGAACTTGTGTTATACTGTAGCTGTTTGAGTATTCTCGGCAGTGGATCTGCTGTGATCTCAGAACTCCTGACCAGAAGTCATCCCTCTCATTTGACCCCAGGGGGAGTGATAGGATCTGTCCTTCCAGGGATCATTGTTGGTAATTCCTTTTCATCTCCTTCCTGATTGTTATCAGGATGTTGATCTCACAACTCATTCACTAGTGAATCAGAGGAAAACCAGCTGCTGTAAGACTGCTTCTGAAGCAAGTCTCCTGTTGTGCCCACTTTTTGCAGTTTGTTCACTCCAAGACAACTTTATGCTGCTGACCAAGCTGCAGAGCCTTCAATGAGAAGAGATCCAGCTGGCTCCTCATGTGCTTACACCCCTTCTGACCAATTGGGCCAGACTAGAGCTAATCTGCTGTAAAATTCTCTCTACCGAGCAAAGTGGAGAAGTTGGCTCTTCAGGAACAGCTTTGTCTCTCTAAAGGTCTGCTCCTATTACAATCCACCACTTGCTGAGACAGACACAGACAGGATCTCAGTTTCTTGTGAACATAGATATCCATTGACATTTGCTGTAAACTGATGACCAAGCAGCTTTGCTTGATAGGGTTTTCTATGCACAACTTTCCTCCAGAGCTTGACCCTGCCACATCCACCACCTAAGCATGGATGTTTCCCTCCTTGGCTGCTTCTCATGACTCAAAGCGAAGGCTGCGGCTTCCTTCCTGCAAGACAGCAGACTGACCAGCTGCCACACCTCTCTGCTGATGGATTGAAGTGTTTGCAGGCCTGACCTTGCATTCCCTCCAACTGCTACTATGTATACAATTTTTACTAGGCAAGAATAAAGGGTTTTAAGGGAAGAAGGAATAAAAGTGAATTTTCAAAGGAAATCCTGCTATTGGTTTCCACTATTTCCTTCTATTGTTGGATGTCACAGATGCTGAAGTAAATGTCTACTGAGATGGGAATCCCACATTAACTATTGTCATCCAAGTTTGGCCATGGCCAGCAGTTAAATCATTCTTCCTTCTCGTTTGAACAGCTGGAGTTTACAGTGGTATTTCAGATATTTTTCTGAGTAAGCATGCATAATGCTTCCCACAGGTCACTGTCCTCTGAAATGGGCCAAAAGGATTGAAATAAAAATGTTGAACCTTCCATAAACTCTCTGGCAACTTCTATGGAATTGCATAGAGGAGGATGCTTGCCAAAACAAACAACTTATAAGTGCCATACTTTTTCTTTTTTTTTCTTTTTTTTCTTTTTTTTCTTTCTCTTCCCTATATTTTAAGCATGATTTATATGAAACACAATTGAATCCCTCAGTGGTGCTGTTGATTTTCTCCCTGACGAGATGGCTAGGAAATTTCTGAGAATCCCTTCCAATCCTAAAATTCTCCAATCACCCTCTCTTGAAGGCATAAATTTAGTGTATGGGGCAATCTCTGTTTTTACATGCTGTGCTTAAAAGAAGATTTAGAAACCTCATCGTGCATCACTTCTAATGGGGTTATGACTGTAAGGGGAGTGCATGGGCCCCCTCCACTGACCAGACATGACATTATCCTCACAGATTTGATTGTGTTTTCTCTCCTTCAACATGAATACCCTTTACTGGGGAATGTGGGTTACAAGTATGCACTCTGGTCTGCAGTTCTGCTCACAAGAGACAAAAATGATCCCAGTGAGAAATCATCCAAAGAAAGAATCCAAGCAATAGGGTTAGCTAATAATGCTTGTTAAAAGTTATTAGCCATTATAGAAGATGCAAAAAGTGGAAGAGTAAACAGACAAGCAGCAGCCCAGCTTGCAAAGTGGTTGTGTATTTAATAACTGTATTACTTGAAAGAGGGTAAGAATTTAAAAGCTGTCTGAACATGGTCTGTAGATGTTTCCTTCAGGGAACAGTCTCCTAGTTGTGTTAAATCTGCTGGTTCCCTACTTCCCACCCCTCCCTCCCCTACAGTAGTCAGTAGCACAGGGTCTGAAGAGGGCCCAGCTGTGCCAGGACATGCTGGGAGCATGGGCTCCATCTATGCCAATCTCAGCCCTGTGGCTGAAATTACTCAAATTGCTGGAAAAGTTGGTTTTAGAAGTCTCCAGTCACTCCCTCTGCCTAGTGCCTTGTATCCTCCATGCTGGTGTTTACCATACCCTCAGGTTGCACTTCTGAGACAAATTAAACAAAGCTGAGTCAGTGCAGTCGTGGCCCCATCTTCATACTTTGCTCTGTGTCTCTCCCCTCCTCTCTTGTACTACTCCTGGCTTAAGAGTGCCAGGCTACAGAAATTGCTGGTAGCTTTCTGTTAAGTGCTTTGAACCAGCTCTGAGCCACTGGGAACCCCTGGTGCCTGCAGCAGAGGGGTGGAGATGGCAAGGGAAAGAGACGGATGTTGGTTTAAGTTCTTGAGAAACATCATCCTCATTGCACAAGAATAGCAGCATATGGGGCTACTCAGGGAGATGAATTACTGAAATGAAAGGAACAAAACAATCTCCCCCCCCCTTCCCCACCTCAGAAAAACCCAAAACAAAATCCCCCTTCCCATAAAGGGCTGTACTGGTGTGGCTGAAGGGGTAGTGAACCACTACAGAGTTCCTTGGGGGGCACTGAGGCTCTCATTTCACCCCATAAATTTGATCACATAAACTGCCCCAGAACTAAGAAGATCATAATAAAAGAAAGTTTAAAAGCCTTTTTAAAACTGAAAGTGGTAGATTTTGACTTGAATTGGAGTTGCTTAATTAGAATACCCAATTTTAACAGCCTGTTCAAAGGTATTGAATTAATATGTTGATATTCTGCACTGCAGCTGAGTCAACGAAAACCTATTTTGCCTTTCAGAAAAGATAATTAACTCTCTTAAATGTGTTTGCCAGAAATATTGGGATATAAATCATTCCAACAGAGTGGTTTGAACAAATTAAAACCAGTCTGTTAGAGTGACAACATGCTTACTCAACTCAAGATACAGTAATAAGCTCTTTGATGTTTTTCTAACTGAACCGGATTCCCAAAATTATTTTCTACTTTTAATTTTAATGTCTTTAATTATATCTCATTGAAATAAAATCATATGTGTTTTGTATTTTTAGATGTAACACCACCTGTATTGAAACATTTTTTGGTAAAATAATTAAAATGTTGACAGAATTTTAGGTGGTGGATTATTATGCTTATCTATTTATTTATGTGGAGGATGACAGACCTTTTTTTTTCTTATCAAGTATACAGATTATCTGTGTGGCTGAACAAATATTTCCTACATCTTTGGTTTTGGACATGTCTATGTAAGGATACCATCTTGTGTAAAGAAGCTGTGTTTATAGTTAAATGGATCTTTTAACATTGTACATTTCCACTTCCCAGGACAGGCAATATAGCAGGACTGTCCTTAGTAATGTTCTGCATCTTGTTTGTTTGCTGTTTGTTAAAGAAGGACATTATTACATACCACCTGGCTTGCTGGGTGCCTAACTATGGATTTTACCGTGCTTGTTCAAGGGTCTGTGAATCTCTCCCAGTCTAATTTATTCTGTTCCATTCATAGCCATATCATGAGATGTTTTAGTTTCAAGTGAACTTCCAGAAGATGAAAATGCTCCATGGTACCTGTTGTTTAACTATGCTGATTTAGTTTGACTGTAGGACATTATTTCTTTAGTACATGCCTTTGTATTCCTGTATCTTGACATTAAAGCAGAGTTGCCTGTCTTTTATAGAACTGAGTGATTAAAACAGCTCCACTCCCACTGGAGATGACAGCAGCATGGTATAATAGGTGTGGTGTGGACATCAAAATTCAGATAATTTCATGCCTTGCACCTTTTTCTTTAGGAAAAATAATAGATGGTCAAGATGTTAGTAGCATCTTTGGAAGAAATAGCACCATCTGAAGTGAGAGGAAGAGGGATGTGCCTGGCTCTCATTCTCTGTGAAGAAGCCTTCAGAGCTCTAAATAAAATGGGATTCATCACAGGACACAGCTATGTCCAAATCACTTCCTTCTTCTACTCAGATGATTTCAAAGAAATGAATGAAATGCAAAAACCAGCCTTGTGAAACAGTGAGCTGGAATGGATGCCTTCTGCTTAGATTTATGTTTATAGCTGGGTGAAAAGACTTTCTGTTCTCTGTCCTAGAAGAAACAACAGCTACACTTAACAGACAGGCTGTGGGTGCTGGCTCCAGAGTACTGCTTTCTTGGGTGGGGGAAAAAACAAAGAAGAAACCTTAGTGGAGGTGACAGAGAATGTGAGCATTTTTAGTGCTTTGTATTGCATACTTCTGCTGATTGTCAAACAACCCTCATTCTTGTTCTATTCATAGACTCCTTTGCAGAAAACAAGCTGTAATAGCATCTGAGAAATCCATAGGCAAAATAGACTTTAAAGGCTCTTTTGAGCCAAACCACAAAACATACAATTTATTATGTTAATTTGAATTAATTCCCTTTGACAACAAGATTCAGAGTTGCAACACTTTGTGTGGAATAAATAACAGAGGCTTGTTTTCCCTGTTTCTGAACTTCTGCAGTTCCCAGTAAATTCAGCAAGAAAACGGAGCACTAGAGAAGATTTTCCCCACACCCATTCCCAGTACACACTTCAGCATAAAAATCTCCCCAAGATACCTCACAATGTGTGCTTCAACTAAATGTACAGTAAAAATCACACTGGATAAGCTAAACTACCAAAGGCTCAAGACAAGAGTTTAAGGTTCTGTTGGTTGGATCCCAAACCAGGGAATTTATCTTGCAGGTGTCAGAGGTTGGTAGCTGTGCCCTCCCATGTTCCATTGAGGTAGTTTGTCAGATGACAAAGAAGATATTTTTCTGTAGAATTATGCTGTGGAAAGACAGTGCCTATCCAGAAGCAATGGGGAGTCACTGGTTTACTTTATCTTCTCTTATTATTGTAATATTGAACAGATTCTTCATTGTTTCTTTAATGTGTATTTTCTGTGGCAAATGTGGCATCTCTAAAGCTAATGCAGAGGTGCCAATTACTACAGTTGTCCTGAAATGCATATATGTCCTGGGAATTATACTTCTCCTATTTGATGCAAAATTTTCATTTCTAATCTTCATTTGTAGTATTTTTTATTATTACAGTTATGAATTATTAAGATTACGAATAATATATTTTTCATAAATTTCTGCCATCCTAAAGCACAGAGGAGCATTAAAAAATTTACTGATGGAAAGTTACCTTAAGGCTCAATGCAACATACTTCATTTCCTTTTATATCACTGCTTTAATACATTTTCTTTTTAAATTGTACTTGCTGGCAGTTTTCTGAGATTTATTCTGGGAGTTTTTTGATTTGAAGCAACCAAGACAAGATGGTAGCACTCAGCCTTACAGTGCAGAGCCAAAACTCTGCCAGGCACAACTGCATGAGCCTTTCCGAATTTAATTTTTAAAGGGCTTGAGAATAGGCAGAGGAGAATGTAGTCTCTGAAGTTCAGCCAGACAGGCAGTTGCCTGAATCAAGATTCTTTATGCTCCTTGTGAAATATGAGGCTAAGATGCCATTCTCTAATTTGCCAGAAGTGTCAGTAAGGATCTTTGTCCCTTAAGTAAACTGTCTTTGATTTGACTGAACTGAAATCTGAAAAAAACCCAATAAAGCTGTTCCAAATAGAAAGAGATTTGCAGGAGAACCCTTTGTGTCTGTGCTGTGTATCACTGCACACAGGCATGTAGCTGTGTATGAGTTCATGTCTGCCTGTGCTATGAAATGGAGAAGAGTTTGGAAAAAATCCTCAGGTGTAGGGCTTTTTATGATGCTTAAATATTAATATAAAGTGAGGCTGACTGTGTTTTCTATCTGCAGTTATAGCACAGCAAGGTTAAGAGGGTAAAAAAACAGGATAGCAGTCTATTTTCCATGGTGCTGTCACCCACGGGCCTCTGTTGGCTGCTGCAGCTTTCACCAATATGGACTAAACCTCACTAAAAATTCTGATCATTAGCTTGAATAAAGGGGTCAGAATCTCACCCATAAAGACTAAAACTCATAGACTGGACTGCTCAGTTTTTTATTGAACTTGAGCTGTAGTGACATTTTTCCAAAAAAATCTTTGCCAGAGTATGCATATATGAAAATGTATGCATACATATTTCACATCCTGAATATTGTTCTCCAAAGAATGGCATACTTTTGCTCTAACAGCAGAGGAAAGTAATTGATGAGGTTTAGATGTTTAGAAGATTAGCTGCCAAGGTCTGTTTTTAGTTAAGCTGCTAATAAAGAAAATAGTTCTATATTTTCCATGCAAGAGTTTTGGCGTGGGTGCCCAGAAGGTACAGTGATTACTTTTTTTCCCTTTTTTTCCCCAAATAATCTTCTTCCCTTGAAACTGCAAAACCCTGACAGCTGCTATTCAAGGATAATATAAAACTACACAATATTCAGTGAAATATTCTTAGCACCAAAATAGCTCTTGTTAACATTAGTACTGACTATGTGAAAGATCAAGACAGCAGGGACATTCCACCTATTTAGAAAATCACTGTTACTCAGAAAACAGGTATGTGAATCTTATGAATGCTCATGTCAAATTTGGGGGAAAAAAGCATTAAGACATGGCATTGAGAAGCTATATTTTTAACTGACAATTATAATTAGTTTGATGTCTGCGTCCTGAATATAATGTCTATCTTTTCAACATATGATTTTTTTGCATTTTATTGGGCAATTTTCTGCTTTTTTACACATGGCCTAATATTGTATCCCTTGTTTCAGGGAGTGGTGTTTTGCCATATAAATAGCTGGGATTAAGTGCATGCCTAAATATTGAAGTGAAACTACTTGAAAAAGGAGCTACCACTCAGTGGGAATAAAACAGAATTGGGTGTAGAATTATTTGTTTATTACTCATCAGACAAAATTACTTGACCACCCAAATGGAGTCCCTGAGGCTGTATCTGAAAGCCAGCAGTTAAAAAAATCCAACCAGACTATACTCTTATAAGTGATCTCTATAGTGGATTTTTAATTTAGTTTTGTTCTGGAGAGTTTTTTTTTTACAGTTTATTAATGATGGGGTTAAGAAAAGAACATTTGAACTCAATTAGTGACGTAAGATAATACACATAATTACAGTATGAAGAGAAGCTCAAATATCTTGGTACATACAGTGGCTGTATTTATTCCCACAGTAATTAGCCCATATATAAAAGTACTTTTCAGACCAAATTTTTAAAGTTAGTGACAAATTTGGGTAGCTTTCTAAAACTATGAGAACCTCACTGGCGCCATCCGACTTCCTCTGAAGTCAATGGAAATTTTGTCTACAACTTCAGTGGGAGTAAACAAGAAGATAGTTTGGAAAACAAGATGAAAACGTTGCCATTAGTGAGTCATGAAATCTGGAATCAAACTCCTAGAGAGTCTCCATGTCCTTTCCCACTGAAGTGCACAAAGCAGAACTTCTAAATTCTTTCTTTTCCAGGGATGCTAAGATAGAGAGCAGTGTGTAGTGCATTCACAAATGTGAACCATTAAGCAAAGGCCCATACTGTTGTACCCAAAACTCTGATTCTGCCTTCCAGCCTTTTTGAGCCTGATACATCTCATGTATGGCCAGAGATGTGGGTATTCAAAGCCTACTATTGTGCAGAGGTCTGGTAAAACTACAGTTGCCTAAATTGATTTCTCTTGTATTAAAAGAACTAGAAACAAAAGTCATAGTTTTTATACTCTAATGTTTTCCTAAGTAGCTTTTCAGTAGCCTGAACAAAGAAAAACTATGGTCCATAAAATTTTGAGAGTATTCCTTGGAATAAGCATAGGCATAGAACATGGGATTAACGCAATTAACAACATAATTTTTCAGAGTGAAAGGACTTTTCTTTGTGAGGAATAAAGGGAAAACATTTTCCCACACAAGATCCCTTGTTACTCAGAGAGTGAAAAATGCTCATGTCAGGATAGAAGACAGGAGAAACCATGACTGGCATGGAGTTAAACCCCCTGTGAAAGTACTTTGGGAAAAGCCACTTCAATAAGTGCACAATTGTGCAAATAAGGATTTCATCCACTAGTCTGCCATGGCTTCTCCGAATACAACAGTGGTTCAGTTTGAATGTATTGTGCATATATCTGAGTTCTGCACACTGGATGTCAAGGCTCTCTCTTCAGACAAAGCCTTATTGTTTATTAAAATGTTTCATAAGTCCTCGTTGTGGGAGCAACAAACCTCTCCTCCCCACCAAAGCCAGATCCCGTTCAGAGCACAATTTGGAATGCATGTCCTTTTTAATTTAAAGTGCAGAATAGCCTCTCTGTGGTCTGTTCTAAAAATCCATCTGAATGCAATATCTTTCCCCTAAGCTTAAATGGGCCATGATGTTTTGTGTCAAAATAAAAGCACACACTGACCCTCATGCTCTGCTCCGGCCAAACCATTTTCTTTCTTAAAATGGAGAAGCATTTAGAAAGAAAGAATATTTTTGTCTACTTAGTCTACCTTATTTTGCCCATAGTATAGGTAAGCACAACTTTATTCAGGGCTCTGCTAAATTTTGCTTCTCTGTGTTTTCTCCAGAACACATTGAAGCAGAGGAATCTCCCCAGACTTTGGATCTACCATACGCACCATCATTGCAGGCCTTCTATACTGGGTCTGTCAAGAGGACAGAGAGGTATTGTGCTCCTTCTATGTTGTTTCTCTGCAGCACCAGAAATGTTACAGAAGCTATAGTATAGCAGATTTAACACTCACATTTTCTCAGTTTTAATCTTTTAAGTAAAAATGTGAAGCATTCCGTAGAGATGTTATTTCCTCATAAATCTCCTGTAATTACTTAGCAATGACTCTTTTGGCTATTTTAATTGTTCTTCTAGCCTAAAATCTGCTTTTATGTTTTTACTTACAGTAGTTAGATATATTAACTCATGAGTTTTAGACTTATAATCTTGTTTCCATTGGGAAATGGAATTTATTTATGCATAAAATTATTTCACAGGGAATCAGAAGCTGTAGAGTGGCTAAAAAGTCTTATTTATTGTTGATACACAACATCACACATTTGTATTGAATCACAGCCCACTGACTCCCTTAATACTTACTAAGAGAACTACAATTAACTGTAATTACTGCTGGAGAAGTGGGATGTACAACCTCTTGGGAAAATGGCATTATAATTTTAAATACTACAAACATTTTCACGGCTTTTAAAATAACTTACTTTACCTAAGAAAATTGTTTGGATTCTTGATTTCACTGTTTTCTGAAGTCTTTTGATCCAAACCAATTCTGTAGGTGGCTGGGGCTTTATCATGTTATCCTGTCATTTCCTTGAGATTAGGACCTTTACTCAAGACAAAATAATTTCCATTTTTATTTATTTGGCAGGGGGCACAAGGGCAGCAGAAGGTGAGGCAGAAAAAGGAAAAATTGAATCCCTCAGTGGCCCATACCATACGTTATAGGTTAAAGACTTCAGCAGAAAGATGTAGGAAAGCAGGATAAGGAGCTAAAAATTTAATAGTAATGTGCATCTTGGATAAGTGTACAAAACAAAGGATTCTGCCCTTTCTTCCTCAGAAGTATATCTTCAACATAAATATAAAACAGTGTTTTTCTTCTGAAAAACCTCAAACCCCAATGCAAGCACATTCCAAGATAACTCCTGGAGTGAACAGCCCAACATAAATAACAGTGGCGTACAAAAAGCATTTTTGGACCATTGATGAACTTTCCATTTTTCTTCAAAATGACGGCTCAGGAGAGCTCCCAGGGGTGTTGGTATGAGCAGCTTATCAGCTAGAGAAGGAATGCTGTCACATATCCTATCAAAATGAGAAGGCTTCAATCTCAGCTCCCAAAAGTCACTTATGGGCTGCATGGAAAAGGTCCATCCCTGAAAGCTTGCATGTTTCAGCACAGATTGCTGCCTCTCTGGCAGTGCTGTGTGACCTTCCAGCACTGCAAATATGTGCAGGACTGCTCCCTGTTGTGGGAAACCAGCATGCTGTGCTCCCCACTGAACTGCCACATGGCAAAAGGGAAGATTACTTACAGGTTAGCTTTTCTTTTTTTAATTTCCCATCTCTCAGCTGTAGAATCACTGTTCAATGTTTATTTTTATCCCAGGAATCATATAGGTTTTGATTGAAATTAATAGTTTTCACCCAAACCCTTTCCTTGTGCCATGCAGGAGGCTGTTCATATCACCTGTTTTTCTTTGATGGCCTAATCACCTGAGCATTAAACTCTTGCTGCTTTGCTAAACTGGGATTTGTCTGGCTGTCTGATTTTTTCATCCTATTATCTAACAATACAACAGGACAGACATGAACGTGTATGTGTATGAGTAAATACCTACCAGGGCAACCTGGGTGTGGGAATGACGCATCCTCCTGGGCTCAGTGGGAAAATGGTGTTTCACTTTTAGTAGGTTTTTTTCTTGGAAGTGAATAAACTTCTTCTTAGTGAAATATGTGCCCTTCCTGCCCTGCAAACCATGGCTGGACAATACTCCTCACACTCTTAACATGGAGGGTGCTGAGGAAGCATATCTGAGGTGGAGTTGCCTTTATTTTGGTCTTTTGAGGCCAACTGTAGTGTTTCTGCCTTTGTTTGAGGATCCAGCCAATGCTGCCACAGTTCCTTCTTCCACTACATGCCTGCTTTCCTCCTGACCTTTGCCTGGCCAGAGGAAGGAGAGGAAGGGAGTGGCAAGAGCTCTGCATACCCAGAAAACATTTAATAAATCACCACAGCTTTGTTTTCTGCATTGTGTCCACGGAAACACCCACAAAATGAGAATCCGCTCAGTACAAAACGCCACAGGAATCTCCTGTTCCTGTACAGTGTATATAAATTGGGTGCCTTTACTTAAAGGAAAATTAAGGGCCCATAAACAGACTGTTTCACAATCACTTAACTTCTCCCTCTGAAAATCCTATGCGATATGGTTTTCTTCCTTTTTAGTAAGGCATATGATATTTGATGAACAAAGGAAGCTTTTGTGCAGATGTGATTTAAAACTCTTTTTGTGAGCATTTTCAATCAAATTCCTTGTATTTAGGAAGGTTTAAGAAAATACAGTAAGAAATGAATATTTACTGTGGAATTTATTAAATGAAATGTATTCCGGGAAGTTTCAGCCCAATGAGAATTGAGATTATAAAGATGAGATTCCAATCGGAGCGTAACTGATGTACTGAAAGAGCACATGCCCAAAACACACAGCATAAAAAGCCTTCATGTTGCCTCTTCGCTTTCCCACTCACCAATCCTTTCCTGATGACTGACACAGTTGCAACATCCCCACTTTGCCCTGCCAGGTGCCAGTCCTCCCCTCCACATCAGGGATTGTGCCCGTTCAAACAGAGCTCCATGTGCTCCACTGTAATTAATGATGACAGCTTTCCAAAGAGAAGGAGGGCCTGGAGGATGGGCTGGTCTACAGCCTTTGACTCTAAAGTCTTTTGGCTCATGTACACAGGACATTTTTTTCCCACCTACTGCTCCATCAGAAAGGTGAGTCATCCTCATGTGCATGTCCATGACTTTGCTTAGGTAAGCTGCCTCATTAAGTTCAGCATGGCAACACACATACAGACATTTTCAGACTGTGGGCACAGGATTGCAGGCCTTGACTGTGACGTGAATAACCTTTTCAGCATCTAACTGTATGTCTTGATCTAGAGTGAGCCTCCCGTGTTATTTGGGGTTTCTAAGTGTAACTAAAAAAACCTCCAGACAGTAAAGAACATGGATATCTCCTGGTGTGTCAAAATAAAAAAAGAAAGAGAACAGCTCACTGCTCTATCAACTCAGAGTTAATCTTATATTTCTGGGAAGTAAAAATGGCTAAATACGAACTCACCAGCGCCATATGTTCCTAACACATGTGTTGCTTCTCCATCTAGCTGCCAAAAAACATGTCTGTGTTTGACTCTAAAGGTGCTGAATAGTTTCTTCAGGGACTGAAGCATCTCATATGAGGTCTTGAGGATAACAGTTTTGCCAAGTCTCAAGATAATAGAGAATCAAGTCAGGACAGCTGGACTCTTCTTCCTTCAGAGTCACTGGGATAGCAAATTCTGATTCTGGTTACAGAGGAGTAAGTTGAAAATTTGCCATCTCTCTCTAAACCAGGGAATTTCACCCTGGTGACACTATGTGAGGTACACATAACATTTAACTTATCTCAGCAACAGTGCTTTTGTTTTCTGGTTTGAAACTTGAGGTTGTCAAGGTTTTGTGAGTTGTACAGAACCGGGGGAAGGAAGTTAAAGAACATTGCAAATATTTACTATAGGCTTTACCAGCAATTAAACTTTATATTAGTCCCTCCTTCCTGAGTAGTGTCAGATTATAAAGTGCCTGAAGTTATATTCTAGCACTGCAAAAGGCACAGAGATGGGTCTTTGTCAGTCGTTTATATTTTATGCATATACAGGCTAGGACTCAGATAGAGGTAGTGAAACCAGATAGAGGGAATGCTTTTTTTTTGTTGTTGGGAATATTATCCTGTATTGCAATGCCTGCCTTACAGTGAGCCTTTCTGCTTCAAGAGTTGAGTTCCTATTGCAGGAATGAAAGCAGAAAGCTCCCCTTTATCAAATGGCCTTTCTAAAGGTCTGGCATTCCAAACTACAAACAGTGCAGCATTTCTTCAAGGACTGGAATCAAGACCATGCAACAGAAGCAAAAAAACCTGTGAAATTTTGTAATACGTTTAATGATACCATAAGGTCATACTAGCCTTAAAAAAATCATGGTCAAGACTTTTGAAAAAATTTTTTTCTATTTTATATTTAATAAATGGAATTGTTTTTAATCGGACGTTATCTAGACTCTAGAGCTGTAAAGGGGAAAATGAGTAGTTTCTTGAGAGAGATGAAATACATGTTCATCATCTCTGAGGACACAAAGAAGACCTGTATTATAGCGACTGATTAGGATGAGGAAGGGAACAAAACCACGGAGAAATGACTTTTTAAAAAACTATTTGTACAAGAAATGGAAAGGCAAGGGCAAAGGAGTTCTTTACTGGCCCATCACTTCACAAAGCCAAGCCCACAGCACTCCTGGCTCCCTTGCACTAATGTCAAATGCAAATAGATCTGAGCAGGCTATGACCACACCAGGCAATAACAGAGTGCTTGTACAGAAAAACCTGCTACCCTTCCCTCCCCACTGCTCTGGCACAATGCAACCCCAATGACTTTATGTCTCCACCTTGTAAGCAAATATAGGCACCACTCTCCCTATTCACTTCCCAGCAAACCCACAGTTTTTCTCCAAGGAATGTTGCTACAGAAGATGCAGTGTCACTATCTACAGTGTTCAGAATATTGAAACTCAGGGTGGCAAAGGTTTTGCATTAGCCAAAGAAATCAGTATATTTTTCATGTCATCTGTCAGCTTAATTCTACCCTTTCCACCACAAAAATACATTTGTTAAAGGACAGCTTGTCTATTTACTCTCTTTAGAATTACTCTCAGCTATCAGTGACAGGAAACTTAAATTATTTTTTGCTTAATGAAATTAGAGCTGCTGCCTAAGGCATCAATATACAGATGGCTTGACTGTTCAGAAGTGAAATGCCACATCAGCTGCTGAGATATCTTAATTTATATATAGTTAGAGCAAATTATCTGTGAAAAGAAGCCATATGACAGAGGAATATTATTTTTAAATTTTACTATGGTTTCTTTAGTTAGAATCAAACTTGATAGAATCTTGCTTTATGATACATACAAGAATTTCCAGTGGTACCTGCAATGGGATGGAAAAAATTTTCTCTCAGAAACCTCTCAGGACTTGTATCTTCTGTTTACAGGTCCAGCAAATACGTCTACTTATTCTGCTTTGCATGCTTGCGTAGGGACCTCAAAGAAGGAACTTTGTGTTGGTTATTAGGTTGTGCTCTGTCCAGTAAGAGGAGAACATTGTACAGCAGCATTAATACAACGTGGTCATAGTGGTTGCACACAGTTCTTCCCCCATTGCAGCTCCAGGGCTGATGTTTTCTGTGCTGTGCACTGCATAACTCTTTCTCCTCTGCTTCTCTGCACACATATCTTCTTGAGCTCACTACTGGCATTCTTTACGTAGTGCTGCAGCCTAACAATAGAAGCTAAAATTTAATATTTTCAATGGTATGCCATATACTTGCAGTTTGCATGATTTTAAAACCAATAAATTGAAACATGAAAGTTCTTGACAGAACTGTGTGTTTCCAAAGAGCGCTCTCTCTGTAAAAGAGATTCTTTCCTTTTAGCCTGGTCCCATCCTCTCTCTGTTGTTCCAAAATCTGTTTCTCCTCATGAGATCTGTCCTCATTTATGCTTACATTCTCTATTCTGCTTATAATAATATAACCACATAATATAATAATATCTAGCTATAGTTGTACATCAAATCGAAAGCTTTTTGTAAAAGAACACAAAATTTTCAGTGCAATAGGGAAATGAAAACACAAGCTCACTTGAAAAAAAGTAACATTTTTGCTTTGTTAGCTACACATATCTACTAGTACATTTAATGGCTTATTTTTTATAGTCTGGCATTAGAATGAGCTGTTTGAAAAGCAAGTTTTTGTTTCCAAAGTTCAACCACAGTTATACCAAAGTGTTCCACCACAATTATACCAAGTCAGTTAAAAGAACATTGGGCACTCTAGCATTCAACAGAAACGTTGAAAGTACTTAATCAAAGTCACATCTTGGCTGAGAAAAAAATTATTTGAATAAATATCTATTTGCTGTTTACATTCTCCTTGGTTCTGGATGAAAAAAATTGTAACTATGCTCAAGGGGAAAATCATATAGGTTTGGTAATCTCAAAAGGAGAGATTTAAAAATAGGGGGAAAGAAGAAAAAAGTTTAATTTGAATAGGTTTTTTTTTGGTGAATGAGAGTTTTCAATCTAAATTTAGCATTTTCTTCAGAAGCATCCTGCTTTTCTATAAATGACTAAGACTGTGTACACAGAGGCCTTCCTGAATGTGATGTTTACTTGCAGATGCCAAGATGTCCTTCAGACAAATATCTAACACAATATTATAGAAAGTGGATGCAAAACTAACTCTTGTTGTCAAGCACAGCCAGCTGGCCCCCATGTGTCCAGAGAGATTCAGACTCGAGAGAAGCTGATGGGAGGTCCATCCTTCCCAAACTGCTAAGGCTGTGAACATCTTAAAAATTCCTCTGAGAGTGGTTTTGTTTAGAAATTCAGGAGTTTAAGATTTGTGCTTTTAATATGTCCATGAAGCAACTGCACCCAGAGTGTCAGCCCAGAGTGAAGGCCCTCTATGGAAGCCAAATTAGATTTAAGCGGTTTTAAGCACAAAAGCTAGAAGCTGTTTCTTGAGTGGTGACAACACAAAGCAGTCAAGGAAATCAGGTCACAGAGGGCTGAGATAAGGTTTTGATTTGGAGGAATCTCTATTCAAGACACAAAAAATAGTTCTGTTTTTGGGAGTGGCTGAGAACCCAGAACTGCAGCTCCAGGAAACAGCAGGGCAGCCCTTGAGGAGGTCAGACCCACAAAGTACTACACACTGTGCTGCTGTGTTTTGCTTCAACAGTTGCAGAAATCTTAAAAAACCTTTTTTTTCTTGTCATTGAAGTTTCCTGCAAACATAATTAATTAAATCTTTATCTCTCACTTTCCAATGCAAAAAAAGAAGCTCCAAATTTTTAAGGCACAGAGATACCAAGTTTGTTTGTAAATGCTTCAGTACCTGTCAGAGAGCATTTTATTGAGACCTTATCAAACGAGTGTCATCTAAGAAAGTGTAAGGTGGCAGAGATGATCAGACCTTAGAATTAATTTGCTTCTCCTTTGAGAAAACTTTCTTTCCCCTTTCAGAGCCCTAAATGCGAGGTGAAATTTAGCAAGATACAAACTGTATTTTAAAAAATGAGATATCTTCCTGCAAACTCTTGCCAGTATCACAGCATTTTGTAATTATTTTAAAAACATAGCAACTTAAATGTACCTCTTGTCCTATGTTATTCACTTTATTTCCCTGGCCAAAATTAACTGCATATTTTTAAAATTTATTTTTATTTCTCCATTTTATGTTTTTTATAGCAAGGTACTCTGCTTCAAGTGAGAACTCCAAAAACACTTGGAATTGTCAATGGTACTGAGAAAAAGCCACTGAACAAACCAGAAATGTTATGGTCTTACTTAGATAACATTGCATGGTCCAGATGTCAATGTTTCTGTCGCTGGTGGAAATGCAGGAAAAGAAGTGTCCATCATGTTGATATTTTTAATATAGACCCTTTACAACTGCAAAGAGAACCTTGGAAAGAAACCCCCCAATGTCTTGAATCTCGATGTCAGAAATAACCTGATCATAATCTCAACCACTGGATCTAAATATTTCTTGATGTGATCTCCTAAAAGAGCCCTTCTATAGTATCTGCTCTTGTTACTATAAACTCCGGAAACAGTGAACATTTCTGTCTACAAATAGCTATTAAAACATAGAAATACAGTGTTTCATCTTAATGCAGTTATTTTAAATTTTAAATCATTGCTTCTGTGTCAAAATAACAATTTTTTTTACTGGAAGTATGTTTATATTTGATCCTCCCAATTTTTATTTAATGTTGCACTTTGTATTCTTAATAGTTATTATAGTAATAATAATCATTAACGTGTTATTTTTGTCTTTCATTTCTGCAAATGTGTGCATTTTCAAAACTTCAGTGACTTTAAAAAAAAAAAAGAGAAGTAAAAAAATCTTCCCCAAATGGGGAGGGAACTATCTTCTGTTACATGGGCAATAATATATTTTAGTTTTTTATATACTGTATTTCATATAGTAAGCTGAAGCAGGCTTGTTCCAGTCTATCACATTGAACTGGTTTTAGCCTTCAGCTTTTCTCCCCCTTCTTACATCTCTCTCTCTATTTCTTCTTTTTAAATGACACCTTTTAAGCACTTAGTGAGATGGAGGTGGTTTGTGTCCGACTCGTTTGCTTACACATCCTTCAAAGCAAGGAGTAATTGCTTCTTTTGTTTCTCCATCCTCTTCAGCTAGCTCTGTGCCTTCTAGGATTACTCTTCATTCCAGCTGCTGTTATGAATATTCTCTCCATTTCTAACATTAGCCTTATCCCCATTCCTGATTTACATCATTTTCTTTGGGCTCCTGCATGCCGTTCCAATTTTCTGCTACATGAAAACCACTCACTTTCCCTCTGTCTGCAGAGCCAGGTTTAGTGAGCTTTGTGAGATCTATTTAATCACTATAAAAACTGTGCAGTCCAGCAGTAAATGTAATATGTATTCCAGAAGACCTACAAACAAGTTTTACTTGGCACTCACAGCAATGAGGTAAGAGGATAAAATGGGTTTGTGGTCACATTACCAGACCACCAGCAGAGACTTTTGAGAAAGCTAGACCCATTTTAATTAGGAAAAATATAAAAAGTTTACATGAGAGCCATCATTCTGGTCTTCTATGAACCACAAGCTGTAATTAGAAACCCTAAGTATTAATTTTCTTTGCTTTATTCTTGGATTTTAATATCACTGTGTGAAACAAAAGTTGAATTTCTTTAGGTTGATTAAAGTATGCCTTTATTAAAAAAACATTTTTTCCAAATAACCTTGCAGTAGATTAGATTTGATAATTTACATGGTCTCCTTTAACTCCAAAATTGGTCCATGCCATGCTATAAATCTGTGCAGGTTTTTAAGGCTGATTTCTATGTAAGTAGAACTGTACATCTTAAAAACGGAACCCTTTGTTTTGTGTAAGGGGTGAATTTAAATCTTCAGCATTTCTCTGAAATAGTTACGTCCTGAGGAGTTGTTTCAGATTTTATTTTTACAGTGATCTTATGATAGGATGGACTGTTGCTTATGCTGATTGAAGGTGATTTCTTATGATGCAGGAGTTAAATGCAACTTTTTAGCCATGTAGTCCAGTACTGCAATGACAGGATTAAACTTTTGCTTTGGGGACTTGCTCAAAAGGTGATGAATTTGATGAAAATAGTCTCAAGTAATGCAGTCTCTGGCGTTTGTTTCCACCAGCAAGGATATGGCTAGATGGAAATAATTCAATGCCATGCCAAGGAATGTAACTCAATAAAAATGATGGGGTATCTCAATTAATTAGCCTCAAAACTGGGTTTTCTGACAATAGTGGACCTGTCTTTGCTTTCTTCAAAGCTATAACTATTTGGCCGTCTTCTATTTAGAAAAACCATGGACCTCTGTTTTCTAAGAGATGTGTCATCTCTTCACCAAGTACATCTATACCATAATCTATAGGAAAATATAAAGAAAATCTGAAAAATCATTACTATGGTAGATTTAACACCTGAAACAGTGGAACTGTGGGACCTGGAGTAAACTTGGAGTGGAAAACTGGTTATTATATGTAGGGAAAACTCCCTTGAAGGTGAGGGAGCATCACTATTACACAATCTTTCCTGTGTACCTGTTCCCTATGTAGTGACTGTCATGATACTACAGTGCCCATCTTTAATTCAGTAATTCAGTGATTTGGACACTCATGTGAATATGAGATAACCAAATTCATTTCCTCCTACTACTTGCTGAATTTCAACTCTTTGTCATCTTCCAAGCAAATGCAATGAGCTTGTGATAATTCTATCAATGCACATAATTGCAGAGGAAGGGACAGACAATGACTGAAAGGAATAGAAATCTCTTGTAGAGGCTGTTTTACTTCAATTACACACTTGTGGTCTCACAAAAGTGACTTCCATAAAGATGCTCAATGTCACAAAATTCAGAGAACGAGGAAGTCTGGAAATTCCTTCTTTCAAAAATCATTTAGGTTTTTCTACAAGGTGGCACAGCTTTAGGAACAGGGACTGAGAACCATGCGGGGAAAACTATTCAGGATGCTCCAGTGCTTGCTCAGACAGGATGCCTGTATGTACTTGGTCTTCTGTACTGGGTGTCCTGAAAAGCTGTCAGTGCAAGGCACTGGTTGCCCTGCTTGGTCTGGTGCCATCAGCACGTTCCACTGGTACAGTATTTCTCCTCTGACTTTTCCCTGATACTTTTACTGCCCTTGATGGATTGGAATTTTTAGAGTAAGCTGGGATGTTCATCAGTGTGACTGGGAACTCAGTGAAGTCCTAGGTGCACAAAAGGAAAAAAATGAAATTTTTCTGAGTGACATTTCAAAATAAGATTTTTTGGTCTTGCTCACATAAATTCATTTCTGTTCGCAACTAAGATAAACTGTTAAAGCCTAAGGGACTGGTTAAAATTAAATTCTTGAAAAAACCCAGAAAAACACATTGTCTAAGGTAAAGAAATGGAATCCTAAGACTTACTGTTTAAAAATTACATCCATTTCATGACTAATAATTAATTTCAATGACTTGTCTGGCGGACAAGACCAGTAATTCAAAAAATGTGGTAATCCAATGGCTGTCTCCTTATTTAATATTTTTCTCTGCTTCAGGCTAAGGAATTAACATTTATTTTAAAAATAGATCTTGCTTCCTTGAGTTGTCCTTGGAAGATAGTCCCTGGAAGAATGAGTGTTTTGCATACTTAAAGTGTTTCTTAAATCTTTAATTGTTTCCTTACGCTTTCTGTCCCCATATATGATCTGTGGTTTTACCTCTCTTATTTACATTAGCCAGAGAACAGATTTTATTTTCTGGTTCATTCGTTTATGTAGCTTTGGACATACTTAGCTGGATAGCTGCAGACTGACTGTAGCAAACACCATGGAAATTATTAATCTAAAATTCACTTGTCCTGATCTGCTCATTGAAAGATTAGTGATTTATCTCATCAAAGTCCAAAAGCTAAATGCTGTTGAAAACATTACTTATAGGACTTAAGTTTGCTGATTCCTTATCTTAATTTCTGAAGGTGGCATTTCCTCTTCACCCCTTTTTTAAAAATGTCTTGATATTAGAGCTATGATCTCATCTGGTCCAAACTAAAATTCTTCTATATAGTCAGTTAGACTGATTTAGATCAGCTGAGCCACTCCATCACCTTTAATGTCCAGACTTTGTGCTTGCTCTCTGTGCTTCCAGCTGTGTGCTCCTGTACATGATGGCCTCCAGCAGCCCACTAAAAGCTATTTAACTTTTTGTGCTTTCCTCACATAAAAATTCTTGTTGATGAATATCATTAACATAATGTAGAAAATTCTGTGACTTTCTGACTAGAAGAAACACCTTTGCACCAAGTTTCAATCAGAGCATTGTATATCAAACTTTTGTCCACCTTATAAACTCATGTGGTCTACCAATGATCTTGGTTTCTACCAGACCATAATTCTGTGGTCAGTAACATGAACTTATACTCTGTTGGATTGATTATTATTATAAATTTGATAGAGACATGTCAGACAAATTCCAGCATCTACTGGCCCTCCAGGCCAACTGTGGAATGTCCACTCTGTCATACCATGGATCTGTTTTGGGATGGCTTACATGGAGTCCAAAATATTTTTGACAAAGGAATTAGTGAACATTTTCAATAATTATGGAGAGGTATATGTGATACATAAATATATATAGTCATATGTCCACATCTATATACATCTCATGAACTATATCATAAAGATACATATTATTGTCTTTGTAAAACACTTCACTTTGAATTATACACCCATACATAGTTTCGGGGCAGACATCAGTGCTGAAGAATTCTCTGATGGATTTAATACGCTTGTAATTTAGAGAATGCAGAAAATGCGCCTCCTTTGTGTGCTTTATGTGTAATATTTCAGGAACAGTCAAATTGTGTAGTTAACCTTGTCACTTGGCCAACATTCTCATTCCTTTTATGTGCTGTAGGTAACAGTTGCTTATGGATTCCTTAGCCATATAACTTCCCAGACTTACACAATGTCATTTCCTATTTATGGGCCAACTAACTGATTTTTTGATTTTAACTGATAATTGATTGCAGAGACTGACAGAGTGGTTTAATGGCCCACAAGGTATGGTTTAGCATAACTAGAGGCAAAATGAATACTGAAATTTTGCTCATCAGCATTCCTCTCTTTCAATCAATTTAGCATCTTGATAGATGCTAAAAACAGTAGGAATTTTAATATTAAATGTCTTTTCCAAAAATCTCTGTAAAAAGAAGGTTTGTTGGCTGTTTATCAGTTCAAGATTTCCTAGAGAATTCAGAAATACTTTCATGAGCATAAGCAATTACTATATCTGCTTTGGCTGGATTTTTATATCTTATATCTTGCAGTTTATGAATAGTTTGATGGCTCTTAATTGTTCACTAAAAGCACCAGGAAGACTGAAAGTATGGTGAATATTAATAAAAATGATCTAAATTTTTATGGTGTGCTGTTAATTTCCTAGTTCTGTTGCTTTAAGGGTCCATGCTGTTTTTCAGTCCTATTAACTCTTTTATCCAGACATTTTTTCTTTATGATGCACACAAGAGTGAGTTCACATATGCACCCTTCCTCCTCTGCAGCTCAATTTAGTAATAAAATACTTTAAAAAAACCCCTTACATACAGGTCTAGATTGGCCAGGTAATAATTGACAGTCCAAAGAAATATCAAAGTGTGTTGGGTAAATTATTCATGTCTTTGAATATAAAATAGGAAATGTTGGCTTGTGGTAATGTAACTATGAGCAGCTGCCTTGGCTTGTCAGAAATGCCTCTAATCTTTCTTCTTAAAGTCTATGTTTTTCTCCCCAAAAATGAGGCTTGAGAAACAGATAAACTTTAAAGTATTTTACTGGAAAAACTTTTGATCATTAGCAGCAGTCATACCTAGTTTAAAGAAGGTCAAAGACTTCTAGAACTGGAATCTATCTTGTCCTGTATGGAGAGAGAATACCTTTAGCCTTTTGCTACATAACTTTTGGTCTTATCAGTTTGAAAAACCACAGCCACAGGGGGGATGATAATTTCTAAATTGTCTATCTCTTTCTTGCAGCTGTACATAGACAAGCTCTGAAACTTCTCACACTCATGTTGGCAGTTTTTTCTACAGGAAACAAGCAAGCTCATTTACTAGACACTAGAAATAAAATTGCCTTGTTGTAGCCAGTTTT
This sequence comes from Eopsaltria australis, assembly GCA_034509425.1. Classification (NCBI taxonomy): domain Eukaryota; kingdom Metazoa; phylum Chordata; class Aves; order Passeriformes; family Petroicidae; genus Eopsaltria; species Eopsaltria australis. The sequence continues at coordinate 843,296 of JAVTVJ010000099.1, forward strand.
CAAAATAATTTACCTGCTTTTCAAAATTGTATCCATAGACCTTTTCCCAGATTTTATCAAAGTCCCACCCCTTAAAAACTGAACTAATCCATTATCTGCTGCAAGGGTAAATAGTCACAGTGAATCACATGCCCTGTTACATCCTTTTATGCCTGCTGACACGAGCCATAGTACCAAATAAGTCAGAGAGGCATTTTTATGCCATTTAACTGCATTTATGTACTTAAATAAGGGGTTTTGTTTCTTCCCACATTGAGTGTCCAGAAGTTGGGTATTCAGAACTACACATCTAGGTGTTGTGTCTAGGTAGTCACTGGAATAAAGAGTAGGATGACTTTGCTTCTGGAACTAGTGATTTATGGCTCCTACCTTGAGATTAAATCAATCCTTTGGAGGTAAGGAGCTCTTCATTAATTAGTACAGCAACTTTAGCTAAAGGTTAATTTTTAAATAGTGAAAATTACATAAGATAAGTCCTGTTCTCCATGGCAAGGTCTGAAGGCAGAAGCTGTGCAAGAATTGTTTTCTATGAAGAAAATATTAAAGGAATTGTAATCCCAGAGCAGCACACCTTAAGTCTTTGTTCTCATGGACCATTTTCATTTTCGTCCCTGATCATGGCATTGCCTTTGGTAATGTTTTTAAACATTCACTTTCTGAGATTATAATAACAGCATATAAAAATGACTTGTGATAATTTGATTTAATGTACCATTCCATTAATCCTATACTGCTAATGTGACTTTTCATGAGATAGGGATGTAGAAATAAAATAAGGTTACATAGTACCCTAGAAATTCAAAAGATCAGGGAGAAAAAAGAGAACAATTCTAAACATTTACTTGAAACACTTGAAAGCTTAGTTATAACATTTGGATGGGCTATTTTATAATCATACTCAAGGGCTGGCTGCTTCATCTCATTTCTTACCAGTGATGCACAGTTCCCTGTCTTCTGTGCTGAGGACAAGCTATGCAGACAGCCATGGCAAGTCCACTGCACTTTTGACCTGCTAGTTGCCTTTGTTTCCTGTCTACCTGCATTAATTTTGGTTCGTTTGCACAAGTCTTCATGTACAATAAAATAAATACAATCTCACAGTGTAGCTTCTGCCTGCAATTAAGTTGAACAATTAACAAATATTTCTCCTTCATTTCTTTATATAGCTTGTACGTGCAGAATAGGTATAAAACGGAAGAATAATGCCAGAGGTCTCACTGTTCTAGGTCATTTGGCTTTCAGACTCAAGCTGGCCTCTCTTGGGAAGGTCTGATGTCTTCCAGTGGAAGGCAGGAGGAAATGAAAACAACCCTGTGGAAAAAGAAGAGAGGAATATTTTTCCTTCCTTGCTGGATTTTATTCCCTTAGGGCTCAGCAAAAGTCTGTGCTGCATACTGAATATGCAATAGATGGTTTTTCTACTGCTAATTCTGTGGTAATAACCCAGCAAGATAAAAAGCTAATAGGCTGCTCATGTGTTTAAAATAGTCTTCCAAAAACACATTTTAAAAATAAATGTATTCCAGAAGATGAACTGGAAAGAGACTTTTAAAATATCCTAATTAGAAAAAAAAGGCTAAACCTACATTAAAATTGATGTGAGTTTCTCTACTGAATTCACTTAGAGTAGAATTTTAAGAAGCAATTCTTGAGAACTGTGCAGGAGATATTTAACATTAATGCAGAAGCAGGTTCATGGCAAATCCAGGTACCTGTGGACTATCTTCTTTTTCGCAAGTGTAACAGAACCTATTAAATAACTACTGAATAATACACACCTACAAAATTCACACCTACAAAATTTGTCAACTTTATCCAAATGTAGTAAAAGGTTTGATGGATTTTGTACCTAAAAATCCCAGGATTGATAGGTCTTTTGCTGCCCAGCTACACCAACAAATATCAGGGGTACCCTTTTCTCCTTTGGCAGTTTCTGTTTACTTCTGTGCTGTTATAGCTTCTCTAGCAGTTTTTGTATTCCTTCTGTGTTTTGCCTTCCTTACAATCCATATGTTCTTTGTAAATGCTTCTGTTAGCTTTTTCTTGATGCCTTCTTCTTGTGGTTTCGTGCAACAACATATGGACTACTCCCTGCTCTTTTTTACCATTCAGTAACAAATATCTCTACCTTCCTTTATTGCTAAAGTCCTTCCACCCCTCTGCCTGCAATTCTTAAAGGTGTTTTCTGTCCCTTTTTTTCTTTGTAGACTTCACTTTCCATATATTTTATTGTGCCAGACATTGTGTACAACAAAAATACTAATTATGGTTGGCTAAATATAATTCACCATCTGTGGAATTTCTGTCAAAAAGACAGGCTAAGCAGTGACTGACAATTAAGCATAAAGGTGTTTAATAGTTATATAGTTACATAAAGGACATTAAAGCAGAGGTATTGTGTGCCTGTCTGTGCAGTTACATTTTTTTTAGAAATTATTTTAGACTTTCATATACAAACAAGGGGGAAGCCATCCACCATTGTTCATTGTTAGGGTCTGAAGTGAGCGTTTTTGAGCGTGAATCACTCTCTCTTTTGTATACTTTTGTTATTCATATTTTTGCTGTTACTATTAATTTTTTAATTTCATTGCTGTTTCCGGTAAATTGTACTTATCTCAGCCCATGATCTTCACCTGTTGTGCCTCCAATTCTCAATTCCATCCCACTGCAGCAGGAGAGGGGAGTGAGAGACCAGTGTGTGGTATAGGAGAGTATTGGTGGGGGCACTGATTTGGGGAGAACAATTCCTGGACCACAACACCTGACTGCATAAACTAATGATAGTTTCACATGCAAGCAACAAAACTTGCAGATGACATTATTCTGTGGTCAATTTATCACAATATTTGAGTGACTTTGGGATGTACCAAAAGCTAAAAGGTTACTATTAGTGGATATATTAAAACCAACTCTTTATAGGTACATCTATATTTTGAAAGGCTTTTTGTTGAGTCATTAGTCTGCGTTAATTACAATCACATGACTAGATTGCTCATAGTCTTCCCAGTCCAACAAATGAGTATGATTTAATTTTAATTTGAACCACTCTAACATTTTGTTTTAAATAACAGCTTTTTGATCTCTGAGTACATTCATAGCATGCTAACAAAAAGAAAACTGTTACTCTAGAAAAATGAAATGCGGTTAGCTTTTCTCATACGGATGCAATAAAGACCACTTCTGGTGGCTTGACATTGCACAGCTGAATAGTTTTTGACAGGGAAAATAACTACAGTTTAGTCTGAGCTTTGGCAGTACTACAAGTTATTAAATATTTGCAGTAATCCAGTAAGTGAAACTTTATTATAGGCAGGTTGCTTCAAAGTGTATTATCTCCATAGTTACAGACATTTTCATTGTGTTGGCCTTTTTTTTGTATGGAGGCACTCTTTCTTTCTTTACTTTTAAATTGTTTCATGGACTGATGGTCTTTTGGAAGTCTACAATTTTCCTTATTTCTTCTCTTCTATAAATAGGTTGAAGTTTTTGTGAAATATGGAGAACAGAATAGTCTGGCAAACAAAAAGCCCCAAAGTTCAGAGCTGCAGTTCAATTCAAGTACATTTAGGCTCACTTGGGGTTTTTTTTTTCAATATTGAGTTTTATCAAGTTCTTTCACGACTTTATTTCACAAAAGCAGTACAGCATCATTCTGCATATGTTACCTTAGCTGTCCTTTGGGCTTACACTTCCACACATGATAGTTCATCAATCTTAATGTACTTCTCTCCTGCTGCAGTAGGAATCTGCCTCCAAGTGCAGATATGGAAAGGGGGACGCCTGTATGGGAGCATACGGCACCCAGCTCAGACACGGGGACACCTGACAGCAGTTTGAACAGCAGAGCTCTGGCACTGCCATGGAAATGGCTCCAGGGCCACGCACCAGAACTGTTCTACCACATCCAGGAGGTCAGGGAACATCCCTGCTGAGAGTTGTATGGTGTCCTGCAGGTGCACCATCTGCTCAAAGTGCTGCTCTGCACTCCAGCTCCACGTTGGTGAACCCCATCTCCTAGATGACAAGCACAGGCTCTGCTGCATCCCTTCTGACCTGCAAATCACCCAAGCTGAAGGTCACTGAAACACAGGAAAGGAGCCTTTTGGTTTTGACCAATATATGCTCAGGCCTGCTGCAGAGACCTGATTCAGTAAATCTAACAGGGAGGTCTCACCTAAGTGAGCTCTACTCTTGTTCCAGGGTCACATCTCAGGATTTGAAATAAATGCCTTCACACCTTATAGAGGGAAAAATGAAACCCTGTGCATCAGATTGATTGCACAGACAATGTGAAAAAGGAAAGAGGAAAATATTCACACGATGACACTACCTTGCTAAAGGAGGAGAAATCTGTGAATGAAGGTGAGACAACTGTGATTGATGTACATACATGATCAGAGTAACCAAGCATATTAAATGTGAAATGTCCAAATCATGGTGCCAACATCTTTTACCAAGGTCTTCCCCATAAAGTCATATGCATTTCCTTAAATAAAATTAGCATGGATAATGCCTGTTTGTAGTGATGATCAATAGACTAAATTCACATGCAGAATTATTTTTCTCAATAGACATTTTTTCATTAGCAATTGCAGTTATTTTCTGTCATACTTAAATGTGATATGAGGATTTATTGAAGGTAAAAGAAGAAAAAGGTGAGGAATGGTCAACTTAAAATTCCAACAGACTAGAGTGATGGAATATTTTTCAGAATATTATTATTTTTCAGAAACAGAATAAATTCAACCATTAGGTATTTTCCTCTTGTTTCATAGAATCTAATTTGTTTTATACTACAGAGAAGTATCTTCTGTAAAAACAATAATGGAAAAAATTAATAAATTAGACTGTATGCAGTGAAATAACCAATGTTGAAAAATCTACTGAAAGCCACTACACTATTGTGAGCCATATTATAAATATGTCAAGTTAAATATGAGAAGTTATGTGGTCTTATGATTGCCAAGTTTTTTGTAATGTAATTCTATATAATATTTTAAAATAATGCACAAATAATTCATTCTGTTTCTTATGATAAGAACTTTGTTTATTGAGCCATATTAGTTTTCAACTTTATTCAAATTGCCATGGATGTGACAGGCATTTTCCACAATTGTCTGTAAAATAGATAATTTTAAACTTTCTATTCATTAGAATAATCAAATAGTTTTCATACAACGGACTGTTTTGTATAAGCCCAGTCTAAGAACTCCTTTTGTGGAAAAGATCATGTAGTTTTATGTAGTCTATTGGGGCTTTTAAAAATTAATTATCATGCTTATGGTGCAAAGTTATTCTTTTTCTTGGTATTCAAAAGGGGCCAATATTAGCTTTCCAGAGTAGAGCCAAAAGAGTTTTTATTTAGTTGTAATTGTCACAATTTTACAAAAGACAGTTAGGTATTTAGTAGAGTTGCAGAAAGTTTGACAATTGTGTCTAAATTTTAAGACAGCTGTTTATGTTTTCTGTTATTTTTAACAAATACTCATAAGAAAAATACTTACTAGTTTTGTAAATCCTTAATGGATTTAATGATGGAACTGAGTATTACTCATAGTACCATAAATCTAAGGCTTGAATATTACAAAGGAAGGCACCACAGCAAGTAACACTTCTGTCAGGTACCTGGTGTCAGGTGATAAATTGAGGGACTGGTTAGAAGAGGACAGGGCTAAACCTTAAGATCAGAGCTGAGGGATGCTGATCTCAGTCATGCAGAGGAGGGTGAGGGAGGGGAAGGTGAACCTTTGTACTGTGCTGAGAGACTGGTGCCAGGTTACAAAGGTCAAATGTTTAATAAAGCTCTTTCATTTTAAAGCTTTATTCCAGGTGTGAAGGCAGTCTAGGAATCCAGCTTTGATAAGGAAAAGGCAGAAACACATATTTTACTGTGCTTTGATTTTGGACGTGTTATGTCTCTTGACTATAATACTAGAGCCTCGAGGAGTGCCATGTTTCTGACTCAACAACCTAACATAGAATTGTGACCTAAACACCCACATTGCAATGCACTGTGTTGAGGGAAAAAAAGAGGAACCAATTCCAGCTATTGCAGTTGCTCTGGACTCCCTGGTTGTGGGCACAGAGCCATTTTTCTATTCTGATTAGAAAAATTGCTTAAATCTACCAGAATTTCAGTGCTCTGTAGAGAGTCTTCCACACATGCAGATAAGTCTGGTTATTAAAACACAGCTCTCCGTCAAACATTATTTAATGAATATCATAATTAACTGTATTGGGTTTGGCTGAGGTGCAATTAATTTTCCCATAGCAGCCCTCACAGTGGTGTGCATTGTATTTGTAGCTAGAAAGGTGTTGATAACACACCAGTGTTTGGCTGTTGTTGAGAAGTGCTCACACAGCATCAACATGGTCTCTTCAACATTTTCCCCTCAGCAGTCGGCAGGCAGTAGGCATGATTTTTGGAGGCAACATATCCAGGACAGCTGACCCAAACTGCCTGCAGGGATATTCCATGCCATGTGATGTCTGCTCAGCAATAGAAGCTAACAGAAAGGAGGAGGGGGGCATGTTTTATTACGACATTTGTCTTCTGGAGAAATTGCTACATGTACTGAGGCCCTGCTTCCCAGGGAATGGCTGGATATTGCCTGCTGATTGGAAGTAGACAACAAATCTTTTGGTTTTCTTTGCTTCTGCATGTGCAGACTTTTCTTTTGCTTTATTAAACTGCCTTTATCTTGACCCATGAGCTTTCTTCCATCTTATTTTCTCCCTGCCCTGTCCTAATGAGGATGAGAGTGACAGAGCAGCTGGTGGGTAATTGCTGGCCTGTCAAGGTCAACCAAACACTTGATCTAAAATTGTGTTACATATGTTTATAAGCTTCCATACATTTCTCTCTGGCTAAGAGAAAAGTCACCTAGTAAAAGTTGCATCAAGACTAGAGAAAGGAAATAAATATTTAAATCCTCAACTCACAAGTAGTAAACAGAGTACTAAAGTAATGCTTCTCTGAAGGTCAGCCCACATGATGGAATATATGAACACAGGAAGGAGTAGAAAAAAAACTGCACAGAAGTTTTGTCCTTCTTGGAATTGTAGCAAAACCCTGTTGGCTGCAGCAGCAGCTACATTTTTTAAGCTCTTCAGCAGTAGATTGGTATTCCTATGGAAGACATATACCTTGAAATCTGGATGGTGTCACCTTGAAATCAAGAGAGGATCTATGGGCTCTTTTTTCCTATCATCCTGTAGGAGACCTCATTTCCACTGACACAGTGAATCCCTTGAGATTAGCAGCTGAGTTCAAGACTTCTTTTAATTTTTTGAAAAGGAATTACCATGAACACCCCAAATGCTGCAGTCACCTTCCATTCCCTCAGTGGAATTACAATGGTCTCATCATATAAAGATAGATTGCCTGTTCATATGGGCCAGAACCAACAATTCCTTTGTATATTTTACATTACCTTGCTCAATGGATCTCCATCCTAGCTGATTCTTTTCCAGATTAATGAAATATAAATATTTAGTCACATGTAAAATAACTCTAGCATGTTATGATGTTCAATTGCATGTGTTTTTTATCAGTTTCTCAAAAAATGGCAACATGGGATCAGTATCATGGATCACATCTATAAGCAACAGGACTTAGCTCTGTGAAAGTATTCAAGACTTGTGCAAATCAGCAAAACTAGGAGTCTTTGTGCTATATGAAAGAATATTATTAAAATATTATTAACCCATCTTTCAAATTAATTTACTTTTTGTCCCAATAAGTTTATCAACATGTTCTATAACCATAGTTAGTTTTCTACACTGACCTAATCTGTGACGGTAGATTTACTCAGAGAAATTAATCCTTGCTTAATCTTACCATAGATCAGCTTGCTTATGGAGAAGAGAGGGAGAAAAGGAGAGAGGAAAGTGCATGTCTTTGTGGCTGAGGACTCCATTTGCTGTTATTGAGGTTGGCGCCACTTACTTTTATTTGCTAAAAGCTCTTTGACCTGCAGACTGGAACATGACTGTTAATAAAAGGTCATGAAACATATCTGAAATGGTAATAAAATGACTGAGCAGAAATTGCAAACATTTTGAGAGAATCCTTTTTATCCTCGATAAGAATGGAACAGCTAATACTGAGAAATACAATCATGTGAAAGAAATGCATGTTTTAAGGCAAAAGCTTGTTCAGTAACTAAATTTCCATGTCTTGAATCTTGACTAGATTTAAACTTTCTCAGGGGTCTACAGAAACAAGTAATTTATGTCTATGTAAAGAGGAAAGGATTCTTTGCACAAGTACAGTGGTAATAGCTCTGGTATGTACTTCGAGGTCTGCAAAATTACTTTTTCTGGGGAAAGCAGTTTATGAAATTTCCATAGCTAAGGCCAATTTTCACAATCCAAGTAAATGCCTTGGGTTATTCTCTGAGGTCTAAAGGGCTGTGTAGGAGTGGTAAGCATGGAATTAAAACCCCAGAAACCCCGGGAGAATTCGTGGTGGAAAGATCCTGGTTCCACCCCCAGGATAAAGACATCTGGGGTATAGTCTGAATGCTGACCACTCCTATGACTCCTCCTCGTTGCTTGTCACTGGTTTTCCCGTTCGTCTATCCAAGTTTGATCCTTTCCCTTCTTCCAGAGAGTTCTCAGTTCTGTACATTGTGATTTGTCTGTTGCCGGTTATCCCCCCCCCGGTTCCTTACCATTGGAAGTAAACCCCTGTCCCTTCCCCAACTCCACCCCTTCGGTCGTTCCCTATTGGCCCTCATGTTCCGTTATGTACCCTTGCATGAGCTAGCTCGAGGCTCTTCTGCCCCGGGATTGAGAGCAATAAAGTACTCTGTTACCCAATGCGAGAGTCCTCCCTGATTCTCCGCGGCACCCCAGGAAAATCCTAGGATCCTCCGACGCTCCCTCTCTCCTAGGAGACGGCTAGTCTCCCACGTCTGTCCAGCGAAAGCGTAGGACATTCGTGGTCCGCTGGGAGGGGACGGGGCAACCATCGGCAGGAGGCTCCCGGGACGGGGATCCGCAGAAAAACCCCTCAGCGGCTTTTCTGCGGCAGTTTGGCGCCCAACGTTCTGGTTTCTCCGAACCAGTCAGGACTGCTCGTTTACCACCGACGACGACGCGCGTTGAGAGCCAACCCCTGCATTTCTCCTCTGTTTTAGAGGGGGGATTTGCAGGGAGAACAGTGATCTCCCAGCAGTTCAGTGGGAGAGCTGTTCTCGGCGGAGACCTCACCTCCGGATTTTAGTTCGTTTTTGTGGATTTTAGGGGCTCGGTGGCCCGAAGTGAGAGGCTTGGTAGCCTGAGAAATCGCAGCTGCGTGGAAGGCGTCGGAGCGCCGGTGCGTTAAGAGAGCGGTAAGCTCGGTGTTTATTCCCTTTTATTTTACGGAGGTGAGCACAGAAATTTCCTGGCAGAAATGGGCAACCAGCTGTCAAGAAAGAACCGGGAGATTTCTAGTTTATATTATACTGTTAAACTTAGACTACAAGATAGCGGGGAAAATTTTGATAAGATTTTGTTAAGAAAATTTGTAAAGTGGATCATTAAGTATGTGCCCTTTTCACAGCCTTCCGGTGTTCTAAGAGTTCAGTTTTGGGATGATGTGGGACAAAAGTTAACAGAGTTTTTCGAACGAGGAGATGATTCAGTTAGACAGTTTTTTCCTTTACAAGTTTTAATTTATCGTGTCTGGGCGAGTAATGGGGAGAGTTTGAGAGTTGCCGATGTTGAAACCCCTGCCCCATATGAACCCCCTATCTCCCTCGATCCCGACCCCGCTACCCCGAGTAGTCAACCCACGCAGGTACCCCCCGATTGCCGTGGGCACGGGGGAGAAATCCGGGGTGCTAAAGACCCCGACCCGCGCGGGAAGACCACCGACCCCTTCTGTCCCGGGACGGGCCAACCCGAGACAGACCCTACCCTTACCCTCATTCCTAACCCCTCTCCCCCAGTCGCGCCTGTTGCGCCTAGTCCCCCCGGTTATCGTAGTTGCTTAGATTTTCTAACGGCACCACATAAAGATGGCGACAAAGAAACACGAACTGCGCCACAGGATGGCGGGGTGACCGTTAGAGAAATGCCGCATTGCGGCACTTGCTGTTCGAAGTGCGCGCGCGCGGGAGATCGCGGCGAGGAACACCTAACCCCCTCCCCTAGCCCTACCCCCTTGGCGTCGATTGGCCACGCGTCGGTCCCACCCTCTGCGGCGGGAGATCGCGGCGGGAAACCCCTAACCCCCTCCCCTAGCCCTACCCCCTTGGCGTCGATTGGCCACGCGTCGGTCCCACCCTCTGCGGCCGGAGATGTCAATCCGACGGGTCCCCTCCCGCCTTCCCTGCTCCACCCCCCAACACCCTCCACCCCTGCCGTCGCGCACCCCGCCCACCTTCCTGTCTCGCCCCCTGGGAACCCCGCCCCCCTTCCAATTTCCCACGCCCAGGCTTCCAGTTCCCACGGGTCTGAGCCGGGAGGGGGGACGACGGAGGCTTGCCAAGCCTTCGCAGCTGCAGCCATTCCATTCGCTGCTCCAGTTACATACAACCGGCAAGGGTTAAACCCACGGTGGGAACCACTGTCGCAGTGGATCATTAAAGATATTTGTAAGGCAGGAAAGGATTTTGGCCGAAATTCATCATATTTTAAAAGTCTAGTTAATGCAACCTTTGAGTCATCCACCCTGGTATCAAAAGACATTAAGAGTTTAATGACAAGTTTACTATTAGAACCCCAATATTGGGTGTGGGAGAAGAAGTGGAGGAGAGAACTCCACAAGCTGCTTGAGATATACAAAAGAGACCCTAATAAAGCAGCACTTACTATGGATCACCTAGCGGGTGATGGGAACTTTTCTAAGCCCCAAGATCAAGCTGCGAATGTGCCAGAGGAGGTGTTGCATGAAATCCAGAATGTGGCAAAGAGGATTTTGTTTAGTATTCCCGTAGACCTGGCACCAATTAAAGGCTATGCTGATATCAAGCAGGGACCCAATGAAAGCTTTGTAATCTTTGTAGACCGCCTTCGCGAAGCGATGGCTCGGACAATTACTAATCCCGATCTGCTACGGGAAATGCTTCTAGAAATGGTAAGGCAGAACGCTAATGAGGACTGCCGCCGTATCATAGATACCCTACCCGCCGAACCACCCCCTTCCATTGACTTAATTACCGAGAGGTGCTCTGAGATCCGGGAAAAACCAGCCAAAGAAACTAGAGATTCCCATCCAAGGGTCAAAACCACCGTGTTTACCACTGAAACGGACACTCGTCCCAAACCGAAATGCTTTAATTGTGGGCTCCCTGGACACTTTGCTAAAAACTGTAAAAAGCCAAAACCATCAGCGCCGAAACCAATGTCTAACAACAATAATACTAATGTCACTGCACCCCCAAGCACAGTGTCGTTCCAGCAGCCACCGACATCTCAAAATGTCATGATGCCGCCATGGATGATGTCCCCGCTGGCGTTTCCCTGGTGGACCCAAACGTCAACCGGTATGTTCCCCACTCCGGGAAACGGGGATGGGAGCGTGGAGCAGCGTCACGCTCCCCAGCCAACAAATTAAAGGCTGCAACCAGCGGGAGCTCCGTGCCATCCCCATCGCGAACTTTAGAAACACCCGATGGAGCGCCGGAGCGAGAGGTATGTTACCGATATGACATCGTCACTGCTTTTACCTTGCATTTAGTATCGGGGGAATTCCAGCACGTTGCAGTGACTCTGAAACACCCACCCCCACACTCAATGACTGTATTATTAACTGGAGACTCTTCTCGGGGACCTCCGGGACTCTGTGTTATTCCTGAAATTAGAGACTACCGCCCAGGGAAGAACCTGTCTTTAGCTATATGCCCAAATACAACTCCCTGGTTTCTTCCCAAAAATACATGGATCGGGCAAGCCATCGTTTTACCTGACGGCCTGCCAAGAGATCGACGTACCCCATGTATTTGGTGGACCGAGGTCGTCGGAAAAGACAAACCTATCATAGACTGTAAAATAGACAATGGGAGATCTTCCTTTCACAGTTATGGACTCTTAGACACAGGTGCTGATGTTACTATCATTTCACAAGCTGAATGGCCCAGAGAGTGGGGAACCAAGGAAGCCTCCCAAGGCCTTTACGGCGTAGGAGGACCGGTTGCCCCAAAAAAGAGCACCTCCAACATCATAATCCAAAGCCCCGATGGACATACGGCCTCAGTTAAACCCTTTGTCCTTCCCCTAGGGTTCAATTTGATAGGCAGGGACGTAATGTCCCAATGGGGGGCGACCCTAGAAATTCCCCGAATACCACCGAAGGGGGATTTCTAGGGGGGGTCACTGCTGCACGCACCACCCCCGCCATTAAATGGCTGACTGATCAACCAGTCAGGGTGGAGCAGTGGCCCCTAAGAGATGACAAACTGCGTGTTTTGGAAGAACTAGTTGAAGAACAGCTAAAAAAAGGTCATCTAGCGCCCTCCTCAAGCCCCTGGAACACCCCGGTGTTTGTCATCAAAAAGTCGGGGAAGGACAAATGGCGACTCCTCCATGACCTCCGCGCTGTTAACACGGTCATGGAGGAGATGGGCCCATTACAGCCTGGCCTCCCGTCACCGTCAATGTTACCAAAGGGATGGCCAGTCGCCATTATTGACATAAAGGACTGCTTTTTTAGCATTCCCTTGAATCCAGCTGACGCACCCAGGTTCGCCTTCTCTGTTCCAAGGAAAAACAGAGAAGCGCCGATGAAGAGATACCATTGGCTAGTATTGCCCCAGGGAATGAGAAATTCCCCGGTAATATGCCAATGGTACGTCTCCGAGATGCTTTCTCCCATTAGGAAGGCGTACCCCAAAGCACGGATAGTCCATTACATGGACGATGTTTTAGTGTGCGCCCCAGAAAAGAGTTTGCTGGACATGACCCTGACCGCTGTCGTCGAAGCCATCCAAGCTGCTGGAATGGAAATTCAGACAGAAAAAATCCAATACCAAGAACCCTGGAAGTATCTAGGTGTTAAAATTACGGAGAGAACAATCGTCCCGCAGCTTCTTCAAATAGAGCAGAACCCCACGACGCTTCGACAATTACACCAGCTTTGCGGATCTATCAATTGGATCAGACCCCTTCTAGGACTGCAGACGGCAGAACTTGCGCCGCTGTTCCAGTTGCTTCGGGGTGGACACGCGTTGGACAGCCCCATTGAGGTTACCCCTGAGGCGGCGCGGGTGATTGATAAGGTATTGTTTACCATCAAAACACGAAGGGCACATCGCACCAACCCTGATCTCCCATTTAGATACATTATCTTGGGAAAGACACCATCATATTATGGGTTGGTATTTCAGTGGGACGAGGGGGCTAAAGATCCACTCTTAATCATAGAGTGGGTGTTCTTGCCCCACTCTCCGTCCAAAACTATCTCGAGGCCACAAGATTTGGTGGCAGAGCTCATTACACGAGCTCGGCGGCGGCTTCGCACCCTGGCGGGGTGCGACTTTACATGCATAACAATCCCCTGGAAATTAGATCAATTTGAGAGTGTTTTGCAAGAAAGTGAAACCCTTCAATTAGCCTTGGACAGCTACATTGGCCAAATTGAAAGCAAAAAACTAAAACATGATTTGTTTAACACCTCGTTTCAATTGGCTCCCAAATTCGTACAAAGTAGAACCCCAATTCACGACGCTGTGACAGTTTTCACTGACGGCTCTGGGTCATCTCACAAGTCCGTTTTGACTTGGAGAGATCCAGTTTCCCTCGAGTGGGACGAGGAAGTTCACGTTGTGGAGGGCTCTCCACAGATCGCTGAACTGGCCGCAGTCGTCAGAGTGTTCGAAAGGTTTCAAGAGCAACCTATCAATTTGGTAACTGATTCGGCTTATGTGGCCGGAGTAGTGTCCAGGGCAGAACATTCTTTACTGAAGGAGGTACCAAACCAGAAACTATTTGGCCTGCTTGCGAGACTGATTGAGCTCCTATCCCACCGCAAGCACCAATATTATGTTATGCATGTGAGGTCGCATTCAGGCCTCCCTGGTTTTATCTCAGAGGGGAATGTGAGGGCCGACGCCCTGGCGATGCCTGTCATGCAGTGTAACATCCCAGACATCTTTGCACAGGCACGCCTGAGCCACCAATGTTACCATCAAAATGCACCGGCCCTCCGGAGAATGTTTGGTCTTTCTCTGGAGCAGGCTCGTGCCATAGTGGCCACATGCCCGAGTTGTCAATCATTCCAGATACCATCATTTAACCAAGGAGTAAACCCAAGGGGGATCAATTCTAACGAGATCTGGCAAATGGACGTAACCCACTTCTCTCCCTTTGGCAGGCTCAAGTATGTTCATGTATCAGTAGACACGTTTTCAGGAGCAGTATTTGCGTCTGCCCATATGGGAGAGAAGGCACGAGATGTCAAAAGACACCTAACAATGGCATTCTCTGTGCTGGGAGTCCCGAAAGAAATCAAGACTGACAATGGCCCTGCATATACCTCCACTACCATCAGAGGATTTATGCAGGGCTGGGGTGTCAAACATACTACCGGCATTCCTCACTCTCCTACTGGGCAAGCCCTAGTAGAGAGGAAACATCGAGATTTGAAAAGGCTCCTTGTACAACAGCGGGGAGAGGCAGAGGGAAAGTCGCCCATTGAGCGCCTCTGCAAGGCGCTAATAACTCTAAATTTCCTAAATTGCTCCGAAAGTGAGCCGACTCCCCCCGTATTTAGACATTTTACGAATTCGGCCCGAAGTAAATTGGCAGAACGTCCACCAGTGTTGTACAAGGATCCTGAAAGTCAGCAAATTATGGGGCCAGCGCCGCTAATCGTCTGGGGAAGGGGATACGGTTGTGTCTCCACCCCAGGCGGACCGCGCTGGCTCCCGGCAAAAAATATTAAGCCTTTCAGAAAGGAGTGCCATGACCCCTCCACGACACCCGGACAAGACGACTCGACGGCGTGGAAGCGTCGAAAGAAGAAAATACAACATCCACAACGAAAAGATCCAAAGATGATGGACCTAAACCAACCTGCTATTCTCGCAAGAAGAAAGAGCATTTAAAAAGACTTTAATGCCCTTAAATACCTCCCTCTCCCATTCCTACCCCTTCCCTGAGACCCCTTCTTACCTTTCCCTCTCCCTAAGACCTCCTCCTACCTAGGGTTAGAGTGGTAAAGAGGGGAGATGGGAGGGGAAAGACGTCAGATGAGGGAAAGGAAGTCATCAGTAAATATTAGGTGCTGTACTTACCCCTCAATCATGTGTTTTACTCACCCCAGGAAAAGCGGTAACGATGGTGAGAATCCTTGGAGCCCTCGAGCCTGTGCGAGTCATCCTTTTGTTTGCTGCCAGAACATCCCTAACACCGACAAGCAGAGGTTGGCTAGTCCAACAGCCCAGAGAGAACGTTTGGGTAACGCTCGCCAAGGCGTTGAAACAAGATAGCATGTGTCTGAGCATGCATTCCGCGAACGATCCCATGTCGACTTGCCTAGTAGATATCCCCCTGCGAAGAGATGACACCTCCTTCGCAGGTAAAAGGCCCGAACCAGTTGACACCTGGGACGCGTGGATGAAGACCCTCCCACGTGCACCAGAGGAACCCCAAGAATTGGCGCTGTTGGGGTCCTCCAAAGCAGACTTTTGTATTGGCTTTGATTACTTCCCTAGTTTAGAAGATGCCAAGAAATTTGGAGGATATGGTAAAATTCCATACAAATATGTGCATCCCCTAAAAAGATCCGTTTACAGTTTTGAAAATTGGTGTAACTATACTATGAGATCTGTCTCCAACCGGTCCAAGTCCACGCCAGTCCCGAAGACTCTCCCCTCCGGTGTGTTTTTAATCGGTGGGGATAGAGTCTGGGCCGGGATTCCGTCCCGTCTTTCAGGTGGGCCATGCACGTTGGGCCAACTCACCCTCATGACCCCCAACAAGACTCAAATTTTGGAATGGAGAAAATTCTATAATTTGACCCGTCAAAAAAGATCACTCGAAACTTGGGACGAAAATTGCAATTCGGCTGTTGAACATTGGAGTTTTTCAAAGAGGGTGGCTGCCTCCATATTCGTGCCCTGGGTGGCGGCAGCTAAGGCCTTGGGGGAATAAGGCCATTTAGAGTGTTGGCTTGGCAGACAAGCCAACCTCACGTCCCGGGCATTGACCCAACTGCTAGAAGATGAGGACACTACTAGGCACGCCACCCTGCAGAACAGGGCGGCGATTGACTTTCTCCTCCTCGCACACGGGCACGGGTGCGAGGACTTCGAAGGGATGTGTTGTCTTAACTTGTCATCCACCGCGAAGAGTATTCACGCAACGCTCCAGGAAATGCGGGGGCACATAGGCCAACTGAAGGTTGAGAGTAAAGACTGGCTCCAACACATGCTAGATGGCCTTGGACTTTCTTCGTGGGCTGGTGGGCTGATAAAATCCTTGTTGTGGATTCTCGTTATTAT
Organism: Eopsaltria australis; assembly: GCA_034509425.1. Lineage (NCBI taxonomy): Eukaryota > Metazoa > Chordata > Aves > Passeriformes > Petroicidae > Eopsaltria > Eopsaltria australis. Next base: position 859,729 of record JAVTVJ010000099.1, read on the forward strand.
CGTTATCGTTTTGCTGTTGTTTGCATGTTTAAAAAATGTTGTAGTAAGTTTACTCAGAAAAACGTTCTTAGAAAAAGGAAAAGGGGGAGATGTAGGAGTGGTAAGCATGGAATTAAAACCCCAGAAACCCCGTGAGAATTCGTGGTGGAAAGATCCTAGTTCCACCCCCAGGATAAAGACGTCTGGGGTATAGTCTGAATGCTGACCACTCCTATGACTCCTCCTCGTTGCTTGTCACTGGTTTCCCGTTCGTCTATCCAAGTTTGATCCTTTCCCTTCTTCCAGAGAGTTCTCAGTTCTGTACATTGTGATTTGTCTGTTGCCGGTTATCCCCCCCCGGTTCCTTACCATTGGAAGTAAACCCCTGTCCCTTCCCCAACTCCACCCCTTCGGTCGTTCCCTATTGGCCCTCATGTTCCGTTATGTACCCTTGCATGAGCTAGCTCGAGGCTCTTCTGCCCCGGGATTGAGAGCAATAAAGTACTCTGTTACCCAAGGCGAGAGTCCTCCCTGATTCTCCGCGGCACCCCAGGGAAATCCTAGGATCCTCCGACGCTCCCTCTCTCCTAGGAGACGGCTAGTCTCCCACGTCTGTCCAGCGAAAGCTTAGGACATTCGTGGTCCGCTGGGAGGGGACGGGGCAACCATCGGCAGGAGGCTCCCGGGACGGGGATCCGCAGAAAAACCCCTCAGCGGCTTTTCTGCGGCAGGGCTGAGTACACCCAACATACCTCATCCCACCAGCAGCAGTCATGGAGGGCCAGGGTAATGGGTGTCTGCTCTTATACATCCTCTGAAATCATCTCACTTCTGAATCCATATTTATACCCCACTCTCACAGAACTATAATGACTAATAATTATTCTATGTAATAATATTTTATTGCTCAATAACACAAAGGCTAAAAGCAGACTGACTCCCAGGGAATCAAAAGAAAATCTGCATTATCTTTAAGATGGTGGCAAGTTCTTACATGGTGGGTGTGGACATTTTTTGCAGGACTTTGCATTACATTCCTCAAATTCAGAACACACAAAGAAAGGATGGGAAATATACAACTTCCCTCCCTACTATAGAGCATTAAAAGACAAATATACCTTCTTGTTTTTTTAGCTTTGCATTAAGTGTTCAGCTTTCACGTTCCATATTGTCCAACAATCTGCTAAAATTTCCAGCAGCTACATTTTCCAGTGAAGCCAAGTACAGGATGAGGTTTACCAAAAGGTGAATGAAACAATCCATTGAAAATGTCAGTCAGAAGCCAGAACATAATTTTATTTGGTTTTTTTGATCCTTGTTCAGAATTCATATGATTAGCATGTGGCGAACTGTAAAATGAAGTGGAACAAAAGTGCCTGAAATAAATTTCACCTTGACCTGATTTCCACTTGACTGAATTTGTTGTAGTAAACTGGTGACACATAGTGGATAAACAGTAACACATGTCTGCATTCAGAAAAGGAGAACAGATGGTAAACACACTGATATAAGGGCTGTTACACAAGAGCTCTGTGTATAATTCAGAAAGGTCAAATCCCCTGAAAGACGAAACAAGTTTGATAAAGAAAAGAGATGCATTGACAAGAAGGAGTCAAGTGGGCACAACTGAAGCAGAGAAGGCTTCCAGCTCCTCAGTGGGTTTCACTCAGAAAAGGCATCTGGCCACATCTGTCTTCTTATGTAAAACCACTTTCAGAGGTGTTATTCACTTGCTCTGAGAAGTGCTTCCTCAGAGGATAGCACTGCCAGTCCACTGGTTGAATTTGTGAAATCCACCTGTCCTGAAATCCACCTCTTCTGAAATAGTAAAAACTGTACTTTTTATGGTTTGGGAATATATTTTGACCTCCTGAAGATACTGGTTCCCCAGATCTTGTCTTCTGCAGTACAGGTTATCTGCTCCCACTTGTCACCATAGCTGGCCATGTTTGGTAAAGGACTCTACCCTGGGTTTGAGAAGGCAGCTGTCTTTGAATATATTCACTACCTGCATGTCCACTGGTGTGCGAGAAGGGCTATTGTCCTTTTTTCTAATACTGGGAACTCCACCTGGGGTGGAGTAATGAGTAGAACAGAGATCTTCCAGATCCTAAGTAAATTCCCTGCACACTCAACTGCCTTCTGTCAGATTGACAC